>CM050172.1:18634310-18889310 GCA_027410445.1 Discoglossus pictus
TGTGGCCCCCTCTCACCCTCCCTGTGTGTCGCTTTGGACCCGGACCGTGCGTCAGACTGGATCTCCTTTTCTCGCTCTGTAATCAGACACAGGGATCGATGAGATGTTTGGAGAGATCTATTAACTCTATCTTTGCCAAAGTGGTTGTTCCACTTACCATCCTCCTCTTCAGCAGGAGTGGACGGACGCGGCCTCTTCTGCTCCCCGTCCTCACCCTCAGACTGCTGTTTCCTCTTAACCTGAGATGGCAGAGTGTGTTAGTAAAATACTGCACTCTGAACACAACACTTAAAGTGACACAGTGCAGGTCACAATTATGGTATAAATTAAAACGATAGGAAATAAGTACTTTACTAACTGAATGTTATTACCATAACCAATCAGATTGCTGGGTGTGTCCCATTCAAGTCATGGAAAGGTTTTTGTCAGACTGCTTATATTTCCAGTTTGAAGGGAATAGACCCTGTAATGGGTTTATTTGTCCAGTTTCTGCTCTCTTGCCACTCTGAAATTTGAGCAATGGAGACCAATACTCCAGAGCAGTGATGAAAACAAACAATGAAAAAATAACCCTTAACAAATGCTGTGCAGGCATGGAATGCTGGACTCCCCTAAATAGGTCAGCTATGGGTTAACTGATCAGTGCAGTGTAACCCGAGTCTAGGAGAAAGCTGTTCTCAATCACTGCCTTCAACAGAGACTCACAGAGTGCACACGGCACTCGGCAATCTATTAGCACTCAAGCAACAGCCAGTGGGCAGGATACACTTGTATGTAAACCTAGACTTAAAAAGTTTGTATTTGTTAGCTGTTATTAGTGTAATTAACAAATTGCTAATTTTAACATTCAATCTTCTACTCTCACACTATGAGGAGCATTTACAGTGAGGTTAATGACCCTTTAAGGAACACATTAAAAGTAGTATCCAGTAGATATCTGTTAGTACATATACTGATGAGCTCGGATCTGAAAAGTGCAGCTGCAACAAACAAAGTGAGAAGTTCCCATCCTCCATTTCCTTCTAGATTTTTCCAGCAGGATGGTCTGTTACCTTGAATGAGGGCAGTCTGAGGGCCCCCCTGAGCCCAGCTCCAAATCCAAATCCCTCTGCACCTCCACTCTTGGCCCAGTCTACCAATGAGAGCAGCCCAGGATCCTTGGGACGCACTTTCTCCTTGTCTTCTTCCTTCGGAGGGGGTTTGGCCACATTCTGAAACGGCTGAAAATGAAAACAGAAGAATTAACCAGACTTCCGACATGGCTACTGACTCCTTGTCCCTTCAGATTTTTAAGGGGAATCATCCCCTCAAAAGGGACACCTTGGCCCCAAAATCTTTTTACCAAGCATTAAAACAAAAAACAAACAAACATATTTTATCATTCTAGATGTTCTTTCACAGGGAAAAAGAAATAAAGGGATATAGGGGAGGTTCCAAATATTGTCTAATTTAAAGGGCCACTGCAGTCCAAAACATTTTAGCATGCATTTAAAGTATTCTGTTTTAAACGATACATAAAAGTAGTTTTGATTTTTTTTTTTTTTTATTATAGTGCAGAAAAATTACACATTAACAGGGTAAAGATAAATGGTGGATCAAACACATTTGTATCTTCCTGTCATTTTAGATTTAATTTTCATCCATGGTGAATAATAACTTTTGTAATGTATACAACAGGCTTTTATAAATGACAGAAATGATTGGACTACAGCAGCCCGTTAGAAACTTTGTAATAACTTTTGTAATTTAGCATCTATGAATGAGCCTTTCTGATCCACCCTTGTTCTACAGTATAATGATTAAAACAATTAATTTAGACTCGCTAGTCAGACTGTAGACAAAGCTAATTGCAAAGGCTTGGCGGATTATAAAGGGCGATCAATACTGTTACCCCTTTCTCTCTGGCTCCATGATCTCCCCATCTTTCTTCATTGCTCACCTTGGCTTTTTCCTCCTTGCATTCCCACCACTCGTCAAAGGTGCTGAAGGCCACATTTTCCACCATCTTCCTATTGAGGTCTCTCTGCATGGTGCTCTTCATCTCCTGGATCAAGGCTGACAACACGCTGACAACGGTTGCTGCATGAGGGTCTCCTCCACCTCCAAGGGTCCAGCACGGGGACCGAGGATCTTGGCCTGCTCCTCGGCCCCCTCTTGCATTGAAATCATGTGGTTGTAATAGTGGTTGAGGCTGCTGGGGAGGGTATGGTGGGAAGGCAGCCCCATAGACCTGATCTGCCATTAGGGGTGGGGGGTGATTCTGTCTATGTCTGTGGGGTAGAGGGTGAGGCAGGAGAGGTCTTGGGTAAGGGTCCTCGAAGGGCTGACCTTTGCCCTGACGATTTTGCTGCAGACGACTTAACATCTGTGTCTGCATCTGGAAGGACATGGACGTCCCTCCCCACTGGTTACCCAGTCTGTTCACCAGCTCCATGGAGTTCACAAAGTCAAAGATATGCGGAGCAGAAGAAGAAGAGGAGGGATCAAGTGGGGGAGGAGTGGGAGGGCGAGCACCAAGATCGCCAAGCCGGCCATGGGCATTAGAGGGAAGCAGCGGGAAGGCCGTTGGTTGGTGATGGTGAGGAGGCAAGGGCAGGAGAGGGGATGGCAAAGGTTGGGTTGGAAAATTGCCCCCGGCTCCAGGCATGTGGGAGAGGAGCTGGTAGGGTGGACCAGAAGCTCCCGGGATCTCCATGCCGGTCTCATCATCCGAGATCTCCATATCTTCTCCCGATGACAACTAGGGAGAAACAGACATAACGTCAGAGCCTAACCCAACTAATAAGCCTCATCACACATAGGCTGCAAATCTCACCAGGCATGGAGTTGTCTGTCATACTAAAAATAGGAATTAAGGAACAACTCCAGATACCCAACTGGATGACCATGAGGTCACTGAATCCGATAAAGTAAACCTGCTTGTAATAAAATAAATGATCACAACTGTATAAAAAGCCTCAATCCTCTTTGGGTGCGATCAATTTATAAGTTTTACTATTATCTACAACTGAAAAAAGATAATTAGACTCTCTGTCCTCGCTGAGAAACAATACACAGACAAAAAACAACAAAAAGACATGGAATCGTACAAATAAAAATGAAGGAATGAGAATGGAATCCCAAATTAAGCCATGTGGAACAGCCATTTGGGATTCCTTTATAACGACCTTGTGGCAAATACTATAAATACAAAACCATATGTACTACCCAACTCAAACGCTCTTCCTCTGAATGATTTCATTATAGGCAACGGGACACAGCAGACACTCCAAATGTTGTATAATTTAATACTAGAGGTCATAATAATTATAATAATAAATAAGCGATTAAACAATATTTTATACAAAAATAAATTCCATTAAATAAAACGAATGTTGAAGTTTGCAAATTTTACATGTGAATCAGCCTTTTTTGATCCATCCATCCAGCTTTAACGTTTTTCTTTTACTATGGTATAATTATTACTAATTTTTGGTAATTACTCTTTGTAGTCTGCATGCATTGTTTTCAGTCTATAAGTGTTTATGAGCTGATAAACATATGCAAACCACTAGCCAAATTACTCCCCGGGGTCTCTATATGACTAAGTTTGGCCGGTAAATATGATATATCAAATTAATATTAGTAATAATTACTGGAGAAAAACTACAACTCAAGTTTCTTGCCAGATCACAACAGCTGATTGACAGCTAAAATTTCAAAACTAAAGTTTAATTCAATAAAATGCATTTTTAACAAAATTCACTTGAAAAATGACTCCCTACAGGTTTAAATGAGACCTAATCTAGAAATTCTGCTGCGTCTCCTCTTTATTACAGGCAGAAGCAGAGTCTTCTAAAATAAAGAATTTAACCTAAAATGCTTTTATTGCCTCGGCTTACACAGAAGCGAATGTTGCTGATTTACTATTATTTTCACAAATGTGATGTTTTTCCCAATCTACACAGGGATTGAAATGTGATAAAAATGACACTGAAGTCACTATATGTACTCTACTCCATCAGCTATATGGTGGAAAATCATACTAATTTCTAATTAGTATTAACGTGTGATGCAGCTCATAACCACTAACTTCAAACACTTATTCTAGCAGCACTTTCAAAAAGGAAAACACTTTTCCCAACCTTTCTGGTGGTACGGGGCACATATGGGCACCTCATACTCCATTTAATGTCTGTGAATTGGAAATTGCTTAGACTGATTGTGATAAGAACAACTTGAATGTGACTTGAGTTCTTTTGTGCCTCCCTACAAGGTGCATTATAGTGGTGCATGTTCCATGTCATGAAAGATTACAATCATATTTTATAAAAGACATGGGAAACCAAAATGGGAAGAAAAAAAACAAAAATAAACTTATACTGAAGACACAAACCATGAGATAGACTTGAAAGAAGCACTGTAACGCCATGACAAGGGGTCTAGTTATTTTAATTATGCATTGCTCATTAATAAAATCATATTCAATAACAGAAATATTCAATATTAAATTCACATTCAAATATCAGAGTCGCAGTCTTAAGTGGAGCGAATTGTCTCCACCCATATAAGGTCATCAGGCAGGGGTGGTGCTAGACAAAGCCACCTTCTCCACCCATATAAAGACCAGCAGAAGCTGAGAGACCTTGCAATATACATTTTATACTGAATATTTCTTCTTTAAATCATTGAATATGAATTGTATTAATGCCTACATAAACCACCTAGCTCTGGTTGGTATGGCGCTACAGTGACACTTTAACAGTGTAAAAGAACGTGATGGGGTTGGTTCAAACATAAAAAAACACATTTTCCGACAGAGTTCAAGGACCTTAATTGTCCAAAGAGCCCACTAACAAATTGCACGGATAGTAGGAACCATCAAAGCTGAGCATATGTAGCCACGATAATGACAAAGTGCCCAGTTAGAGTGGTATTTAATGGAGACCGTTTCTGAGATTGCACCTCTGCTACAATACCTGGCATAATGAGACCTTGTATCTCACCCGCTCCTGCCCATTTGCTGTCCTAAGGATGGCCTCTGCGGAAACGTCCTCAAAGCTGGCAGGTGGGGGAGGCGTGTAGGGGCCGTGCGGGGCTAGAGGGACCTCTTCCACAGCCACCATCTCCTGGACACTGCCCTCTGTGGTCCCTTCATCTTCCTCCTCAGTGTCAGAGGGTAGAAAGGAGAACTTTGATCGCTGCTCCTTTAGTAGGGCTTCGATACGGGAGTCCAGACTGCTGCTGTGCTGAGTAAAGGGGAGGCTCTCAGAGATGCCATCAGGGAGCGGGGAGCAGGAGCGAGCAGGCGAAGGAGGTGGAGAGCAGGCTGGCGGTGGAGGGGGTGGTGGAGGAGGGGGCTCCCATCCATCTGAGGGAGGAGGAGGGGGGTGGAGTAAGGTAGCGGCAGGGGTGGGAATGGATGTAGGGAGAGGAGGGTGGGCTAGTCTGTAGTCATGATCAGGCTGGAGATCGTCAGGAGGCGGCGGCGGAGGAGGGGGAGGCAGTGGTGGGGTCCCAGGAAAGCGATGTACTGGGGGATCCTCAGGGGGAGGAGGTGGCTTGCGATGGCGGGATCTGTAGGATGAGGGAGGAGAGGAGCGGTGTGAATGTCTGTGGTAACGTCTGTGGCTGCTCTCATGCTGTGAGGAAGAAGAGGAAGAGGAGGAAGATGTCGCCGGGGAGTAGTGGTGCCCGGAACGGCGAGAGTACGAGTCTCCGGAGCTGTTCTCCTGGCGCCGGGACTTGTATCCTGAGGTGTCCTGGGAGCCAGAGTGGCTGGGGGTCCCCTGTCTGGAAAACAGAGAGTCTGGTCATGCAAGGGTTGGGGACAGGACAAAGCCCACGCCTAGGCCAGCAGTAATCAGGGGGTGCAGGCTACCTCAAGTTATAGAATTGTAAATGTGCTCATAAAAAGGTCCACATCAGGGATTGTCACCAGGAGGACCCGAGTCTGAATCAGAACCTTTGGGCTCTGACGTCCAGACTTCCACTACATTATGAGATCTCTCAACTAAACCTTCTCAATGATCAAATACATTGCTCCATTACATTTTGTTCTTTTCCTACGTCCTCTTTACTGTGTCCTTCTGAATATAATTATATTAATATATTAACATAAAAGAATAATGGATTCCGGAGCTTGACCTCATTGTATTTTTCATTGACTACCCCTGTTCTACACTCAGCGACGTCTCACCCTGTGAGTTTTCCAGGTACAAAATAGACTGGAAACATTTATATAAAAAGCACCACGTCATGCATTTAAAGGACCACTGTAGTCCCATATCTAAGAGCTGCACCTGACAGCACAATTTAAGAGAGCAGCATTAAACAATAGGAAAGCTGTGTTTTGCATAATAAAAAATATTAAAGTTGTATTTTCCTGTTTATTGTCAAACTATTTGCCCATTAAAAAGTCTAGTTCTTCAAAAATGTATTAGACTTCCAAGTCATCAAAAAAAAAAAGTGTCAAACATTAATTTTTTTTATTGTTACTTTCCTAAACTTGTGATATTCAAATGTCCTCAGTGAAGCTCCTAGAATAGGGTTTAATTATTATTTTTAGTAACTGGTTTTCTAAGGAAATAAATGTAGTCTTAAATGTGCATCTGATTAGTAGAGCTGCTTCTCTCCACCCCTTATTAGATGTGCAAGGAGAATATCCTTCTAGGAGGCTGTCAGTAATTATTTCTGACAGGTCTAGGTTTGTCATCAGGGGTGGATAGATATAAAGACCCCTAACGAGACAGCCTTCTTCCATACCCTAGACCAGTGGTAGGCAAGTTTGGTCCTGGAGAGTCACAAAGAGGCCAGGATTTGAGGCTATCCCTGCTGTGTACAGGAGAGACTATTGCTTCTTCAGTCATCCTGATTGACTCGCTTGTGCACAGAAAAGAAATCCTCAGATCCAGGCCTGTGTATGGCTGTCCAGAACCAAGCTTGCCTAGCCCTGCCCAAGACACCAAATAAAGGCTGAAGATAACCTGACTTGCTGAAGTCTGAAACAAAGTTCATATGTACATTGCCTTAAAATACTCACTCTATTATCAAAACAAATTAAACCTTATCCAGCGGTCTTTAAGACGTGTGTAGCAATTCAGTGCTGCGTTCCTGTATCCCTATAGTGTAGATTTGCTAAACTATAGGTTACTCCAAATGCTCTTCTTCAGACCCTGATATAACACACCATGATGATACCCCTGGGTGCTGTTCATACCTGCTGGAGTACGCAGAGTCCTGAGAGTAGGGCGTGCCACCTCTGGGAGTGTATGGTGTTCCCTGTGAGGAGGATAGGGATGGGGTGTACTGGCTGTAGGAGGAGCCGGGGTCCTGAGAGGACGGGGTCCCGTTGCCAGGAGGGAAGGATGAGGATTCAGTGGACAGTCGCCGTCGAGAGTCAACCTGAGGACAAATAATGAGGGGGATGAATCAGAGGTCACGCCGACAGGTCACAGAGGTCACATCATGCAAGGACGGTGACACTTACCGGCTCAGGCTGTAGTCGCTCCTGTCCCCACCTCGCTCCTGTGGGGACAGTCTGGGGTGTGTACGAGCCGCTCACGATCAGATCATAATACTTCTGCCTCTGTTGACCTGCAAGAAGACAATGGAGTGAGATCTAGAACTGCAACGCTCTCCCATCAGGGACTAATGCACACATTCTCCAAAGCAAGACGTTTTAGCAGTATTTAATGTCATGTTTTTCTACACTATGGACCAATTTTCTCTCAAATGATGTAATCCTTAAAATATGATCTTTTAAATCACGGTTTGACAAATCCCAGGAAGAGCCAGAGGGCCCAACGTTCTTGTTTTTTTAGACATGGACATTTTTAATAAAAGGGTCACTGTCTGGCATGGATTTAAAAGATCATGTATTAAACGATTCAAAAGGTTCTCTTAGTATGAAAATTAATTGATTCACAGTGGCAAAACAAAAATATGAAGGGGGGCCTTTACATTTCTGCAAGGCTGGGCTTGCAGTTATTGTTGCAAGATGGTGCATTTGGGCACGTGAGGAGGAAGGGGGATAGGTGTCAAATTCAATAAGTTCCAAATATAACAAATCCTCTTCCACTTAAGGATAAACCTCAGTCTTCAAGCTACCGAGACGTGTTGAAACCAGACATATTGTGATGCTCAGTCTTGTGATTTTCTCCACAAATGATTGTATGCCAATATTATAAGTATATTTCACAAACAGGGGTATTTTTTCTTAAACATCCGCCCCTCACCTCGTAGGTCCAGCTCTGCATGTATGATATTGCCCATGACGGAAGTGCTATTGAGGTGGGTCACGGTTTCCCTGGCCGATTTGGAGCTAGTGAACAGGACCTTGGCCAGTCCCAGGTGTTTCCGGCTCTTGGGGTGCAGCAGGATCTCAACCTCCTCCACGACACCAAATTTGCGGCACATGTCAGCCAGGAAGGGCTCCCGAACGTTGTCATTGAGGTGGGCGAAGGTCACTTCCTTCTGGGGGAGCTGCCCCACATAGAATTCATCCAACTGGAAAAGAGAAGACGACACGTATAAGAGAACAGCATGGGTCTCATTGCTCTCCATTAAAAACATATTACTATCAAAGTTCAGACTCGACTGTAGCTGGAATCCAGCTGCTAAATTTTCAGACACAAAAGTGTACCTCCAACAAAATGATCTCTATTGGCTGGAGACTTATAGTGATTTTGGTTTCCGTTTGCAATAAGTGTTTGCTTATTCTCTTATCATATCGGATTGTACTTAAAGCTCTTTAGACCAGCTCCTTCCACCTTTGCCTTGATGACCTTATCAGGGAGGAGAAAAACACTGAAGTGAAAGCTGATAGTCTATGAAAAGCAAATTTAATATATATATATATATTTATATATATATATATATATATATATATATATATATAGGAAATCTATGAATGATCAAAGCATAATTAAAATACCTAGCGCTTGCTAGGGCATTAATGGTTCTTTAAAGGATCAGAGCTGGAAACAAATATATATGTTTGACAATTGTTTTTGACTATTAAGCAGGCAAAAAAGTCATAAAGCTAGTTTTAATAAGAAAAACATTGTGTGAGAGAAAAGGGCTTTTATATTTCTGCAAATTAAGTTTGGATCAATAATCTAACAAATCCGCTTTACCTCTCCCTCTACAAACTGATAGATAAAAAAACAAAACGCATCCTGGAAGCTTTAGTTATCAGGAAGTAATGAAACAAAGACAAGATGGATACTTAAAAAAATGATGATATCTTTAAAACATTTTCTAGAGAAAATAAGTATAATTTCTTTAGACTCTCTTTGCAGGTTATGAAGCTCTTCAGACGTCTCCCTTTGCTCTAAATACCTTGAATTTGGGCACAGGTAGATTCACATCTCGCGGTTTGCTCCATATTCGATGCTGCCGGGGGTCCCGGACATCCCCCACTGGGAGGTATGTTCCATCCTGAAAGATGCAAACACATCAACATCATCAGAGGTCAATTACAAAGGCTGGTCATAACGCAACATTTATGTTTGGAAAATGGGGAGTCCGACTAAAACCAGGCAGGAAAATGGCATAAAAATAGGGGAAAAAACAAAAAACACCTGCTGCCTTTGCTGGTCCTGGAGACATCCATGATACGAAGGATGCATGTGCAAGAGGGGAATTTACATTTCAGCAAGTAAAAGATTGCAGTTATAGTTACAAGCTGCCTGCTTATGGACATGTGCAAAGGAAGGAACATGCAGTTAAATACTAAAAGATGTCAAATTTCCATCCAATCTCCTCCTTCCCTCCATTCACTAATCGATAACCCCAGCTGAACTAGTGGTCCTGTCAGAGATCAGTGAAGTAAACAGACACGGAGATGAAGCCAAAACACATAAATATTGCTGATAAAGACCTAAAAAAAAGAATTACATATTTTGTTTTACTAGAATAAAGAGCTGTTACACCATATAGCAAATTTAAAAGACAAAAGGGGACCTAAAAAATTATATGGATATGATCTATATAATACTGCACAGAATGTTTGGGTTTATGGTCTTGTCCCAATATGATGGGCTGCAGTACATTTCCTCCAAGACACCCGGACAGATGTATGGGAAGTATAGGAGGAAGTAATATTGGAGCTTCCGCTGTCTGGATCCTGAGATTTCTCACGCACAGTAAGGAGATGATTGTACTAACTTAATGATTCTTATTGAACTACCTTTAAGATTGTCTGTAACTTGAACTTCAAACAACGCACATTGAATCAATGATCTAGACATCTACTAACCCTAAACTGAGCTGCCAGCACCAGCAGGTCCAAGACCTCAACTTCCAGAAGGACTTCCTCTACACCCAGACTCCCACTAGACAGCCTCTGTCCTCAGAGACTCTTCCCTCCCAAAACACCACATCCCTAGAAGCTCTTCCCCTCCCCAAAGCCCCCATACCGAGCGACTCTCCCCTCTCAAAAGCCTCAATTGTAAACAATTCTACTCTCTTCAAACCCTGCGTCCCCGGTGACTCTCTCCTGCCCAAAGCCCCGTGTCCCCAGAGACTCTCTCCTGCCCAAAGCCCCGCGTCCCCAGAGACTCTCTCCTGCCCAAAGCCCCGCGTCCCCAGAGACTCTCTCCTGCCCAAAGCCCTGCGTCCCCAGTGACTCTCTCCTGCCCAAAGCCCTGCGTCCCCGGTGACTCTCTCCTGCCCAAAGCCCCGCGTCCCCAGTGACTCTCTCCTGCCCAAAGCCCCGCGTCCCCAGAGACTCTCTCCTGCCCAAAGCCCCGCGTCCCCAGAAACTCTCTCCTGCCCAAAGCCCCGCGTCCCCAGTGACTCTCTCCTGCCCAAAGCCCCGCGTCCCCTGTGACTCTCTCCTGCCCAAAGCCCTGCGTCCCCAGTGACTCTCTCCTGCCCAAAGCCCCGCGTCCCCGGTGACTCTCTCCTGCCCAAAGCCCCGCGTCCCCAGAGACTCTCTCCTGCCCAAAGCCCCGCGTCCCCAGAGACTCTCTCCTGCCCAAAGCCCCGCGTCCCCAGAGACTCTCTCCTGCCCAAAGCCCCGCGTCCCCAGAGACTCTCTCCTGCCCAAAGCCCCGCGTCCCCAGAGACTCTCTCCTGCCCAAAGCCCCGCGTCCCCGGAGACTCTCTCCTGCCCAAAGCCCTGCGTCCCCGGTGACTACTCCCCTGCCCAAAGCCCTGCGTCCCCGGTGACTCTCTCCTGCCCAAAGCCCCGCGTCCCCGGTGACTCTCTCCTGCCCAAAGCCCCGCGTCCCCGGTGACTCTCTCCTGCCCAAAGCCCCGCGTCCCCAGAGACTCTCTCCTGCCCAAAACCCTGCGTCCCCAGAGACTCTCTCCTGCCCAAAGCCCTGCGTCCCCAGTGACTCTCTCCTGCCCAAAGCCCTGCGTCCCCAGTGACTCTCTCCTGCCCAAAGCCCCGCGTCCCCAGTGACTCTCTCCTGCCCAAAGCCCCGCGTCCCCAGTGACTCTCTCCTGCCCAAAGCCCCGCGTCCCCAGTGACTCTCTCCTGCCCAAAGCCCCGCGTCCCCAGAGACTCTCTCCTGCCCAAAGCCCCGCGTCCCCAGAGACTCTCTCCTGCCCAAAGCCCCGCGTCCCCAGAGACTCTCTCCTGCCCAAAGCCCCGCGTCCCCAGAGACTCTCTCCTGCCCAAAGCCCTGCGTCCCCGGTGACTACTCCCCTGCCCAAAGCCCTGCGTCCCCGGTGACTCTCTCCTGCCCAAAGCCCTGCGTCCCCGGTGACTCTCTCCTGCCCAAAGCCCTGCGTCCCCAGAGACTCTCTCCTGCCCAAAGCCCTGCGTCCCCGGTGACTCTCTCCTGCCCAAAGCCCCGCGTCCCCAGTGACTCGCTCCTGCCCAAAGCCCCGCGTCCCCAGTGACTCGCTCCTGCCCAAAGCCCCGCGTCCCCAGTGACTCGCTCCTGCCCAAAGCCCCGCGTCCCCAGTGACTCTCTCCTGCCCAAAGCCCCGCGTCCCCATTGACTCTCTCCTGCCCAAAGCCCCGCGTCCCCAGTGACTCTCTCCTGCCCAAAGCCCCGCGTCCCCAGTGACTCTCTCCTGCCCAAAGCCCCGCGTCCCCAGTGACTCTCTCCTGCCCAAAGCCCTGCGTCCCCAGTGACTCTCTCCTGCCCAAAGCCCCGCGTCGCCAGTGACTCTCTCCTGCCCAAAGCCCCGCGTCCCCAGTGACTCTCTCATGCCCAAAGCCCTGCGTCTCCAGTGACTCTCTCCTGCCCAAAGCTCTGCGTCCCCAGTGACTCTCTCCTGCCCAAAGCCCCGCGTCCCCAGAGACTCTTTCCTGCCCAAAGCCCTGTGTCCCGAGACTCTCTGCTGCCCAAACCCTCTGTTCGCAGCGACTCTACTCTCCAAAAAAACCTCTGTTCCCCAGTGACTCCCACTTCCTAAAGCCCCCCCCCCATTCCCATGTAATCCATTCCTAATGATCCTAATTGCTGGAGTCTATGCTGCCAAGTTATTCCCTCTTTCCCACTAGTAGTCTCACAGTGATGTTGAAGTGCACTCCATCGTATCTGTAGATTTTCTGAGGAGCTCTGCGTAGTGTGGGGTCGGACAGCAGCTTGTAACTCCTCCACTGGAAGCTGGTTCCTCTGTGATTCTCCTCTGGCTCCATCTGGGGACATCTGACCTGTGGGGTGAAAACCAAAACATAGAACATGCTCTCACATCCGTGCAGAAGTGGGTTCATATACACAACTACATCACCTAAGTTATGGCCCTTTTATTTTCTTCCACCTTTATTTAGATATATATTTTAACCATATCACGAGCAGACAGGATTCCCTAGAGAAGACTCTGATGTCGGGAAAGACTGACATGGCTAAACAACAACAACAACAACAACATATAGCTATATACACAGATCCTGTATTGGTACTGTTAGAAACTGCAGAGAGTATCGGTCTCTTTCTGTGTGTCCAGTTCTGTTTGATCCCACTCACTGCTAAATTTCCTCGAACAGTCTCTTTACCAGCTGTAAGAGACAGTCCCCCGGAGGATTCTTCTTTGTGCATATTGTTTATATGGAATGGCTTCCAGGATTCCTCTCTTAATAAATTGCCAATCTCAGAAATTTCTCTGTGTAGTTATTTCATCTCAGCCTGGCAGTGACTGTCTCACTATCACTCTGCACTCTCTTTTTATACTATGAAGGTTGTTCCACTCCATGGATGAAGTTCTTACCCATCTCCTAGAGTCATTGTCTGGACATGTCTCCTAGATGTCAGCTTATGTGTGATTCTCGCCGGTCTCTCTGTGTCTCATAACAGCCTCTCTATTCTTTATACTTTCCTGGCTGTCTCTAGGTGTTCAATTCTGCAGTGCTCTCAGTCTCTCCAAGGCTGTGTTTATCCCCATCTGTTCCCTGGCATCAGTCTCTTTCTTGTGAGGCTCTCAATTCTGCCTTACAATATATTCTTCTGTCTCTTCCAGTCGTTTCAGAGTTTGAGCAGTCTCGTGTTGGATCTATCCTAATAGTCTGTCTATTTCAGCAAATCCATCTCTCACCTACTCTCATTATCTTCTCTTTCATTCTCACACCAGCTTCTCTGCTGTCTCTTTGTCCAAGTTGTAAACACTCTCCCATTTCCGGCCTTTGTTTACCTATTTTCTATCCTGGTCTCCCTAGAAGTGTTTATCTCCTAGTTGTCACCTGTTTCTTTCTCCTTGTCTTCTCTCTCAGTGTTTGGCTTCTGTCTCTTTTCTTCAGTCCCTATGGGTCTGCTTTTCTACCCTCACTCAGTTTCTGTCTCCTGGCTCTTAACTTCAAACAGTCCCTTGGTATTTATCATGTTATCTCTCGCTCTCCATTTCTCAGAGCTAAAACCTAACAATCTCGTTATCTGTCTCTTTCATAACAATCATATGTACTGTAGCTCTTTTTCCGCTCTTGTAGTCTCTTTCTTGTGTTCCCATATTCACTGTCTATCACCTAACAGTCTAACTTCACCACTTTCTTTTTCTATCTTCCTCTCTAAATGTCTATATGATTAGATATCTGTCACATCTCTTTCTGCTTCTAAAGTTTCTGTTAGTCTCTCTAGTCCCAACTGTCTATTTATCCTAATAGTCTCTCTCCTACTCTCACCTGTCTCTTTCATACAGTCTCGTCTCGCTCTAAAGCAGTCTATTTTTCCTATGCAGCTCCTGGCTTTTTCTTTTTCCCAGGTGTCTCTTTCTTTATCCCATGACATTTCTCTCACTTGTTTACACCCTCCTCCTGGCAGTCTATATGTGTCCCAGCTGTCTCTCATAAGATCAGTCCATCCTCTCTCTGTCACAGTCAGTATGTCTCTCTGCTCCCAATTGTCTCTCTGTAACCCAATTAGTTTCTCTCGGGCAATGTCTCTCTGTTCCCAGTTGTATCTTTCTCCTAGGCTGTCTCTCTGTGTCCCAGGTAGCTCTCTCATACAATCTGTCTATCCTCTCTCTATCACAGGATGTCTCTGTACTAGCCCTTGGCCTCTCTGCCCTGGCTGTCTCTCTGTATCCCAGCCAGTCTCTCTCTCTGGCAGTGTCTATTTCTGCTCCCGGCTGTCTTGCTCTATCCCCGGCAGTCTCTCTAGGTCAGTGTTTATCTCCTAGGCTCTCTCTCTCCGCTAACCCCTGGCCTCTCTCTCTGTTCCCAGCTGTCTCTCTGTATCCCAGTCAGACTCTATGTTCCCGACTGTCTCTCTCAGGCAGTGTCTCTCTCAGTCAGTCAGTCTCTCTCGGGTAGTGTCTCTCTGCTCCCGGCTGTCTCTCTGTATCCCAGTCAGATTCTGACTCTGTGCCAGTCAGTCTCTTATGCTGTCTCTCTACTAGCCCCTCTCTCTGGCAGTCTCTCTGCTCCCGGCTGTCTCTTTGTATCCCAGTCAGACTCTCTGTTTCCGACTGTCTCTCTCTGTCCCAGTCAGTCTCTCCTAGGCTGTCTCTCTGCTAGCCCTCTCTGGCAGTCTCTCTGCTCCCGGCAGTCTCTCTGTATCCCAGTCAGTTTCTCTCGGGGAGTGTCTCGCTCTGTTCCCGTCCATCTCTCTCGGGTAGTCTCTCTCTCTCTCCTAGGCTGTCTCTCTCCGGATCCCCTCTCTCTCACCTGTCTCTCTGCTCCCGGCTGTCTCTCTCTGTCTCCGGATCCTCTCTGTCTCCAGGTAAAGCCTCTCCCTGGCTCTCAGGCCGCACATTCGCTGTATCTCGGCCCCTGTCACTCCCAGCGCCTCCCTCTCCCGGGATTAATTCTCCTCCTCTGCTTTACGCTGCTCCCTTCCCCGCGGACGGGCTCTGAACACCGAATATTAATATATTAATTATATCAATTACCTGAAATAATTCACCGAATCTGCGACTAGTGAATCCTCAGTATGACTTTACCCAGTCTGCGCTCCGAATCTGCACTTTCGGCCCCTCCGTAAAATAATGAAACCGTACTCCTTTTGATTAGCGGAGCCATTTTCAACTACAAAATATTATCGGAAACGAAAAAATTAACGAAACTCAATTTATTTCACCATGCTCTTAGTACAACAGTGACGAATCTGCCGGTACGAATGCGCAAGCTGAGAATAGGAGTGTACGAAGTGGGAGGAAAGGCGGGCTTCTACCATAGAGAGGTACATTGGCTAGCGCGGTCCCTGCTCTGGTTCTATTCTATCGTTACTGGAAGGTGCGTTGTTTCTTTATGTATATTTAAATAACTTTATTGAAACATTGTCATCACACACTACCAACAAAAACTGCAATATTAATTAAAAATATAAGCTGTAAAATTGCAATAATATTTAAATTACAAAAAATCCAAAGTGTAAAATTATATATTATTTAAAAAAATGTTTTAAAACTGCAATATTATTTAAATAAAAAATCCATAAACTATTATTTAATTTAAAAATATAAAAAAACTATAAAATTGCAATATTTAATAAAAATGGATATGACTATAATATATATATATCAATATTCTTATTAATTAACCACTTTTTATCATCTGATATAACCTTATTTATAACTCTATGATACTTCTTAAAATCATTTCAAAATTATAATAAAGTCCCAGATTTTAAATTATGTATTTAACAAAAAATATATTTGATATCATTTCATTTTGGGGGAAAAATATACTTTTATCCGATGTACAAGGGCAGCTTTTACAAGTATTAAGAAATTACATAACACATTTAATGCCCTCCATAAAAGGACAAGCAGCCACTCTATTGCTCCTCTTGTGCACAAAAGCAATAAAACTGACAGATTTATTGCTCACTCCACTCACTAACGTGTTTGAGAGGTGAACAAGCGACACCTGCCAACTAGTAAGTACTTTATTTTATAATATTTTAAAATAAATCACTTTCATGTGCGACTTGAAGCCTTTAAATAGTGTAATACACTTTTAATTAAAATTTAGTTAATAAATAAAAAATAAAATACTTACATTTTGACGTTTTGGATAAAAAAAATAACTATTATCCTATAACACTTGTAATTATTTATTTGTAACGCATTAGTGAATTTCTGGACTGTAAATCTTATAATAAAATCAAGATTTTCTCTAAAGCTGCCTTTATACTTCGGGCTTTTGAAGTTACTCAAGTTGTTAGTTTGTTACAAACTTTACAAGTTTTTTTTTTTTTTATTACTGCAGTGATTAAATTTTATTTTATTTTTAAAAAAAAATGCTTTTCAATAGCTTGGTTACTCTTTTATCCTGCGCCTATTTATTTATTCAACTATATAAGTAGATATTAATTCTTAGGAGCATTGACTATGTAACCTATTACTTGTCTTTTATTATTATTATTATTATTATTATTATTATGGTATCTTTTATTTGTAATGCGCCAACATATTCCGTAGCGCTGTACAAGGCAAAAACAAAATGAACCCATAGCAAAGAATGGAGGGTCCTGTTTTTGAGCTTAAAATCAAACGTATAGAGCTTTTTTCAAAGCACCGACACATTTAATTAGTTTGTTCGTTATTGTGTTATATAAATACTTGCCTGAAAAAGGAAATAAATTTAGTCTGGAGATTGTCCCTATTAAAATCAATATAATTTACTGTATTTATTACATATAGGAAGTCCGGCACTATAGAACCTCCGTACTCACAATATGGCGGTGGTTTTGGATAAAAGGCAATTTTATAGATATTAGGCCCAAAGACCTCAGATTACTTTTTGGACCGATAACTTTTTTCTTTAAATAAATATATTTTATTGCAAGAACATAACATTGTACAAATAAATAACTGGTACAGAATTTAAAAAACTTAAATGGACCACAAATAAAAGCCAATGATTCAGTTGGATCCTGTAGAGATTTTATTGAACAAACACAATGCACTTAAACAAATGGAAATTGGAGGGTGAGGCTCCTGTTTCCAAATACTATATTGACACGGGCATTCACTCCCTGCTAATAAGGAAGTTAATGAGAAAAGAGAGTGTTTTTTAATTAATGCTCAGAAATGGAGGAAATATTTGAAATTAAAACCAACATAAAAATAAATAGTTTTTCTCGCCCTGTAATTTAGTAGAGATCGAGAAAAAAATGTTGTATCTTTCTATACCCCCTAAAATTCCCCCCAAAATCCGAGTTTTTCTGAATAAATTTAAAAAAGCAGATTGTAAATATTAGTTTTTTTTTAAATTGAATGATTAATTTAAATATAGAAAAATTTTAATTTTATTTTATGAACAAGTAATTTGAAAATATTAGGAACTGATTGTCTGACATCAAATACAATATTTACACAATTTTCCTTATTTTCTTCTGCATAGAGATATTTATTAATCACTTACGAATTACAACAATCACATAAATACACATTCTTATTTTGATTCTAGAAAGACAAAAGAGAAAAAAAAAACTAATATTTACAATCTGCTCTTTTAAATTTATTCAGAAAAACACGGATTTTGGGGGGGAATTTTAGGGGGTATAAAAAGATACAGCATGTTTTTCTCAATCTCTACTAAATTACAGCGCCAGAAAAACTATTTATTTTTACGTTGATTCAAAGAGAATATAATATGTGCTCACATCAAAATCTGTCCAACAACTCACATTTTTTCAATTTCCATGGTGTTTGCCTAACGTTCTACTACAATGGATGCCCCTATAAACCCTTGTATGATACGAATGTGTTTTAGACTTTATAATCTGATTAATCTAGAGTTTGTCCAGAGAAAGCTACATTTTATTTTCCATATGTCCCCTCCTATCAAATTGTTCTCAGAGCATGCCCAGTGTTTTGTCTTTCTATTGAGTTGCACTGAAGACAATGGACTCAAAGCCCCAGGGAGTAGTCGGTAATTATTGATAATTATCTTTATATAAGAAGAAATATGAATCTTTGTGGGTGGATCTTAAAGCCTACCCCATTAGCGTCTCTTATCAGAAAATCCCACAACATCTCAAATGTCTGTCTGTCTATGTATCTATCTATCTATCTATCGCTCTATCGCTCTATCTATCTATGTATCTATCGCTCTATCTATGTATCTATCTATCTATGGCTCTATCTATGTATGTATCTATGTATGTATGTATGTATCTATCTATCTATGTATCTGTCTATGTATCTGTCTATGTATCTGTCTATGTATCTATGGCTCTATCTATGGCTCTATCTATGGCTCTATCTATGGCTCTATCTATGGCTCTATCTATGTATCTATGTATGTATCTATGTATGTATCTATCGCTCTATCTATCTATGTATCTATCTATCGCTCTGTCTATGTATCCCTCTATCTATCTATCTATCTATCCATCTATCCCCCCCCCCCCCCAGTATGTAGCCTCATGGCAGCTCATCACAATAGGATGTGACACTTTATCAGGGATTATGTACATTTCCAAGCCCCAGAGGCTACTTGATAAGAGCTCTCGGATATCTTTATGTCGGTGTCAAAGAGCGCAGTTACTATCGCTCCGGGTGATAAACAAGTAAATATTGTTTATAAAGCCTAAATGTCCAATCGAGGAATAACGTACATTTGTTCTATATATAATTCTTATTTTATTTGCCGGTGTTTCTGCCTCCAATAGAGGCAGGGGTAGATGTATACGTAGGAGCCAGGTCGGCTCTTTGGTAGCACCTTAATAGAGATTCATTATCTCAAAACAGGGCCCTTCCAATTTGTGAATTTGTTAATATTGTATTTCCCTTGTTCTTATCCCCTGTGCAGCGCTACGGAATATGTCGGCGCGCACAAATAAAAGTAAATAATAATAATTATACTTTAGGAGCCAGACATACACATTTAGGAGGTGTTTACTGATAAAGCTCCATATAAGACCATTTAATAATGTAATATTAGTGTACCTCATTTGTATTGGGACATTTCCAGAAGTTATCACTAAATATAAGAATAAAGGCCAGAAAATTTGGGGCAACAAAAAAGGTAATTGTTTAATATTTGTTTTTAAGTAAATAAAAATGAGGAGCACTTAAAGACTGTGGTGTATAGGTGAGGGATCTCTGCCATGCCTATGTTATTCTGTGCAGCATACTCAGAGAAGTGCACAGTGATCTCTCTGACTGGAACATGCAGAGGAATCAGAGCTCTCATGGTAGCGACTAGAGACCTATATTGGTAAGTAGGCCTGTCGCTTTAAGAAGAATGTGCACATTTCCTACAATTCCCATCATGCTCCGCGCTCAGACTTCCTATTCATTCCGTAACTTGATGCGAACTACATTTCCCGACGTCCCATTCACTACCCGACGCTTTCCGCCATGACACTTGTAGTCCAGCTCACTTCCGCCTCCTATTGTGTGCCTGTTGCCGCCGAGGCTCTGGAGACTACTACCCCCAGCATGCAGCGCGGTGCCGGGGGCGGGCGCCCTTGCCTTTCCCACAGGGCGGCCATGTTGGATGTGGTATTGTTATGTGTGTGAATGTGAAAGGAAGAGAGAGAGGTAGAGGGGGGCAGCTGGTGTGAGTAGTAAGGGGCACCCACAGGCCTGCTAATAGGGCTGAGGGAGGACAGGAATAGGTGAAGGCACAGGCCTAGGGCTCACATGGCAGAGGGCACCAGGATATTAAACACTGCTGGGCTGGGAGAGAGCAAGAGGAACAAGCAGGAGAACAGGAAATACAGCTAGGCTCTGCATTAACCCAGGAGGATCAGGGACAAGGGGATCTACAGAGAGGAGGAGGGCACAGGCCTAGGGCTCATAGGGCACCAGGACATGAACACTGCAGGGCTGAGAGAGAGCAAGAGGAACAAGCAGGTTCTGCACTAGACCAAGGGGATCTACAGAGAGGAGGTCATGGGCCTAGAGCCCACAGGGAAAGGGGCACCAGGGCATAAATAATTATAGGGCTTTGAGAGCAGGAAATACAGCCAGGAGGACCAGTCACAAGATAGACTGCAGAGAGTGGGAGGGCATGGGCCTAGGGCTCAATGAGAATAGAGCACCACCACATTAAACATTACACACCCAGCACTAGGTGTGATAGAGAGAGCAGGGAGACTCCAGGAGCTGCCAGGGTAGCCAAAGCTGCATTCAACATAATTGGGGAGGGGGTGGGCACACTGCTGAGATCTGTGGGTGGGAGGCACCTGGGTATTGAGGATCCCAAGCGTGCCAGTCTGCAGATCACAGGGTATACAGTATTAGAATGCACGTGTCCAGAACACTGGGTGCTGTCTGTGTGTGACACCGCACGTACCTGATACCACACAGGTTCTGATCATGGTGACACAGAGCTGCAGGTGGACACGATCGGCAGCAACACAGCGCAGGTCAGTCTGCGCCCTGCAAACCATCGCAGTGAAGGGGTTATAGAAACCGCTAAATATGGAAGTTACTTGGAGGCTTGTTATTTTTTATAGTGTTTATTTACCTATTTTTTTCTCTCGCCTCTTCTCAATAATATGTAGAAAACGTCCTGTTGGTAAACATTGTTGTGGTCACATGGTACCTGTATGTAGCATGTTGCGTGTGGAGGTTTCTACCCATGTGTGGCCTTTCTGCCTAATCTTTATCATTACACAGGACTCTCTGGGACCTGTCTTTTCTATCTGGATACGACATTTTAGGGTCCCTATTCTTACAGGGATACATCGCTCTGGATAGCGCTCTCTTCAACCTGGATACTGCACTCTAGGGACGTCTTTGTTTACATATTGGATTTAACATGCTGGAGACCCTTTAGGATGGATAATATATTTTGGGGGATCACCACTGATCTTGAAGCCCATTCTCCAACCTGGATGGATCACCATGTGGGCTCCTTGGATATGGCTCCCAGCAGCCATGCCTCTTCCTGGATATAACATTGTGAGGACAGGAAGGCCGTTGTTCCTGCCTGTGACACTTTTGGGGACACTTCCTCCTGTATGAAACATGCTGGGGGCTTTTTTTCTGGATTTGTCCCATTGTGATTTTGTGGGACCCTGCCGGCATGTCCAACTTTGCCCTGAAAGTTGCAAAATGGATCATATAAAATCTTCATTTACATTTTATCATTTACTTATAATATGCCAACATATTCCATAGTACAGGAGATGCCGTAAATAATAAGGACAAACTTATAAAGAAAGTTTTAAGAGCTTACTATCTAAACCTCCTCTATCTTCTTTTTTTTTTTTTATAGGAGTGGGCGCAGCTGAGACACTACGGGGCCTGGTAGGAGATGTCTGGAAAGGGTCTGGGGGCTGCGCGGCGCAGGAGGACGCGCTGCCGTAGGTGTGAGGCCTGTGTGCGCAGTGAGTGCGGGGAGTGTCACTTCTGCAAGGACATGAAGAAGTTCGGGGGCCCTGGACGCATGAAACAATCCTGTCTGAAGAGGCAATGTACAGCGGTGAGAGGGGTGGAGTGGCAAAGTAGAGGAGAGATGTGGGGCAGAGAGAGAAATGGCGTGAGGGGACAGTTTGGAGTTAAGGAAGGTAGGGCGTGCGAAAATGGTGAGAAACTAGGTTAGGAATGTGTGTTGAAGAAAGAGTTGGGAGATAGGGGTGCATAGGATAGAGGGGGAACGAGAAGCGGAGTGCGGAGTGAGAGGGGGTATAGACTAGGATTAGGGTCTGTTTGTAGTGGATGGGGCAGTACAGGTAGGTGACATAGTGGCCATGTCTAATGCTTTCTCTCCCACAGCCCGTGCTGCCTCACACAGCAGTGTGTCTCCTCTGTGGGGAGGCTGGGAAGGAGGACACGGTGCAGGATGAGGACCAGAAGTTTAACCTGTCGCTCATGGAATGTACCATCTGCAATGAGATTGTGCACCCCGGCTGCTTCAAGGTACAATCCCGTCCTCTCTTCTCCATTTGGATCGAGCTCCATGCTCTCATCCAGAATCCCCTCTCTCTCATCCGGAATCCTCTCTCTCATCCGGAACCCTCTCTTTCACCATAGTCTCTGTATCTTATCAGACTAATATGTCGCTCTTTTTTTTCAGATGGGGAAGGCCGATGCCGTGATTAACACTGAGATTCCAAATTGCTGGGAATGTCCAAGATGTAAACGTGAAGGGCGGACAAGCAAGGTAAGATCTGCTAGGGATTATTATATTATTATATATAACAATAGTATTATTCTCACCACTATTTGTGCCAGTGCAGATGATATAGAGGATTAAAAATAAAATCACTGTTTGGAGAGAAGGAATTAAATGTAAATTTTAAAACATACTTTTAAATGTTTCAAGGGCTAGCAGAGCTGCTTTTCTCCACCCCTGTTAGGTGCCTCGAGGATATGTCCAGCAAACTATCCCACATTTTTTTTTTCTGATCTGTCAAAGTTTGCAGGGATGGATGCAGATAAAGTCATCATCATATAATAATAATAATAATAATAATAATAATAATAATAATAATAATAATAATATCCTTTATTTGTAATTTTCCAACATATTTCATAGTACAGTAGACTCTCAGTTAACCAGAACTCTCAAGCAACCAGAAAAAAAAATGAATACTGCACTTTATATAAAAAAATGTAAGGTCTCAACAAATGCCTGGAGCCAGGTTGTCGTGCCACACAATGCTACAGGCACCTAGATGTCATCCACTGTATGTCTCTGCAATTCAGTTTTACCTGGAACCAGACAGGCATGTGTGACTGAGCCAGTGCAGCGTTACATTCCCGGGTTCAGCACTGCACCCTCCAGCTGAACGTATCTGTGTGTAAGTGAGGAGTGAAAGCTGCTGCTGCTAGAACAGCCCTCACTGACAAATATACTTAGCAGAGCATCCCATGTGCAGCTAATCTAGGCCTCTTTTACATTTATCCGGCATCTATCAATCAGTAGAGGGTGGATAGATGCAGCTCTGCTAATCCCAAAAACGCTGACATCCAAATGGAAGATAACCCCCCCCACCCACCCCATCAAATACTGATTTTATTCCTAATCCCTTACCAAATAAACCACTATAGTTCAAGCTCAGCAGCTCTAGTTCTGTTTGTGATGTAAAAAACTGAAGTTATGAATATAAAAGCATTTTTAGAGAATATCCAAATTTTTCCCTTGAATAGAGGACTCCATCTTTTTTTTTTGTGGAAGGAGACTTGGGCAGAAGAGAAGAAGTCAGGAGGATTTGTTGGCTAATTGGATGTCACTGAAAGAGACACCTCCGTTCTTCCCGCTCACAGACCCAGAAGCAGGCAGCTTGCAGCAGTAGATCTGTTAAAATATCATGGATCCCTCCAGGGTCCAAGGGTCCCTCAGAGGCGTCACATTTATTTATTTTATTTTGTACTAAACCTAGATTTATGATTCTTTCCTCCCCAGAAGCAAACCTCATGACTACAGTCACCATCTGAAGATATTTTGGATGCCATGAAAATAAAATCTGTCACTGCCTCCACTTCTTCCCTGTCTATTAGCCTGGAAGTGAGATTGCTGTTTTTGTTTTTATGAGGTTGAGCAAGAGACCAACTTCTGCACTCTCTTTATCCTCCTCAATAAGTCCTTTAGTTCCTCCTCACTTTCAGCCATCAGAGTAGTATCATCGGCGGATCTGAGGTTGTTGAGATTCCTTCCAGCAATATTAATTCACTGGATTCATCCAGTCTGGCCTTATACATGATATACTCTGCATATAAGATGAATAAATAAGGTGACAATATATAAATTTGTCGCACTCCTTTTCCCATCTTGAACCATTCTGTTGTCCCATGTTCGGTTCTGACCGTGGCTTCTTGGTCCACATACAGATCCTTTAGGAGGAGGATGAGATGATCTGGTACTCCCATCTCTTTAAGAACTTGCCACATTTTGTTGTGATCCACACAGTCAAAGGCTTTAGAATAGTCTATGAAGCAGAAGTAAATGTTTTTCTGGAACTCTCTTGCTTTCTCAATTATCCAGGGACATTGGCAATTTGATCTCTTGTGCCTCTTCCTCTGCAGAACCTGACTTGCACATCTGGCAGTTTCTGGTCCATATATTGTTGGAGCCGAGCTTGAAGAATCTTAAATATTACCTTACTGGCATGTGAAATGAGTGCAAATGTTCAATAATTGGAGCACTCTTTGGCACTGCCTTTTTTTGGGATTGGGATGTAGACTGACCTTTCCCAGTCTATTGGCCATTGATGAGTTTTCCAAATGTGTTGGCATAAGACAAGAAAAGCTTTCACAGCATCATCCTGTAGGACTTTGAATAGTTCAATTGGGATCCCATCACCTCCTGCAGCCTTATTATCAGCAAGACATCCTAGGGCCCATCTTACTTCACTCTCCAAGATGTCTGTGTCCAACTCATTGGACAAATTATTGAGGTCATCACTGCTGTAAGATCCTTCTTGTATAGATCTTCAGTATATTCCTGCCACCTCTTCTTTATCTGATCTTCTGTTAAAATACAAAAATGGTAGGGACTTATCATGCCCTGTATCGGGCTTTTGAGGACCACGATTTTCTTGAAGAGATCTTTTGATTTACCCATTCTGTTATCATCTTCAATCTCATACATGGCTCATTGTACAATGTCTCCTTATCTGTTCTTGCTATCCTGTGGAATTCTGCATTCAGCTGGACAAATCTTTTCCTGTCTTCCCAACCTTCATATTTGCAAAGCCTCATCAGATAGCCAGTTTGCCTTCTTAGTTTTAGTTCTTTTAGGGATATATATATATATTATATATAATTAGCGACTTGCCCGTCAAAAATGTCGGGGCAATAACATTTCAAGCCATGGGAATGCTGTTTGACACAGAATGTAAACCGTTTTGGACTGTGAGGACCTTTGGCACTCATTGCGAGCCTCTCCTGTTGTGTACTTTTGGTACTCCTGAGAGAGATATATATTTCTATGTATATGTAGTTAAGTAATAATTAATGATTTCTGCAAAAAATGAATATACTTTAATTGTTTATAATTCATATATGCAGCGAATAATAGGCTGAAGAGCTAACAATCTGTTTGTATTTTGCATAGAATATACATTGTGAATGTTTGTGCCCTGCTTATAAAGTGTAATGAATGTCCCAAGTGTCCATTCTAAATAGGCTGCGCGCGCGAGGTAAAGCCGTTGGTTTATTGTATAGTCGTAATGTTATTAATGTGTTACGCGTCTCGTGAGCATTTTGCGGCTTTTGTAATAGTGTATGTTGTAGGCCGTAGTGTGATGTGTAAAGTGCTATGCGTTTTGCAGTGTTTCGCGCAGTCCAGGTCATGTAGCCTCATTTTCATTTTTCTTCCACGGCCATTTCTTTCCTCGCTTAGGCGATTTTCGAATGGCGTTCCACCTCACTCCCAGACGTCCTGGCTGTTGCCCCATGCTGTCTGTGGCGTTTTTGTAATTTGTGGGTGTATTTAGTGTGTTTTTATTGTTTTTCGATTTTTGTCGTTCGGCCGCTAATCCTCGTAATTTTTTGCATCTTGTATCTTTTTTTTTTCTAAGTCCCGTGGTTGTGAACCGCTTGCACGGCGATCCCGCGTTTAGGAAGTGTTTTTCGTCTAAGTCCCGCGCTTTGTAGTGGTTTAACGCCTCGCCTTGCTTTGCGAGGCTCGCAGGCGATGAGCACCTTTTCTACACAGGACATATAATTCACACAAAAACTGGATGATTTCATCAATGGGGCAGATCGTATTTTCCAACATTTAAACCATACTATCACTTCTTGAAGGGTCACTGTAGTCCAAGAAAAGGGCACCGGTTTGTGAAGGACGTAATAAACTAACATTAGATATTTCATTAACTGTTTTAGAGTAGAGAAATTCATTTTGTGTCGTTGCATCACCTCTCAGAGCAGGTTCGTGAGGACGAGTTTATGTATCTGACCATGGAGGGAGGGGTGGGGGACATGACGATATGTTAATCTAAAAACTAGCTAAAAAAACATATTTCCTGCTCCAAATTCTGAGGAATACAGTTATTGCACTGCATTCTGGGAAACTGGGTGGGGACTTTCAAATGAACCCACAAGGCATTTTCTCACTTCTACAACACTATTTTATACACGGCTCCTTATAGCATATGCCTGCTGTATAACACAACTTGAAGGATTGCCCAGGATGGATTATGCTCAAACCAAGAGACCAATCCATAAATAATCACGGTTTCGACCTTAAATGGATCTCGTCTGCATTAAATCATATATATCTTGTCTCTAAAGGGTGGGAGAGCTGATGTTGAATGGTGAAACATCCTTCATCTTCCTCCTTCAAATCTTAGGCCCCTGGCTCCCTTTCAAAATGTATTTATTTAAGTCTCTAGAACATTGAAGGTCTTGTTTATTAAGTAGCGAGTTTCTAATCTTGTAGGGTGCTTTGACAAAAAAGCACTTTCTGCAAAAGATTTTAAGCTCAAAACAGGGCCCCCCATCTTCTACAGTTTGTTACTATTGTATTTTTCAGAGTTTCTAAGCCAATACAAATATCTGAGAGTTATCATTTCACCTGTGTAGAGGAAGAACATTCTGAAATCCAGGCCAGTGTTTGGCATTTCATGTCCAACGTTGTCAGCCTCTGTTGTAGGACCTTGTGCTGTAGTCTTGCCCAGTTGGAACGTGGCACATGTGAGTAACATCTTGCTCTATATCTTAGGACTCACTGGATGGTTCAGGAAAGCGGCGCATGGACAATGGAGAGGACGCAGTACGGTGGAAGTTAACGGATGACCCAGCCCCCGGTAGAAAGAAAACAACTTCCGATGAGAATCAGGGTCATAAGAGGAAGAAGGAGAAGGAGCCTCCACCTGATGCTGGAGTCAAGAAGAAGGTGAATATAATGAGACCCATGAGCAGAATCCCACCGCTAACACCAACTCTTGAGCTGGTTGGTGCAATTTTATAGTGTGTGCCTCATTCAAACTTAAAAAAACCCTCTACTTCAGGAAAAAGTGATGGCACCTGTGTAATTCATGGACATAAACCCCCTTTTTTTTTTTTTTTTGAAAATCTGAATTTTTTATGATTGAGTACAGGTTCCATTTTGTGTTTGTTATATCACTTCTTGATATCTGGTGTGTATTTTATCTGTCCAGGGAGGGAGTGGGGGGACAGGGAGAAGTCAGTTGGCTTTGTTGGATAATGGGATTGGACTAAAATTGACACCACAGACCCAAAAGCAGACTGCTTTCATCATGAAATGTAAGCACTGCTCTCGAGAAATGTACACACCCCTTACACACAAACACACACAACCTCCACTAACGCACTGTGGATGCCTCCAGGGTCCAGCAGATGCGTCAAAATGTATTTTTTTTTTTTAATTTAAAAGCCGATTTATTTTTTATTTAATTTTTTTTTTTTTTTTTTTTTAAGGATTTTCTTGTTGCTTAATCTTATTTAATCTATTTTTCATTGTCCAGTGGCCCATTAATTCAATGCTCTATTGGATAAAACCTCCACAGGCTCCTTGGCAGATTAGAGTTTTCGTGCTATTTTTATTTAAATTTGTCTTGTTTGCCTGACCTTGTTTTTCACCCTTTTTTTTAATTTTTTTATTCCATAATTATTTCTTATACGTGAACGAAAAAACATATATATTTCCCTTTTTAAATACATTTCTATATAAAATGGTCTGTGTCTGCTTAAAGCAAAACTTGATGGCGCTCTGAAGTGATGTCATAGCCGCCATATTCCTTTCAGTCAGATTTTCAGTAAAAACGTTCTGTATCCGACAAACAAAAAGGAAGTGAAAGTCACCTGACCTAACTCTTCCATGCGTGAAGAATCCAACATGCATGTAATAGTAATGTTTTGCTAACAATGCAGGCACCAAGAATAAATAAATTAAAGCTGTATTTGCCCACAAAAAAGTTTAAATATTTTTTATTTGCTGCCCAATTTTCTATTTTCAGTGTCTTTGCCTGTTTTTACTACAGTGTTGCACTGTTGACATCTGGAAATGGGCAGAACTGCTTTGTTTCATTGATAAGTGGTCGCTACAAAAGCTCCTTACCTACCATTTACACAGTTCTGGATCAAAGCAGTGCTGCCCGCCCATTCAGGTGTGAAGTATAATAGATTATGATATTAAGAGAATTAAATGGGAAGAGACACTGAGAATAGATTACCCCAAAAACTGAGAAATTAACTATTTTGCTTAGGGAACTCTGAGAAGCCTAAAAAACAAACAAAAGAAGTAACCAGGACAAAATCCAATCATTCTACCATGAAACTTTCTGATCCGCCATTGCGCCTGTTGAGGTTTTGTCTCGTGGAGCTGGGCAATGATAGCAATGTATGATGGCAATATGTATTTGTGCACATTGCTAGCAGCTCATGCTACACTACTACCTGACACTTACTCTTTATGTGCGTTCTGTAATCCATCATACAATGTCCTGAGTATCAGAGATTTGCACATACCCAAACTTATCGTTGTATCATTAGTGGTGCAGCCCCTCCCCATCTTTCTCCTGACTCTTCTTTTTATTTGTATATTTTTAGGTGAAGGCAGAAAAAGAGAAGAAAGTTAAAAAGGTGAGAAAATGAGGATATGTTGGCGAGTGAACTCGGGATAGTAGGAGGAATCCCGCTCCTTTTATTAAAGGGATATGGAAGGTGTTACTAGGTGTGTAATATCTATTTACTGACATGTACTTTATTTTATTAAAAAATGCGTATCTCTTAGCAACATAGTGCTGAGATGTGGTCCCTGATAGGCTAGGACACTACACTGCTTACCCAATCCTACAGAGTTTATGTCTGCATACATTGCAGTGGGCAGACCCATACAGGGACTATTTGTTTGATTTTTGTCAGTAAAACAGAGTTTAAAAGCACGTCTTAATAAAATAAAGTATATTAAAGTAAATGGATACCCAGGGATAATAGATACCGACTAACATCCAGGTACCCGACATACCCATTCGATGTTGGACCATTAGTTTCAGGATTTCTCTCTGGTCTGTGATTTTTACCTGCCAGTCGCTGATTTATGCAAAATAGCAATATATTACAATCCTGGCCTGTTGATGGCCCTCGAGTCTGGGATCAAAACTGGCTGGCAAAAAATGTAAAGGGCCAGTCAGGTCCCGTATTTACCATGTGATACTGCTGGTAGCTGGCCAAATATGTTTAGAGTGTTAATGGGCTGCAAGATGGGCTAGATCATTTAATTAGATGGTAATAATATTCTTATTAAATTATATACATCTGTGTGTGTAAATAAATAATAATAAAAAAAAAAAATATATATATATATATATCTACAGTGGATATAAAAAGTCTACACACCCCTGTTAAAATGTCAGGTTTCTGTGCTGTAAAAAAATGAGACAAAGATAAATCATTTCAGAACTTTTTCCACCTTTAATGTGACCTATAAACTGTACAACTCAATTGAAAAACAAACTGAAATCTTTTAGTTAGAGGGAAGAAAAGATATAAAAATAAAATAATATGGTTGCATAAGTCTGCACACCCTTAAGCTAATACTTTTGTTGAAGCACCTTGTGATTTTATTACAGCACTCAGTCTTTTTGGGTATGAGTCTATAAGCATGGCACATTTTGACTTGGCAAGGTTTGCCCACTCTTCTTTGCAAAAACACTCCAAATCTGTCAGATTGCGAGGGCGTCTCCTGGGCACAGCCCTCTTCAGATCACCCCACAGATTTTCAATCGGATTCAGGTCTGGGCTCTGGCTGGGCCATTCCAAAACTTTAATCTTCTTCTGGTGAAGCCATTCCTTTGTTGATTTTGATGTATGCTTTGGGTCGTTGTCATGCTGAAAGATGAAGTTCCTCTTCCTGTTCAGCTTTCTAGCAGAAGCCTGAAGGTTTTGTGCCAATATTGACTGGTATTTGGAACTGTTCATAACTCCCTGTATCTTAGCAGCTGAACTTTATTTGGGGTTAATCAGAGGCACTTTAAATGATGGCAGGTGTATGCTGACTCCTATTTAACACGATTTGGAATGTGATTGCTCAATTCTGAACACCGCTACATCCCCAGTTATAGGAGGGTGTGCAGACTTATGCAACCACATTATTTGTATTTTTTATTTTTCTTCCCTCTACCTAAAATATTTCAGTTTGTTTTTCAATTGAGTTGTATAGTTTATAGGTCACATTAAAGGTGGAAAAAGTTCCGAAATGATTTATCTTTGTCTCATTTTTTTACAGCACAGAAACCTGACATTTTAACAGGGGTGTGTAGACTTTTTATATCCACTGTGTATGTATGTGTGTGTGTGTGTGTGTATATATATATATATATATATATATATATATATATATATATATATATATTTCATTCAGTATAACATTTACTGTAAAAATTCAGGCTCCGCTGCTGGTATAAATCCACTCCAAGGTGACTTTATCCTGCAGGCAGCTGTTAACTTTTCAGACACAACGTGTACAAACCCTGATCTCTACTGGCTTGAGCCAGATTTTTTTTTTATTTTTATTTTTTTATTAAAGTTCCACTGCAGTTCAAGTAAATAGACTTGTACTAAATATGTACCAAACTAAAAATATCTGCAGCCGTGTAATTTATAGGAAAGAGGGAACAGGCAGAGTCTGTTAGATAACTGGATAAGATTGAAATTAACACCACACCCCTTTTCGCTCACTGACCCAGAAGCAGGACATTGCATCAAAGGATGCAACCATAGCTCTCCAGAAATATAAAAGCCCCTCTCTCCATCAATGCATCATGGATCCCTCCAGGGTCCTTCACAGGTATAAAAATGTATATATTATTTTGATAAAAACTAGCAACTAACATTTTATTTATTTATGTATTTATTTTACCACAACACAAGCTGAGATCCCGCTCCATGCTGATGATAGCCAGTAAGCTTTAAACAGCTGTACATGGATAGGATACTCAGCTTGTGTATAATCTAACCTTGGCTTTGCATTAAAGCTGTGTAACACAGCGTGCATAAGCTTAAAGGAAGCCATGTTTGATAATGGCTAGGATTGGTGGGCACATTTGCATGTCACAGCTCAGCTTCCCAGAATGCAGTGTAATAACCGATTTTCTCCGAATTCTGAGCTGGTAGCATTTTTTTTCACTTGTTTTAGACATTCAAGTGTGAACACAGATGTACTTTTTATTTAATATATATATATATATATATATATATATATTGTTGTCACGCTTGCGAGCTGTTGAGGCAATGAATCCCAAGCACAAAACTAGCAGGTTAATGAACCCTTCAATGAGTTATGAGTGGCCCGTACAGTAGGCAGGAGGAAAGGCTCGCAATGAGCGCCAAAGGCGCTCAGCGACGCAAAAGCCTCACATTGTGTGGCAAACAGCATTGCCTGGCTTACACTTTTATGGCCATTTTTTTTAAGGGCAATTCGCTAGTATGTGTGTGTGTGTATGTATGTATATGTATATGTATATATATATATATATATATATATATATATATATATATATATATATATATATATATTAAAATCATTTAGACATGTCTCCCAGCCAATTATCACCCCCTTAATGACCTTATCAGGGTGGAGGCAGATACGCCAATCTTTGAAAATTAATGTAATATTGCTTTTCTGAATGATGAAACCGGACTTTTAGTAATAGCCATTTTAATTTAGTCTTTGACCATCTCCTCTTGCTAGAACACTACAGTTGTCCTTTAAGAAAATAAAAACAACTTTTAATGTATTACCTTTTCATTCACTCCATGAATCCTGTTGCAAGCGCTGATGCTAAGGAATGCCATATTTTAATTAAAGCAGCTGAATGATTTGTTGCTTTCGAGTCCCCTCGCAGCATTGTTTCGGTTCCTCTTCTTTGTTTCTCTATCTTCTGTTGTTCATCCTTCTCATCTCCATCTTTCCTCAGAATGAACCTCAGGTCCCACCAGAACCACCTCCACCTCCAACCGACCGATCCCACCAGCGGGAGAAGATTGAGCGGTTCAAGCAGATGTGCCAGATGTTGGAGAGGGCCCGGAGCAGCACCTCCAGCTCCAGCTCGGACTCTGACTCTGATTCTGACTCCAAGGGCTCGCGGGGGAGCAGTGACACTGGGGAGGGGGGTGGCGGGGAGGGTCGCGAGTCCCGGATCAGCTTCAGTACCAGTTCGGAGGAGGACGAAGAGGGAGCTGCTGGTGATGGACGCAACGGAACCCGGAATGGCAAGCAGAAACCACCACGGGGCAACTGGAAGGAGAAGGAGAACAGGAGAGGGGGTGTGACGGGGGGCAGGAAAGGAACCGGAGGCAGAAACACTGGGCAGACTGTGTCCAGGAGTCAGCTTCTGAAAAGACCTTTGGTTCCTTCCCCACCCAAACCTGTTCCACCTCAGCTTGAGAGGCACGTGGTACGACCCCCTCCACACAGCCCAGAGCCGGACTCCCTGCCCCTTGACAATGGGGTGGACCATGTGATGCAGAGGGGGGTCTGGCTGTGTGTGTTCAGGCACTTAGGACACAAGGAGCTCTGTATCTGTATGCGGGTATGCCGGACCTGGAATCGCTGGTGAGAAATGGGACCAGTCAAGGGGTGAGAGAGACATCCAGTGTGGGGAGGGGGTGTTTGGGGCAACTACACAGCCGCATGGAAGCAGTCTCAATAAAATTCTCTAATTTATTGTTGAGGTGAATATAATAGAGGGTGGAGGGACAGGAGTTGCAGATAAAACATGGCTGACCAGAGTATCCTGCTCTTCAATACTCAACCCTTGTGTATGGGCGAAACGGGCCGTGTATCACTAGTAGTGTTCTGAACAGATGGACACTTTCATTTGATGCTTTGTTCACAGTTTTGTAATTGTCCTTTAAATGCTGCAGTGTTACCTTTTACAGCACTCCCAGCACATTGAGTCCGCTGCACCACCGGATTTGTTGAGGGCACAATCTCTCAGGTCAGACTGTAAAATACTTATACGTTTTTTTTTCCCATCCTTTTTTGGTTAGAACAACTAAAGAACCCAAAGGAATACTCTGACATTTTTGGGTTGCAGCAAAGCGAGTGTATTGCCATCTTACTGTGCTGGGATTTCTTATACTTTGAGAACCTGTAGAGTTTAGGAAGCTCCAGAAAGCCGCCCGTTAGGACTTTTTGAGGATTATCTGTTTTATATAAAAACTCTTCTAAAAGAATATTTTTTCCAGGTGCTGTGACCGACGCCTGTGGACGTCCATTGACCTGAGCCGACGGAAGTCAATAACACCCCCCATGCTGAGTGGTATAGTCCGCCGGCAGCCAGTTAGGCTGGACTTGAGTTGGACCAACATATCTGAGAAGCAGCTGACCTGGCTAATCCACCGGTTGCAGGGTAAGCATGGCACGAGGGTGGGAGTCTGACTAAGACTGGCGTCATGTAGGAAAAGTGGCATAAGCTAGTTTGTAATTGGTAGCCAGATATGCTTCTGCTGATCTCTGGAGGCCTCCATGATACTTTTTTGAAGTTGTATGGGGAGGGGTTACATTTTTACAGAGCTTGCATTTATTGATATCCGCTTCTTGTTTCTCACCATGTACAAGGGAAGGGAGTAAGTGTCCAATTCCAAATAGTCCTTCTCCCCCACCCCTCTCTCCACTGTTCAGAGGATATAAAATGTCTTCAAGCTCAAATCTCTTCAAACAATTTCCTTAAGCAATGTCTTTCTGTTCATGGCTTACACAGCTGTTTAAAGGACCACAAAGTCCCCAATATGTGCTCTGCACCATTAGATAGAGGGTGAAAAAGCTTGTTGAAAAAGTGTTTTCATTTTTAAAATTGATGCTGAATTCATGAAGTCGGGCTATTTCACTGTGTTGCTTCTGCCTGGATGAGTAATGAGCTCTGTACCATGTAGGATATAATCCATGTTAATTAGAAGCTTTGAATGAGACAGTGGCTAAGTGATTTGTAACTACTCTACCAGCCTGAGCAGGTGGCACAAGACTATATTGCTGCCTTGGTGGAGCTATTCCTGTGTTCAATTCCTACTGACAGTGTTTAAAAAATCAGAAATATGTTCTTTAGTTTATATACTAAAACATATGTCAATATGGGGTAACTCCTTGTTTTTGTTTAAAAAGTATTTGAATAATTATGTGAACTATTTATTTATCAATATACATACGTTCAGTATAGTGTGTGTTTATTCTAGGAAATTGCCCGTCAAAAAATTGTAAACCTGGCAATGCTGTTTGCCACACAATGTGATGACCTTTGGCCCTCATTGTGAACCCTGCGCTGAGCGCCCTTAGTTGGCGCTCATTGCAAGCCTGTTCCCCCCCCCCCCCCCCCGTGTACTTCAACCTTCCTGTTTTGCAATGATCACCTTTGTTGCTCATCGCGAGCCTCACGATGAGCGCCTTCGGTGATTCGGCCAAATGAATAGGGCTCTATATAAGCACAGAGCATATATATATATATATATATATATATTTTTTTTTTTTTTTTTTTTTTTATTTTTTTTTTTTTACAGAAGTTTTTAGTTAGTGAAGACCTTGCTTTTGGATAGAAGTTAACTAACTAAAAACTTCTATAGAGCCCTATTAAATTGTCCAAATCGCATTTGAATGAGGCCCTTGGTGTAAAAGTGTTTGCGGGGCCACAAGTGCGTTTCCAACATTGCAAATGTTCCAAACAGTCCCGCAGATCCACAACTTTATATATATATATATATATATATATATATATATATATATATATATATATATATATATATATATATATATATATATATATATATATATATATATAGTTTTCTATTTAACAGTGTGAACACTGGTGAGGCAATTGGTATTCAACAGGAGCCTGTGTTCACACTGTTAAATAAAATAAAAAACGGACCTGTCTGGGGAGCCTTGAGTAAAGGTTTGGGAAACACTGGGATAAATGAAGAAGACAATATTGAAGTCCATTCTTGATCAGTTTAAAAATGTAAACACATTTTCCTCAAGATTTTCCAACCTCTAACTGATGGTGCAGAGCACATTTGGCGACTTGTGGTCCTTATATTGTTGTTCTCTTATAACTTAGAAAAGGGATCCCCCCCCCCCAAAACAAAAAAAATAAATATACCAGTTGTATAGTAAGCATGGAGTATGAGTCGGTAGTAGTGTATGATGAGTGTGAGTGTATGGGAGCCGGCAGCAGCGCATGGTGAGCGTACGCCAGTCGGTAGCAGCGTGTGAGCGTACGCCAGTCGGTAGCAGCGTGTGAGCGTACGCCAGTCGGTAGCAGCGTGTGAGCGTACGCCAGTCGGTAGCAGAGTGTGAGCGTACGCCAGTCGGTAGCAGAGTGTGAGCGTACGCCAGTCGGTAGCAGCGTGTGAGCGTACGCCAGTCGGTAGCAGCGTGTGAGCGTACGCCAGTCGGTAGCAGCGTGTGAGCGTACGCCAGTCGGTAGCAGAGTGTGAGCGTACGCCAGTCGGTAGCAGAGTGTGAGTGTGAGCGTACGCCAGTCGGTAGCAGAGTGTGAGCGTACGCCAGTCGGTAGCAGCGTGTGAGCGTACGCCAGTCGGTAGCAGAGTGTGAGCGTACGCCAGTCGGTAGCAGAGTGTGAGCGTACGCCAGTCGGTAGCAGAGTGTGAGCGTACGCCAGTCGGTAGCAGAGTGTGAGCGTACGCCAGTCGGTAGCAGAGTGTGAGCGTACGCCAGTCGGTTGCAGAGTGAGCGTACGCCAGTCGGTAGCAGAGTGTGAGCGTACGCCAGTCGGTAGCAGAGTGTGAGCGTACGCCAGTCGGTAGCAGAGTGTGAGCGTACGCCAGTCGGTAGCAGCGTGTGAGCGTACGCCAGTCGGCAGCAGCGTGTGAGCGTACGCCAGTCGGCAGCAGCGTGTGAGCGTACGCCAGTCGGTAGCAGCGTGTGAGCGTACGCCAGTCGGTAGCAGCGTGTGAGTGTGAGCGTACGCCAGTCGGCAGCAGCGTGTGAGCGTACGCCAGTCGGTAGCAGAGTGTGAGCGTACGCCAGTCGGTAGCAGTGTGTGAGTGTGAGCGTACGCCAGTCGGCAGCAGCGTGTGTGGGTCGGCAGCAGCGTGTGTGTGTGAGCGTACGCCAGTCGGTAGCAGCGCGTGTGGGTCGGTAGCAGTGTATCCTGTGAGGGTTGATCTCTGTCTGTCCCTCTCCAGGTGTGAAGGAGCTCCTTGTTGCCGGCTGTACGTGGGGCGCGGTGTCCTCTCTCTGCACGGCCTCCTTCCCCTGCATGTCTCTGTTAGACCTGGGCTGGGTCCAAGGGATGAAAACGTCCCACCTCCGGGAGCTGCTGTCCCCCCCGCCTTCCGACTGTAAGACAGGTATGGAGTGGTGCTCACTTGTACTGTTTTGTGCCTGCGGAGATGTTTATCAACACCTTATAGCTGTGACTAATGGCATTGGCTTGATTACAGTGCTGGGCTCTCCTCATCCCTCTTTATTCCCTTGGACAAGCAGATAGTCTCTCCATGGCCGTCTGGAGACTCTCTGCTCTGTAGCAGATCCACGGTGCTAAAGGTCCAAGCAAATACCCTTTGTGTTTCAGACACCACAGAGGTTCTAGATATGGTGTACTGTATTGATTTATTATTTTTACAAAATGCATTTTCCTACAGTAAACTAACAAAGTTTGGCAATCAGTCAGCGTTTCTGATCCACCTATATACATAGATTCATGTCTTTATTTAGATCATGAGAGACCATTGCCATTAATCGCTGATGGGTCCATTTTCTCGAGTACAATTGCCTGCACTAACAGACTAGTCATACTCCCTGGGTCTTATTTGGTGCAGGAGACTGCATGGTTTGTGGGTGGATCAGAAAGACTGACAGCTCAAAATGGCAAACTTCAAGTTTACTGTAGGAAAAAATTTTTTTTTTTTATAACAACCAATTTTTCCTTTTGAGTGTTATTACTGATTGTTTAATTATACTATTTTGGAACCTCCACCTGACACTGTACTGAATGCCCAGATACAGTGCCTTGCAAAAGTATTCACCCCCCTTGGCATTTTCCGTGTTTTGTTGCCTCACAACTTGGAATTAACATGGATTGTTTGAGGATTTGCATCATTTAATTTACAGAACAGGCCACAACTTTTTTTATTTTTTTTTATTGTGAAGCAGACATCAATAGGACAAAATAACAGAAAAAGTCATTGTGCATAACTATTCACCCCCCTAAAGTCAATACTTTATAGAGCCACCTTTTGCGGCAATCACAGCTCCAAGTCGCTTTGGATAAGTCTCTATGAGCTTGCCACATCTTACCACTGGGATTTTTGCCCATTCCTCCTTGCAAACCTGCTCCAGCTCCTTCAAGTTGGATGGTTTGTGCTTGTGCAATCTTTAAGTCTGACCACAGATTTTCTATTGGATTGAGGTCTGGGCTGGGACTAGGCCATTCCAACACATGTACATGTTTCCCCTTAAACCCCCCAAGTGTTGCTTTAGCAGTGTGTTTGGGGTCATTGTCCTGCTGGAAGGTGAACCTCCGTCCTAGCCTCAAATCACGCACAGAGTGGTACAGGTTTTGCTCAAGAATATCCCTGTATTTAGCACCATCCATCTTTCCCTCAACTCTGACCAGTTTCCCAGTCCCAGCTGCTGAAAAACATCCCCACAGCATGATGCCACCGCCATGTTTCACTGTGGGGATGGTGCACTTTGGGTGATGTGATGTTTTGGGTTTGCGTCAGACATAGCGTTTTCTTGGATGGCCAAAAAGTTCAATTTTAGTCTCATCAGACCAGAGCACCTTCCTCCATACATTTTGGGAGTCTCCCACATGCCTTGTCGCAAACTCAAAACGTGCCATTTTGTTTTTTTGCTGAAAGTAATGGCTTTCTTCTGGCCACTCTGCCATAAAGCCCAACTCTATGGAGCGTGCGGCTTATTGTCGTCCTATGTACAGATACTCCAGTCTCTGCTGTGGAACTCTGCAGCTCCTCCAGGGTTACCTTAGGTCTCTGTGCTACCTCTCTGATTAATGCCCTCCTTGCCCAGTCCGTGAGGTTTGGTTGGCGGCCGTCTCTTGGCAGATTTGCTGTTGTGCCATGTTCTTTCCATTTGGTTATGATAGATTTGATGGTGCTCCTGGGGATCATCAAAGATTTTAATATTTTTTATAACCTAACCCTGACTTGTACTTCTCAACAACATTGTCTCTTACTTGTTTGGAGAGTTCCTTGGTCTTCATGGCAGTGTTTTGTTAGTGGTGCCTCTTGCTTAGGTGTTGCAGCCTCTGGGGCCTTTCATAAAAAGTGTGTGTATGTAATGACAGATCATGTGACACTTAGATTGTGCACAGGTGGACATCATTTCACTAATTATGTGACTTCTGAAGGTAATTGGTTGCACCAGAGCTTTTTATGGGCTTCATAACAAAGGGGATGAATACGTACGCACATGCCAATTGTCTGTTTTTTTCTTTTTCTAAAAAATACTTTTATGTATATATTTTTCTCATTTCACTTCACCAACTTAGACTATTGTGTTCTGATCCATCACATAAAATTCAGATTAACAAAACATTGAACTTAAGGCTGTAATGTAACAAAATAGGTAAAAAGTCACGGGGGGTGAATACTTTTGCGAAGCACTGTATAATCTGATTAGCGCAGGAAGAGTGACCGCTACTTCTTGTTCATATACCATCCATTCTGCTCTAGAGTCTGGAAGGACACAGAAAAGGAGGAGAGTGCTTGTGTTGTAAATAAGAACTAAAGAACGACTTTGGCTAAGAGCATAATTAGGCTGGAAAATGTCATAAAATTATTTTTTTAAGATTTTTTTTCTGGATCTGCTGGTCCCTGGAGGCATCCGTGATACTTTAATGTGTGTGTGAGGGGTGTTTACATTTCTGCAGGAGTGGGGTCTTTTAGCTTATGAGAAGTACAAGAGAAGGGAATGTTCCAATGAGAGAACAAATCCTCCCTCCTTCCACAGCACACCCCTCTCAGGCTCCAAGCTTGCAATGAGTGGTGTAGAAACCCAAGTCTGCTAAAAGCCCATTCAGTAACTGGCTAGCCTAATTACAGGGTAGTGAGTGGTTTAATTATTAGTTTCAGACAGTGGTAGATATAAATAAAATGTAACTTTTTTATTGATACAAATAAAATATCACATGTGTAATTGGAAAGGTTTTACAAGAACACCAAGGCGGAAAACATGGGATTATCTCCAAATATAATTGGGGTTTTGGTCCTTTACTGGAGACTATATACTATGTACTGAGCCACATAGGAGGGGAGGAATTCAGGTGTAAGGTACATATAACATCTGTCTTCTCACTCTCATACACACTCACTCTCACACACACTCACTCTCACACACACTCACACACACTCACTCTTACACACTCACTCTCACACACACTCTCACTCTCACACACACTCTCACTCTCACACACACTCACTCTCACACACACTCACTCTCACACACTCACTCTCACACACTCACTCTCACACACTCACTCTCACACTCTCACTCTCACACACACTCTCACTCTCACACACACTCTCACTCTCACACACACTCTCACTCTCACACACACACTCACTCTCACACACACACACTCACTCTCACACACACACACTCACTCTCACACACACACACTCACTCTCACACACACACACTCACTCTCACACACACACACTCACTCTCACACACACACACTCACTCTCACACACACACACACTCACTCTCATACACACACTCACTCTCATACACACACTCACTCTCATACACACACTCACTCTCATACACACACTCACTCTCATACACACACTCACTCTCATACACACACACACACACACACACACACTCTCATACACACTCTCATACACACTCTCATACACACACACTCTCTCATACACACACACACTCTCTCATACACACACACACTCTCTCATACACACACACACTCTCTCATACACACACACACTCTCTCATACACACACACACTCTCTCATACACACACACACTCTCATACACACACACTCTCTCATACACACACTCTCTCATACACACACTCTCTCATACACACACTCTCTCATACACACACTCTCTCATACACACACTCTCTCATACACACACTCTCTCATACACACACTCTCTCATACACACACTCTCTCACACACACACTCTCTCACACACACACTCTCTCACACACACACTCTCTCACACACACACTCTCTCACACACACACTCTCTCACACACACACTCTCTCACACACACACTCTCTCACACACACACTCTCTCACACACACACTCTCTCACACACACACTCTCTCACACACACTCTCTCACACACACACACTCTCTCTCACACACACACACTCTCTCTCACACACACACACTCTCTCTCACACACACACACTCTCTCTCTCACACTCACACACACTCTCTCACACTCACACACACTCTCTCACACTCACACACACTCTCTCACACTCACACACACTCTCTCACACTCACACACACTCTCTCACTCTCTCACACTCACTCTCTCACACTCACTCTCTCACACTCACTCTCTCACACTCACTCTCTCACACTCACTCTCTCACACTCACTCTCTCACACTCACTCTCTCACACTCACTCTCTCACACACTCACTCTCTCACACTCACACACACTCACTCTCTCACACTCACACTCACACACACTCACACACTCACACTCACACACACTCACTCACTCACACTCACACACACTCTCTCTCACTCTCACTCACTCTCACACTCACACTCTCACTCACTCTCACTCTCTCACTCACTCTCACTCTCTCACTCACTCTCACTCTCTCACTCACTGTCACACTCTCTCTCACACTCACTGTCACACTCTCTCTCACTCATATTTATGGTGTCCTCTTCCTCACTAGGTGTGTCTGATCCCCGGGGTCGGCTGCCCTCCCTCTCTGAGCTGCGCCTCTGTGGGCTGGAGCTGGGAGACTCTGCACTGCGTTTACTACTCCGTCACACTCCACGTCTCAATCACCTGGATTTGAGTCACTGTGTCCAGTTGAGTGACCATGGGATCCACATACTGACCGCAGCCACCTCCCCCCTGAGGGACAGTCTCACCCACCTCAACCTCACAGGTAGGTCTCTCTCATTATCTCTCTTCACTTTGTGCTGTCTCTTCTTGCATACTTATCCCCATCTCTTTATTTTAGGGTGTCACCGCCTGACAGACCAATCACTGGCCTTCTTCAAGCGCTGCCCCAGATTACAACATGTGGACCTGCGCTCCTGCCGCCTCCTTACCAATGAGGGTTTCCAGCGGCTCCTGCAGGATCCCCCATCTGACCCCGAGGGGAAGCCCTTCCAGTGTGCGGAGGAGCAGGTGCTAAGCCGAGAGAGCTAGCGGTGGGCACCACAGCACTACGCCCCAAATAGGGGCATCTCTACTGTATCTGCCTCCCCAACCTGCCCTGGTGCTCTGCTTGGGTACGGGCGGGGAGGGTGCACTGAACTCCTCATGTTTAACTGTTGATATGCCAGGGAGTGCAACCTGGAGCTGCTGGCATCTCTGGTATTGAAGCGGTTAAGTGGGGGATGTAACTTCCTACTAGCTCATCCTGAGGTTGGGGTGTGGACACCCCCTATATCTTAATATTAATGAAAAGGGTACTCACAGGATTGACACTCCAGAAACCTTCCAGCCCATTGTGGGCCTGATCATGACTCCTACATCAAATGTGTAGGATCCCAACTGAGGTCCTTCCTCTCCTGCACTGAGGAGATAATAATTGGGGTAACCGTCTCGGAGGGCGTGATCCACCCTACCTGTGGGGAGCTCTGCAATGCTTCCTATTGGGAGACGTAATTTGAATGTAAAAAGGGTGAGGGTAAGATTCAGGTTGATGCTTTGTGGGCGTGAAGTGGGCGCCCAGCAGGAGAGCGACTGGAAAGCCTTGTAATGCAACTCAAGTACAAATGTAACACATCTCCTCCTAGGGGGCTGGCTATGTATTGCAGTGCAATTATCCAGGCCCCTCTGGAGGATTAAACCCCCTAGTATCTCATGCTGCTGTAAAGAGCAACACCAAGAATCTCACAACCAGAGGTCGTCGGCCCATCCAGTAAGGTGTCTGGATTCCAACTTCTGTGCGGGAGTGAGATACTCTGTGTCGGCATATAGAGCAGCTTGAGCAATCCCACTGGGAGGTTCCTGGTTAATGCATTGAAAGTCTTTGGGTATATTTTGGGGAAAGGTTTACAAGCAACGCTGTGCAGCTACATATAGGGAGGGGCTGGGGTTCCTGATCTGTGCTGTCCTTCACTTGAAAGACGCGATACTCTGCAGGTTTGTGTCACTTTGCTCGACTCTCACAAGACAGGCACATATCACCAATATCTCTTATTTTCTCCCCATTTTCCCCTTCTCACCGCGGGTTATTACGGTTTTTTCATTTATGTTCTGCTCTGTTAATTTTGTTTTTTTATTTTATATAAACGTGTTTTTTTGTAAACCGTGTTTGAGTCGTTCTCTGTGTCCCGAAATGTAACTTACTACATCAGTCGCCACCCTGCAATGTGGAATGCAAATGTCACCTGGAAACATCCATATCATTCCTCACTTTATTACCAAAAAATGTTTTAATCCTTTATTTTGCATTTCTACTGTGTTCCTTTATGCAATTCAAGACGTGAATGAGAGACGGCAGAACAGGAAGCCACTAAACAGAGTGCATTATGGGATTGTACAACTCTTGGTCGTTACTAAACTACAGCTGATGCATCAGACCTGCTTCTGATTGGCTGCCTGCATTCTAAGCACATTTCTAAATATCCAAGTGGGCTGTCCCAACAGGCTTAATTGCTGCTGACACAATATAATGTTCTTAATAAATGGGCAAATTATAATAGAAAAATACTTATAAACTCTACCTACAACTCCACCATAAGTCCAAATGATGTATCCTCCACCCCCTGCTAGTTCGCATTTACAGTAAGAACCCCATGTTGGCTTCTCGGCCAATCACAGTTTACACCCCAGGATGCTTTTCATTTCGGGGAAGCCAATGTGAAATTGTCACTTTAAAGGGGTATTTAAATCTGAGGAATTAGCTAAAGGGCAAGTTAACATTTTATAAGTGTGGCATTGTCTAGTTAGATAATTTGGCTAATTCCAGGGGGGGCACTACAAAGCGTATTTAAATTAACTGAGATTTAAGTAAATACGTTATTAATATAATTTTGATATTTCATGTTTTGTTTTCTTTATTTCTTAGCAAAATCGATCCCATATAATCCATTTGACAGGTTAATCGCAATTTTAGGTTGTGTAAAAATGGCATTAATTATAACGTTTTGTTTTAATCTTTATTGGCAAAACTTACAGTAACAATCTTTAATATACAATGCGTTCAATCTCAGACGCCATATTTTATTGTTTGTTACCGATTTATTAAAAGTGGAGGGCAAAAGTGGAGTACCACAGATGTGACCGAAACCCTAATATGAAGGGGTGGGTGGGAGAAAGGTTAACCCCCAAGCTACCAGTTATCTACAATTATTGTAGAAAAAAACCTTTAATGGGAACATACACCCCAAATTCAATAGCGCTTTCACAACAACAAGGTTTAGTCCAATGTGCTCACAAGGGACATATTGTCTTAAAGACTATTAAAACATCTCTACATTATCATGACGTTCTTATGAGACATACACAATAAATATATTAATGTATTATGTTCTAAGTACATAATATATATATATATATATATTTATATATATATATATGAACTAAAGAATTATAAATGCAACAGTAATGATATTTAGAACAATCAATATAATAAAATGGAAAAAATAAAATAAAAAATCCAGAATTTCATTTATAAGATGGTGTGGTCCACCTCGGCGCCCACTTACAGATCTTACTGGTTCCCCAAGCAAGACAAATATCTGAACCTTGGGTGAAGTCTCACTCCTCTCTTTCCTTGACCTTTTATCTCCTTGACCATGACCACCCTGAAGTTGTAGGAAGTTTTCTCTAAGAAGATGTTCCATATTCCTGTAACTTACAGTATTTACCATGTGATACTGCTGGTAGCTGGACAAGTATTTTTAGAGTGTTAATGGGCCGCAAGATGGGCTAGATCATTTAATTAGATGGTAATAATATTCTTATTAAATTATATACATCTGTGTGTGTAAATAAATAAAAAAAAAAAAAAAAAAAAAAAAAATATATATATATATATATATATATCTACAGTGGATATAAAAAGTCTACACACCCCTGTTAAAATGTCAGGTTTCTGTGCTGTAAAAAAATGAGAACTTTTCAGAACTTTTTCCACCTTTAATGTGACCAATAAACTGTACAACTCAATTGAAAAACAAACTGAAATATTTTAGGTAGAGGGAAGAAAAAATATAAAAATAAAATAATATGGTTGCATAAGTATGCACACCCTTAAACTAATACTTTGTTGAAGCACCTTTTGATTTTATTACAGCACTCAGTCTTTTTGGGGATGAGTCTTTCAGCATGGCACATTTTGACTTGGCAAGATTTGCCCACTCTTCTTTGCAAAAACACTCCAAATCTGTCAGATTGCGAGGGCATCTCCTGTGCACAGCCCTCTTCAGATCACCCCACAGATTTTCAATTGGATTCAGGTCTGGGCTCTGGCTGGGCCATTCCAAAACTGTAATCTTCTTCTGATGAAGCCATTCCTTTGTTGATTTGGATGTATGCTTTGGGTCGTTGTCATGCTGAAAGATGAAGTTCCTCTTCATGTTCAGCTTTCTAGCAGAAGCCTGAAGGTTTTGTGCCAATATTGACTGGTATTTGGAACTGTTCATAATTTCCTCTATCTTAACTAAGGCCCCAGTTCCAGCTGAAGAAAAACAGCCCCAAAGCATGATGCTGCCACCACCATGCTTCACTGTGGGTATGGTGTTCTTTTGGTGATGCGCAGTGTTGTTTTTGTGCCAAACATATCTTTTGGAATTATGGCCAAAAAGTTCAACCTTGGTTTCATCAGACCATAACACCTTTTCCCACATGCTTTTGGGAGACTTCAGATGTGTTTTTGCAAAATGTAGCCTGGCTTGGATGTTTTTCTTCGTAACAAAAGGCTTTCGTCTTGCCACTCTACCCCATAGCCCAGACATACGAAGAATACAGGAGATTGTTGTCACATGTACCACACAGCCAGTACTTGCCAGATATTCCTGCAGCTCCTTTAATGTTGCTGTAGGCTTCTTGGTAGCCTCCCAGACCAGTTTTCTTCTTGTCTTTTCATCAATGTTGGAGGGAGCTCCAGTTCTTGGTAATGTCACTGTTGTGCCATATTTTCTCCACTTGATGATGACTGTGTTCCATGGTATATCTAATGCCTTGGAAATTCTTTTGTACCTTTCTCCTCACTGATATCTTTTAACAATAAGATCCCTCTGATGCTTTGAAAGCTCTCTGTGGACCATGGCTTTTGCTATGGGATGCGACTAAGAAAATTTCAGAAGGGATAGAGTGTGGTGGCTCAGGTATATTACATAGGAACCAAATGCAAATGTTTGAATTAGGGTGCTCCTTAGTATAATATTAATTAATACTGTATAAAGGGAGAGAAAAAAGATCCTATTGTAGGGCACACCTAATCTTCCTAATCTTAGAAAGAAGAGAATAAACTAAACAATAAAACTTAACTTTTAATGGTAATTAAAATCCTTATTAAAATATACACATAGGTAGCAGAGAGATAAAGGGCTGTAAAATTGGTAGGAATAAAATTGCTAAATAGATAAATCATACTATTTATGATTAAACTGATATACTGGTAGAATATCTATTTTTGTCAATATACAAGCAATATTGTAAACATCAGGGGCCAACATTGGATTGACTTTGTTACATGGGCAATATATGTCAAGGATGTTAAGAAATATAGGTAATTATAAGCAAAGCTAATCTGGTTTTACACACCCAGTATTAAATAGGCAAAACATTATTTTGCTTTAAATGTGGTTATTTGGAATCCAACTAATAACCAATAGAAATAATCCTATTTATATTAATTATTTTGATACCCTTTATGTAATGCCATAGTTTGGCTGTAAAGACCATCAAATTAACATCTCTATTATATTCATATCCAAGTCAAATAAAACCCCATTTTAGTTAAGACATTCCCTATAGACCCTCTATATTTAACTAAAGTTCCATTTTCAAAAGAAGAGTCCACTAACTATATTTTTAACAGTAAGACATAGGATTATGCATTTAATCCTATCAGGTTTTTTAAACTCCGTTTCTGTTGCCATGACTACGCCAGCCTTTAAATAAGTATCTTGGGAAGGCTGGCGTAACCCTTGATGAAATTCAAGAAACGTACGTCGGGTTCACGTAGGAACGCAGTCGCAGGTCAATGACGTCACTCGTGCGTCCAGACTGCGGCGTGCTAGGCAGAGAGCTGGTGTTTTTTCTCTTCAGGCCCATAGACTAAAGTCCCTTCCCTGCTTTCAAAACTGAAGCTATTTAGCAAGGTTACGCAATATTAGGAAGGCACAGTCTTACATAGAAGGATCCTGGCGACAAACGCTGCTATTAAGGAAATATTTTGGAGGCAAATTGGTAGAGAGTTGGCGTCCTTCTTTTCAGGCACATAGACTAAAGTCCCTTCCCTGTTTTCTAAAACTCCAGCTATTTAGCTGGTAATACTACAGAAGGAAGGCTCAGTCACATATGGAAAGATCCTGGTTATTAACGCAGTTATTATTGAGACATTATTAAGGCAATATTTGCATCATATTCTATCCGCCAACGCTGTAGTTTCAATAAGCAGTGAATTTCACCTACTATACGATATTCATATCAATATTGAGGCATGAATTATTCAATATGTGTCACTGTGTTTCCTCAATAATACCAGCATACAGCTGGACAATAGAATATTTTGGACTCATATAAATTGCTATATACTATATTTATATAAATTTATTCAGATTTTCACTTTTTAGAAGTGCACAGCCTAGAGCTGCACAAAATATTAATTAAAGTACGTGGCACTTTATAATCTTAGCACCTTTTTGCACAAGTCACTTTTTTTGTGGCAACACTTACACTTTATATTATTTATGGTCAATTTATTCAGGACTGAATTTCCTATTTTGCAATTTTATTCCTACCAATTTCACAGCCCTTTATCTCTCTGCTACCTATGTGTATATTTTAATAAGGATTTTAATTACCATTAAAAGTTAAGTTTTATTGTTTAGTTTATTCTCTTCTGTCTAAGATTAGGTGCGCCCTACAATAGGATCTTTTTTCTCTCCCTTTATACAGTATTAAGAAAATTTCAGGAAAGACCAACTAGAGCAGCTGAACTTTATTTGGGGTTAATCAGAGGCACTTTAAATGATGGCAGGTGTATGCTGACTCCTATTTAACACGATTTGGAATGTGATTGCTTAATTCTGAACACAGCTACATCCCCAGTTATAAGAGGGTGTGCAGACTTATGCAACCACATTATTTTTATTTTATTTTTTCTTCCCTCCACCTAAAAGATTTCAGTTTGTTTTTCAATAGAGTTGTACAGTTTATAGGTCACATTAAAGGTGGAAAAAGTTCTGAAATGATTTATCTTTGTCTCATTTTTTTTACAGCACAGAAACCTGACATTTTAACAGGGGTGTGTAGACTTTTTATATCCACTGTATATGGGGAAAAATATAACTGAGTAGAATGATCTTACCTCTAGTGGCTGCCATATTCACCTCCATCAATCATCCTGTCCCTCAGAGTATGTCACCATGTGAGGTGGGGAAGTTGTGAATCTCCATACTGCAGTTAGACAGAAGCTGTCTATTGATTCACAAGATACTCCTGCAATAGCAGTTGCAATATGGTGCTTCACAGTTTGAACATGCGTTCGGGGAAATGGGAGGATGGAAAGGAACTAACATGGCTTCCCACTAGAGACAAGCAGAGGTAAATTAAAATAAAATAGTAATGGTTTATAATTTTGTGCTTATATGTTTTTTTTACCATTATGCTGGATACAGCTTACACTCTTAAAGGAACATGACATGTTTCCACCACAATGTCCCAATAGATAAATATAGCTTGGGCACTACTACAGGATGTACTTTAATAGGGCTAAATAAATATGTAATATACATTACAAGTAGTCGGTCATTGAGTAACACCCTCTAGTGCTTTGAAGTAAATGCCACTGATGTCACTAGTGGGTGAGCGGGCACAGGATTGTGGGTTTCACTGAGTCATGTGAGTGATACCTATAGGACTGTGAGAAAAATCACAATCATCTCTATGACTCGCTTTATGTTACAGAACCTCTAGGACTTGTTAAGTAACAGGGTGACATCATACATACTGCTATATTTAGAACTAATAACTATTTATAGTATAGCCCCAGGGGTAGAAACAGCGGGCACCTCTATGACCTAGTTATTAGAGAGCGGGGTGGCCTGGCACAGACAAACAGCAGACGTTGTGTTTGGCAGCTGTACCAAGAGGGGAGCCTGGCACGCCCGCTGCCCTGGGGTGTCTGTCTGAATTCCTAACAGGTGACCGAGCAGATCTGGGCAGGATATTCCCTCTCAGTGGCACCAAAACCACATCCCCTGAGTGAGACTGAAGTGTACAAAGGGCACAGTGTTACACCCAGCTCATGCCAGGCACCAATAATATATATATATATATATATATATATATATATATACAGTATGTCACAAAAGTAAGTACACCCCTCACATTTCTGTAAATATTTTATTATATATTTTCATGTGACAACACTGAAGAAATGCCCCTCTACTACCATGTACAGTAGTAAGTGTACGGCCTGTATAACAGTGTAAATGTGCTGTCCCCTCAAAATAACTCAACACACAGCCATTAATGTCTAAACTGTTGGCAACAAAAGTGAGTACACCCCTAAGTGGAATTGTCCAAATTGGGCCCAAAGTGTAAATATTTTGTGTGCCCGCCATTATTTTCCAGCACTGCCTTAACCCTCATGGGCATGGAGTTTACCAGAGCTTCACAGGTTGCCACTGGAGTCCTCTTCCACTCCTCCATGATGACATCACAGAGCTGGTGGATGTTCGAGACCATGAGCTCCCCCACCTTCTGTTTGAGGATGCCCCACAGATGCTCAAAAGGGTATAGGTCTGGAGACATGCTTGGCCAGTCCATCACCTGTACCTTCAGCTTCTTTAGCAAGGCAGTGGTTGTCTTGGAGGTGTGTTGGAATACTGCCCTGCGGCCCAGTCTTCGAAAGGTGGGGATTATTTATCTGCTTCAGTATGTCACAGTACATGTTGGCATTCATGGTTTCCTCAATGAACTGTAGCTCCCCAGTGCCGAGATATATAGATAGAAATAAATAATACAGTGCCACACCCAGCTCATGCCATGAGTGCTGCCGGCAATGGGGAGCTACAGTTCATTGAGGGAACCATGAATGTGACATACTGAAGCAGAGCATGAGAGAGAGAGATAACACAGTGTCACACCCAGCTCATGTAATGCCAGGCACCTATATATTTATATATATATATACATATATATATATATATATATATATATATAGAGAGAGAGAGAGAGAGAGAGAGAGATAACAGTGTCACGCCCAGCTCATGTAATGCCAGGCACCTATATACATACTGTGACAGAGTGCTCCCAGAGATTTGTGTGAGCCAAAGATTTTCAAAAGCTTTTTTCCCCAGGAGGTCTGAAAGAGCCACCTCCTGGAACAGTTTAAACAGAGCTGAGAAATGGGTGTGGTACAAACGAGCAAGAGGGGCATCACCAGCAAGAGGGGCATCTGGAATATCCTGAGGGCAGGATGGGTGAAACATGTGTTTTATTAATTAGTCAAGAGGAGAGGGCAGTGACATCAATGGGTGAAATTTTTTCCTGGTTATTAAGTCATATATATTTTACGGGCAATGTGTATAATCTGGGCATTTTGTATAATGCCTGGGCAATGTGTATAATCGCATTCTGTACAATGCCCACCGGGCAATGTATATAATCTTTTATTCTTATTTGACTGGGCAATGTGTTGAATATTGCCGTAACGTCTAGCCGCCTCCCTCAGAGAAGTCCGTTTGCTATCCGCCTTTGCCGTAACGTCTAGCCACCTCCCTCAGAGAAGTCCGTTTGCTATCCACCTTTGCCGTAAGCAGTTGTTAAGTCTAGCCGCCTCCCTCAGTGAAGTCAGTTTGCTGTCCGCCTTTGACGTAACGTCTAGCCACCTCCCTCAGAGAAATCCATTTGCTATCCGCCTTTGCCGTAACGTCTAGCCGCCTCCCTCAGAGAAGTCAGTTTGCTATCCACCTTTGCCGTAAGCAGTCGTTAAGTCTAGCCGCCTCCTTCAGAGAAGTCAGTTTGCTATCCGCCTTTGCCGTAACGTCTAGCCGCCTCCCTCAGAGAAGTATGTTTGCTATCCACCTTTGCCGTAAGCAGTCGTTAAGTCTAGCCGCTTCCCTCAGAGAAGTCAGTTTGTTGTCCGCCTTTGCCGTAACGTCTAGCCGACTCCCTCAGAGAAGTCAGTTTGCTGTCCGCCTTTGCCGTAAGCAGTTGTTAAGTCTAGCCGCCTCCCTCAGAGAAGTCAGTTTGCTATCCGCCTTTGCCGTAACGTCTAGCCGCCTCCCTCAGAGAAGTCTGTTTGCTATCCACCTTTGCCGTAAGCAGTCGTTAAGTCTAGCCGCCTCCCTCAGAGAAGTCAGTTTGCTGTCCGCCTTTGCCGTAACGTCTAGCCACCTCCCTCAGAGAAGTCCATTTGCTATCCGCCTTTGCCGTAACGTCTAGCCGCCTCCCTCAGAGAAGTCTGTTTGCTATCCACCTTTGCCGTAAGCAGTCGTTAAGTCTAGCCGCTTCCCTCAGAGAAGTCAGTTTGTTGTCCGCCTTTGCCGTAACATCTAGCCGCCTCCCTCAGAGAAGTCAGTTTGCTGTCCGCCTTTGGCGTTAGCTGTCGTTAAGTCTAGCCGCCTCCCTCAGAGAAGTCAGTTTGCTGTCCGCCTTTGCCGTAACGTCTAGCCGCCTCCCTCAGAGAAGTCTGTTTGCTATCCACCTTTGCCGTAAGCAGTCGTTAAGTCTAGCCGCCTCCCTCAGAGAAGTCAGTTTGCTGTCCGCCTTTGCCGTAACGTCTAGCCACCTCCCTCAGAGAAGTCCATTTGCTATCCGCCTTTGCCGTAACGTCTAGCCGCCTCCCTCAGAGAAGTCTGTTTGCTATCCACCTTTGCCGTAAGCAGTCGTTAAGTCTAGCCGCTTCCCTCAGAGAAGTCAGTTTGCTGTCCGCCTTTGCCGTAACGTCTAGCCGCCTCCCTCAGAGAAGTCAGTTTGCTATCCGCCTTTGCCCTAACAGCCGTTAAGTGTAATAATCTTTCTTTGCACGGATGTGTTTCTGCACGCGTGTACTTGTGCTTGAGTTGGCCTTGTTCAGAGCGCAGTGTGTACAACTGCTCATCATCCACACTCTTCACCACTGCTAGGATGTTGTTAGGGGACCCGCGAGCCCTGCCGACGTTGGGAGTTGATAGACGAACCGTCTCTCCCACTTCAACTGGAGGAAATTGGTCCTGTGTTTACTTCAACATTTTCTTAGCCTGCTTTTCGAGGCATTCGCCAGCCCCTTTTCTGTTGTTTTCAATGGATTCCAAATGAATGCCAGTGAGACACTTGGATGATTTTGCCCCTTCTTCTGTCAGTGTTTTTTTTCGGATTCACTTTCCTCAGCCCAATGCGATGTCGGGTGGATGGGTCGTTCTGAGTCATCATTTGTCAACGCTAGTACCATGTCGTCCTCTGAATTATATGCCGTCAACTGATGAGACTAATTCAAAAACCTTGTTGTCATTAGTCAACACATTCCACAGTCATATAAGAATAAAAGATTATACACATTGCCCAGCGGGCATTATACAGCATGCCATTATACAGATTGCCCGTAACATATACATCTAATCAGAGACTGTCCCTCAGTCTAACTTCCCTACATATAATCTGTATCTATCTATCTATCTATCTATCTATCTATCTATCTATCTATCTATCTATCTATCTATCTATCTATCTATGTATCTATCAATCTATCTATCCCTCTATCTATCTATCTATCTATCTATCTATCTATCTATCTATCTATCTATCTATATCTATCTATCTATCTATCTATCTATCTATCTATCTATCTATCTATCTATCTATCTATCTATCTATCTATCTATCTATCTATCTATCTATGTTTCTATCTATCTATCTATCTATCTATCTATCTATCTATCTATCTATGTTTCTATCTATCTATCTATCTATCTATCTATCTATCTATCTATCTATCTATCCACATAAACAATGATAGATAGATAGATAGATAGATAGGTAGATAGATAGAGGGATAGATAGAGGGATAGATGGAGATATAGATAGATAGATAGAGGGATAGATGGAGATATAGGTAGATAGAAAGATAGATAGATAGATAGATAGATAGATAGATAGATAGATAGATGGATAGAGGGATAGATAGATAGATAGATAGATAGATAAGTTGATGTTGAATGGGTTAAGTAGTTAAACCCCAATATTTGCAGACCAGAGGTGTGACATGTGTGTACGTGTGTCCCTCTGTGGATGTGCCCGGTCCCTGGGGGGGAGAGGCGGGCACCTCACATAATAACTCTAGGGGGGGTGCATTATCTATCAGTAACCCTACTCCTGCAGTGCCCCATTGCTATGGCACCACTTCCGTCAGCTCTCCTAAAAGCTCTTAATTACAGGGAGGTGACCCAGCTCTGGGGGGTAGGAGGAGGTGACATGAGAGGCACTTGTCCCTTCACTCCCCCCCCCCCTTATAGTATATATTATACGTTCTCTCTCCCTCTTTGTTTTCCTGTTCTCTCTCTCTTCCCTCTTCCTCATTCTCCCCCCCTCCATTCCTTCTCTTCCCTCTCCTCCCCACGCACGCTCCCCCTTCCCCCCCCCCCCCTCTTTGTGGTTTACTTGGAAGGAAGCAATCTGTACAGGACAGGACAGGGGGAATTCATTCAAACAGGCGCGGCAGGGGGTGTGTGAGACATGGGGGGGACAGGTATAAAGCCATGTGACCTGTGGCACAGGTGTATCACTCACACCGGGAGCTGGGGACACCATGCTGACAGTCACAGGTACGTCCTGACATTAACCCTCTCATGGCACAGGGCAGCTGAAGGGTTAAAATCATTTATTATATTATCTTACTGTCTCACTATTTGGCAACTACCTGTTCAGTCACCTGGTTGACAATATACGGTCCAGGTGTCTATGTTATTCTGTGATGATCGTCTCGTATAATAGTGATTAGGCTCTGTTTGTGGATAGGCTCCACAGAATCACATAGAAATTGGAGAGGTTTCACCTCATTAGTGAGAGAGTTCTTATTTTTAGAGGATTTTTTAAATTAATATCAGGGGGGCAGACTGCAGATGCCAGGATCATGGGACAGATTTTATATACCCCCTCCCATCATTATTACCCTTTTCCGTTGTATTATGCATCTCTCTCTCTCTATCTCTTCTCTCCTCTCTTTCTTTCTCCCCCCCCCACCCCCTATATATGGGCAGCGCCAGTGACTGTCTGTGTCCCTCACAGTTGCCCTGATTCTGGGTGCCATCCTATGCCCACAAGTTGGCGCTGCCCCCGTGCCAGAAAATGAGATTCTAACAAAGACTCAGAGCAAGGCTGTCCTGATGCAGAGCAATGCTACGCTGATGCTCAACATATACGTGAGTGCCATGTGTCCTCTGCAGAGCATCCGTTACTAATACTCCATCTGCAGAGCATCACATTTCTAATCCATCTCCTGCAGAACTTTTCGGTACAAACCCATCCCCTGCTGAGCCTTCTGTTACTAATCCATCCCCTGCAGAGCCTGCCGTTACTAATCCATCCCCTGCAGAGCCTTCCGTTACTAATCTATCCCCCGCAGAGCCTTCCGTTACTAATCTATCCCATGCTGAGCCTTCCATTACTAATCCATCCCCTGCAGAGCCTTCCGTTACTAATCTATCCCCCGCAGAGCCTTCCGTTACTAATCTATCCCATGCTGAGCCTTCCATTACTAATCCATCCCCTGCAGAGCCTTCCGTTACTAATCCATCCCCTGCAGAGCCTTCCGTTACTAATCCTTCCCCTGCAGAGCCTTCCATTACTAATCTATCCCCTGCTGAGCCTTCTGTTACTAATCAATCCCCTGCAGAGCCTTCCGTTACTAATCAATCCCCCTGCAGAGCCTTCCGTTACTAATCCATCCCCTGCAGAGCCTTCCATTACCAAACCATCCCCTGCAGAGCCTTCCGTTAATAATCCATCCCCTGCAGAGCCTTCTGTTACTAAACCATCCCCTGCAGAGCCTTCCGTTACTAAACCATCCCCTGCAGAGCCTTCCGTTACTAATCAATCCCCCGCAGAGCCTTCCGTTACTAATCCATCCCCTGCAGAGCCTTCCGTTACTAAACCTTCCCCTGCAGAGCCTTCTGTTACTAAACCATCCCCTGCAGAGTCTTCCGTTACTAATCCATCCCCTGCTTAGCCTTCCGTTACTAATCAATCCCCTGCAGAGCCTTCCGTTACTAAACCATCCCCTGCAGAGCCTTCCGTTACTAAACCATCCCCTGCAGAGCCTTCTGTTACTAATCTACCCCTGCTGATCCTTACATTACTAATTCATGCCCTGCAGAGCCTTCTGTTACTAATCCATCCCCTGCAGAGCCTTCTGTTACTAATCCATCCCCAGCAGAGTCTTCCGTTACTAATCCATCCCCCGCAGAGCCTTCCGTTACTAATCCTTCCCCTGCAGAGCCTTCCATTACTAATATATCCCCTGCTGAGCCTTCCATTACTAATCCATCCCCTGCAGAGCCTTCCATTACTAATCCATCCTCTGCAGAGCCTCCTGTTACAAATCTATCCCTGCTGATCCTTACATTACAGACCTATCCCCTGCAAAGCCTTCCATTACTAATATATCTCCCGCAGAGCCTTCCATTACTAATCTATCTCCTGCAGAGCCTTCTGCTACTAATCTATCCCTGCTGATCCTTACATTACTAATCCATCCCCTGCAGAGCCTCCTGTTACTAATCTATCCCTGCTGATCCTTACATTACTAACCTATCCCTGAGAGACTTCCATTATGAATATATCTCCTGCAGAGCCTTCCATTACTTATCTATCTCCTGCAGAGCCTTCTGCTACTAATTTATCCCTGCTGATCCTTACATTACTAATCTATCCCTGCAGAGCCTTGCATTACAAATCCACCCTTGCAGAGCCTTCCATTACTAATCCATCCCCTGCAGAGCCTTCTGTTACTAATCTATGCCCTGCAGAACCTTCTGTTACTAATTTATCCTTTGCAGAGCCTTCCGTTACTAAACCATCCCCTGCAGAGCCTTCTGTTACTAATCAAACCCTGCAGAACCTTCCGTTACTAATCCATCCCCTGCAGAGCCTTCTCTTACTAAACTATCCCTCGCTGAGCTTTCTGTTACTAATCCATCCCTTGCAGAGTCTTCCATTACTAATCTATCTGCTGCAGAACCTTCTGTTACTAATCTATCCCCTGCAGAGCCTTCGGTTACTAATCAATCCCCTGGAGAGCCTTCTGTTACTAATCTATCTCCTGCAGATCCTTCCTTTACTAATTTATAACTGGGGATCCTTACATTACTAATCTATCCCTGCAGAGCCTCCTGTTACTAATCTATCCACTACTGAGCCTTTCATTACAAATCCACCCCTGCAGAGCCTTCTGTTACTAATCCATTCCCTGCAGAGCCTTCTGTTACTAATCTATCCGCTGCTGAGCCCTCCATTACTAATCCATCCCCTGCAGAGCCTTCTGTTACTAATCCATCCCCTGCAGAGCCTTTCATTACTAATCCATCCCCATGCATAGTCTCCCATTACTAATCCATCCCCTGCAGAGCCTTTCATTACTAATCCATCCCGCGCAGAGCCTTTCATTACCAATCCATCCCCTGCAGAGCCTTCCGTTACTAACCCATCCTCTGCAGAGCCTTCTGTTACTACTCTATCTCCTGCATAAATATTTTAGCCCTTTTACTGCAGAAGTTCAAAAAGTTAGCCCCTCCCCTGCAGAGCTTCACACAGTTAGCCCCTCTGCTGAAGAAAATTAGCTACCCCACCTTTGCAGAGCATCACACAATTAGCACCACCCCAAGAGAGGTTCAAACTGATAACTTCTTTGTTGAAGATAATTTTCCTTTTAACCTCTTTCAATACAGCAGACAGCTAACCCCCCTTAGCAGAACATTGAGCTGATAAGCACTTCCCTGAATCTACAGACCTCAATATCTACTTCTTCCTCAGTCTCTCGCACCCTCTTCCCTCCTTTCTCACTCGCTCTGCTCTTTCCTCTTGTGTATCCAGCTCTCCCTGATTTAGCACATGTGAGTTAACCAGTTACATTCACTCTGATTAATCCACCAGTGCTGAGGCAGAGAGATCCTGGAATCCTAGACTGTTGGCGGGACTGAATTGGGATTCAATTGCACTGCGCTCTACCAGTGACCCTGTCTCACACTTTCCTCTTTCTTATATCTCTATTATTTTTCCTCCTGTTGTTCTGTCTTTTCTGCCCTTCTCCGTCTTGCCTATCCACTTCTCTCTTTCCTCCTGTCTGTCTCTCTCTCCTTTATGTCTTTCCTCTTGCGTCTCTCCTCTACCTCTATTACTTCCCATCTCTGTCTCTTTCCTCTTCCTTTCTGCACTCCTTTCTCTGATTCCCTTTACACCTTTCTCCGACTCTTGCTCCTTTCTTGCTTTTATCCTCTCTCTCCTATTTCCGCTATTTCTCTTCTCTCTCTCCTTGTTTTTCTCTTTTCCCATCTCTCTCTTTCATCATCTATTGCTTCCCACCTGTATCTTTGCTTTCTCTCTTCCACCTTTCTTTCTCTCTTTCTTTCTCTCTTTGCTGTCTCCTCAGTTCCTTGGCCTTCTCCTCCTCTCTCTCATCTGCCCACCTTCCCTGTCTGCTGACTCCCCAGTTCCCTGACATTGCCCTCCTCTTTCTGTTGACTCCCCAGTTCCCTGACCTCACCATCCCCTCTCTCCGTTGACTCCCCAGTCCCCTGACCTCACCCTCCCTTCTCTCTGTTGCCTCCCCAGTCCCCTGACCTCACCCTCCCCTCTCTCCGTTGACTCCCCAGTTTCCTGACCTTGCCCTCCTCTTTCTGTTGACTCCCCAGTCCCCTGACCTCACCCTCCCCTCTCTCTGTTGACTCCCGAGTTCCCTGACCTCACCCTCCCCTCTTTCTGTTGACGCCCCAGTTCCCTGACCTCACCCTCCTATTTCTGTTTACTCCACCGGTCCCCTGACCTCACCCTCCTCTCTCTGTTGACTCTCCAGTTCACTGATCTCCCCCTCCTCTTTCTGTTGACTCCCCAGTCCCCTGACCTCCCCCTCCCCTCTCTGTTGACTCCCCAGCCCCCTGACCTCCCCTCTCTGTTGGCTCCACAGTTCCCTGACCTCACCCTCTTCTTTCTATTGACTCCCCAGTCCCCTGACCTCACCCTCCCCTCTCTCTGTTGACTCCCCAGTTACCTAACATTGCCCTCCTCTTTCTGTTGACTCCACATTCCCATGACCTCCCCTCCCCTCTCTCTGTTATCTCCCCATTCCCTTGACCTCACCCTCCCCTCTCTCTGTTGACTCCCCAGTCCCCTGACCCCACCCTCCCCTCTCTCTGTTGACTCCCCATTCCCCTGACCTCACCCTACTCTCTCTCTGTTGACTCCCCAGTCCCCTGACCTCACCCTCCTCTCTCTCTCTGTTGACTCCCCAGTTCCCTGACATTGCCCTCCTCTTTCTGTTGACTCCACATTCCCATGACCTCCCCTCCCCTCTCTCTGTTATCTCCCCATTCCCTTGACCTCACCCTCCCCTCTCTCTGTTGACTCCCCAGTCCCCTGACCCCACCCTCCCCTCTCTCTGTTGACTCCCCATTCCCCTGACCTCACCCTACTCTCTCTCTGTTGACTCCCCAGTCCCCTGACCTCACCCTCCTCTCTCTCTCTGTTATCTCCCCAGTTCCCTTACCTTACCCTCCCTTTTCTCTGTTGACTCCCTAGTCCCCTTACCTCACCATCTCCTCTCTCTGTTGACCCCTTAGTCTCCTGACCTCACCCTCCTCTTTCTGTTGACTCCCCAGTCCCCTAACCTCACCCTCCTCTTTCTGTTGACTCCCCAGTCCCCTGACCTCACCCTCCCCTCTCTCCGTTGACTCCCCAGTTTCCTGACCTTTCCGTCCTCTTTCTGTTGACTCCCCAGTCCCCTGACCTCACCCTCCCTCTCTCTGTTGACTCCCCAGTCCCCTGACCTCGCCCTCCTCTTTCTGTTGACTCCCGAGTCCCCTGACCTCACCCTCCCCTCTTTCTGTTGACTCCCCAGTTCCCTGACCTCACCCTCCTATTTCTGTTGACTCCCCGGTCCCCTGACCTCACCCTCCTCTCTCTGTTGACTCTCCAGTTCACTGATCTCCCCTCCTCTTTCTGTTGACTCCCCAGTCCCCTGACCTCCCCTCTCTGTTGACTCCCCAGCCCCCGACCTCCCCTCTCTGTTGACTCCACAGTTCCCTGACCTCACCCTCTTCTTTCTATTGAATCCCCAGTCCCCTGACCTCACCCTCCCCTCTCTCTGTTGACTCCTCAGTTACCTGACATTGCCCTCCTCTTTCTGTTGACTCCACAGTCCCATGGCCTCCCCCTCCCCTCTCTCTGTTATCTCCCCATTCCCTTGACCTCACCCTCCCCTTTCTCTGTTGACTCCCCAGTCCCCTGACCTCACCCTCCCCTCTCTCTGTTGACTCCCCATTCCCCTGACCTCACCCTCCCCTCTCTCTGTTGACTCCCCAGTCCCCTGACCTCACCCTCCTCTCTCTCTGTTGACTCCCCAGGTCCCTGACATTGCCCTCCTCTTTCTGTTGACTCCGCAGTCCCTTGGCCTCCCCTTCCCCTCTCTCTATTATCTCCCCAGTACCCTTACCTTACCCTCCCTTTTCTCTGTTGACTCCCTAGTCCCCTGACCTCACCATCTCCTCTCTCTGTTGACTCCCCAGTTCCCTGACCTCACCCTCCTATTTCTGTTGACTCCCCAGTTCCCTGATCTCCCCTCCTCTTTCTGTTGACTCCCCAGTCCCCTGACCTCACCCTCCCCTCTCTCCATTGACTCACCAGTTTCCTGACCTTGCCCTCCTCTCTCTGTTGACTCCCCAGTCCCCTGACCTCACCCTCCTCTTTCTGTTGACTCCCGAGTCCCCTGACCCCACCCTCCCCTCTTTCTGTTGACTCCCCAGTTCCCTGACCTCACCCTCCTCTCTCTGTTGACTCTCCAGTTCCCTGATCTCCCCTCCTCTTTCTGTTGACTCCCCAGTCCCCTGACCTCCCCCTCCCCTCTCTGTTGACTCCCCAGCCCCCTGGCCTTTCCCTCCAGTCTCTCTGTTGACTCCCCAGTTCCCTGGCCTCACCTCCTCTCTCTCCCACGACCTCTGCTGACTCCCCAGTCCCCTGCCCCCCTCTCTGCTGACTCCCCAGTCTCTTGCCTTCCCATCCTCTCTCCACTGACTCCCCAGTCCCCTGCCCTTCCCTCCTCTCTCTGCTGACTCTCCTGCCCTCCCCCCTCTGCTGACTCCCCAGTCCCCTGCCCTCTCCATTCTCTCTCCCACGCCCTCTGCTGACTCCCCAGTCCCCTGCCCTCCTCTCTCTGCTGACTCTCCTTCCCTCTCCCCTCTGCTGACTCCCCAGTCCCCTGCCCTCCTCTCTCTGCTGACTCTCCTTCCCTCTCCCCTCTGCTGACTCCCCAGTCCCTTGTCCCCCTCTCTCCGCTGACTCACCAGTCCCCTGCCCTCCCTTCCTCCCCCTGCTGACTCCCCAGCCCCACCTTTCTTGTCTCTGTTACCCCTCAGTTCTGGTATCTCATGCCTTTTCTCATCTTTGTCTCGCTCTTTCCCCCTCTCTCTTGGCTGCCCATTCCCCTAGCCTCCCCTCCCTCTCTGTTGAGTGCCCAGTCCCCCTGACCTCCCTCTCCTCTCTCTGCTGACTCCCCAGTCCCCTGCCCTCTCCCTTCTTTCTCCCACGGCCTCTGCTGACTCCCCAGGCCCCTTCCGACCCTCTCTGCTGACTGCCCAGTCCCTTTCCTTGTCATCCTGTCTCCACAGGTTCCCCAGTCCCCTGCCCTTCCCTCCTCTCTCTGCTGACTCTCCTACCCTCCCCCCCTCTGCTGACTCCCAAGTCCCCTGTCCCCCTCTCTCTGCTGACTCCCCAGTCCCCTGTCCCCCTCTCTCTGCTGACTCACCAGTCCCCTGCCCTCTCTTCCTCTCCCTACTGACTCCCCAGCCCCACCTCTTGTCTCTGTTACCCCTCAGTTCTGGTATCTCTCATCTGTGTCTCTCTCTCCCCCTCCACCCTATGCTGGCTCCTAACCCCCCCCCCCCCCCCCATTCTGAGTCCCCTCTCACCGCCTTCTCTCCCTCCCACAGTTGCATTTCATGGTGTCCCATTCAGTAGCACTGGCTTCATCCTCCCCTCTCTGTGGTGACTCCCCTGACCCCCCCTTCTTGTCTCTGGTACCCCTTACTTCTGGTGTCCCTCTCACCACCATATCTCTCTTCCTCCCACAGTTGCAGTACCAGGGGGCCCCATTCAGTAGCCTTGGATTCAGCTTCCCCTCATGGCAGGAGAAGGGGCTGCCCACTGCCAGTTTAGGCTACAGGACATGGCGGTGCCTGTGCCCGGCCGAGCGGCTTTTGTTGGCCAGAGATGCCTTCTTGGCCATTGCTGAGTTCTTGCAGCTTGTCCTCGATGACCAGCTTCTCCTGAACTCCCAGGCCAAGGATCTGCTCCAGCTGCTAGACATGGCACGGATGGGCTCAGAAGCCTTAATTAATAACCTGATGACTGCTCTGGAGAATCTGGGGGTTCACCCACCCACGACACAGCCTGAGCCCCTCAGCTGGACCTCCACAGGAGCCAATGACTTCCAGAAGAAGGTGCGAGGATACGTACTGTGCAGGGAGTACAAGGACTGGCTCTCAAGGGTGGCCAAAGACATGGAGATACTAAAGATAGCTCGTAGGGCCGGCGAGGGCGAGGGGCATGAGAGGAGAGACTGCTGCAGGACCTGAGACACAGGGAGAGAGACAGGTAAAGGTCATAAAGAGGAGGGACCGCTGCAGGACCTGATGCACAGGGAGAGAGACAGCTAAAGGTCATACAGATGGAGAGACTGCAGCACGACCTGAGACACAGAGAGACAGCTAACGTCCATAAAGAAGGGGGACTGCTGCAGGACCTGAGAGAGAGAAGGTTTAAAAGAACAGTGTATAAAGAAAAGAAGATATAAGAGACAGACAGAGGAAGACAAGCTGCGTGAGATCTCTCACTGAGTGGTTCTGCTTTGTGTTTTATTGCTCATCCTATCCGCAGTGGGAGGATCATGTATCACAATGAATCACTCTATATAATGTGCCTTTATACAATAATGCACTTCCTGCCCTGGGGGCGGCCATGTTTAGTGGCCTGCTGCTACTTCCTGTTACCTCCTCTCTGGCTCTGACACAGAGTATGGCTAGAGAGTGAAGCTGCTGCACTCCTGTAAAATATCCTGAAGAACCGCACTTGAAAAAAAAGCACAATTTTTTTAGAATGTAAAAAAATAATAAGGTGTCTAATTTATTACCTCATATGCAATTACGCTGCATTAGAAGCTGTCATTTTATTTTTTACCAAACTACTTCAGGGTGGAGGACACTTTTGCCCATTTCCAAGTTTATTTATTCAAAGAGCAATCATAAAACAAACATGACTGTAGCGGCCCTTTAAAATGGAGACGTCCTATCAGACACTCTAGCAGTGAGGGGTCACTCTAGGCCAACAAGGCTGGTGCCTAGGGCTGCGTATATCCAGGGGGCAATAGTGTTTCCATATGCACTGTATATGTACATTAACATATATATATATATATATATATATATATATATATATATATATATATATATATATATATATATATATATATATATCTATATATATATATATACATTTGTGTGTGATAATATTTCTTGCCCTACTTTAGTTTTACTTTCAGATTATAAATATAAACAGATATAAAAACAAAATAACATGTTAATATAATTCTATGGAGTAAATTATTATATGTTAATATATTTCTAAATGTTCATGACTCTGTTACTGTGCCTTTAACTTGTTAAATATTAATTTAATATATTATTTTACTAAAATCTAATAATTTTAGGTTTATTAACCCTGTAATGTTTGATTTTGTAAATATTTTTAAAAACAGAATAAAGCATGTTACCTTACATACAACACACACTCTGCAACTTATACATAGGAGTATAAGATATTATATGATAACTGGGGAAGCCGTGGGAAAAATGCCGAAACGCGTTTTAGTCTTCTATATTCTTTTATTTTTCATTTTATTGATTATGTATCTATATCAATAAAAATAATTTATTACATGTACTCAGAGAATACTATTCATCTTTTGGTGGAACGGAGTGAAATATATTGTGGGAGGAGGATTGTACCAGTATACCATCCCGTCATTGATCAGCTAAACGGATTTGTCCATGTGTATTATATACCTCATAATTTTTTAGGTTGTCCAAGGTGAGAGTTTGAACGAATATTGGGACATACTGATTATTGTCTGTCAATATATATGAAGTGACCTGCACTAGGAATCTGAGCGCTATCTCTTTCCCTTCCCTCTTCTCACCTGTAAGCAGAGCATTATTTTATACTGTGCTGCAGAGCCTTATGTTTGTACTATTCTGCTGAGCATTATTTTATACTGTCCTCCAGAACCTTATGTTTGTACTATTCTGCTGAGCATTATTTTATACTGTGCTGCAGAGCCTAATGTCTGTACTATTCTGCAGAGCATTATTTGATACTGTGCTGCAGAGCCTTATGTTTGTACTATTCTGCAGAGCATCATTGTATACTGTGCTGCAGAGCCTTATGTTTGTACTATTCTGCAGAGCATCACTGTTTACTGTGCTGCAGAGCCTTATGTCTGTACTATTCTGCAGAGCACCATTTTATACTGTATGAAATGGTTTAATCATAATTATTGTTTATTTGATGTGTCTATTTTATGATAGTACTCTATATTTGTATATATAATGTTTATTTATATACACTGTATTATTTATTTCAATAAAAAAAACTTATTAAAAATATATGAATAGTTGTTTGGAATTAATTTGAAGCAAAAGGGAGTGCAGAGAATCACAGAGGAGAGAGTCCCAAAGGAGAGTGTGCAGGGAGTCACAGAGCAGAGAGACCCAGAGGAGAGAGTGTAGAGAGTTCCAGAGGAGAGTGTGCAGGGAGTCACAGAGCAGAGAGACCCAGAGGAGAGAGTGTAGAGAGTTCCAGAGGAGAGAGTGCAGGGAGTCACAGAGCAAAGAGACACAGAGGAGAGAGTGTAGAGAGTCCCAGAGCAGAGAGACCCAGAGGAGAGAGTGTAGAGAGTCCCAGAGGAGAGAGTGCAGGGAGTAACATAGCAAAGAGACCCTGAGAAGAGAGTGTAGAGAGTCCCAGAGCAGAGAGTCCCAGAGGAGAGAGTGTAGAGAGTTCCAGAGGAGAGAGTCCCAGAGGAGAGAGTACGGAGAGTCAAAGAGCAGAGAGATTAAGAGAAGAGAGTGCAGAGAGTCCCAGAGCAAAGAGACCCAGAGGAGAGAGTGTAGAGTGTCCCAGAGCAGAGAGTCCCAGAGGAGAAAGTGCAGAGAGTCCCAGGGGAGAGGGTGCAGGGAATCACAGAGGAGAGAGTCCCAGAGGAGAGTGTGCAGAGAGTCACAGAGCAAAGAGTACCAAGGGAGAGAGTGTGGGGTTCACAGAGCCAAGAGTTCCAGGGGAGGGAGTGCAGGGAGTCAAAGAGCAAAGATTCCCAGGGGAGAGAGTGCGAAGAGCCAGAGAAGCAGAGAGTCCAAGGGGAGAGAGTGCAGGGACTCACAGAGCAAAGAGTCCCAGGAGATAGAATGAAGGGAGTCACAGAGCAGAGAGTCTCAGGGGAGAGAGTACAGAGAGTCACAGAGCAGAGAGTGCCAGGGGAGAGAATGCAGGGAGCCACAGAGCAAAGAGTACCAAGGGAGAGAGTGTAGGGAGCCACAGAGCAAAGAGTACCAAGGGAGAGAGTGTGGGGTTCACAGAGCCGAGAGTTCCAGGGGAGGGAGAGCAGTGAGTCAAAGAGCACAGATTTCCAGAGGAGAGAGTGCAGGGAACAACAGATCAAAGAGTCCCAAGGGAGCGAGTGCAGAGAGCCAGAGAAGCAGAGAGTCCAAGGGGAGAGAGTGCATAGAGCCACAGAGCAGAGAGTCCCAGGGGAGACATTGCAGAGAGTCACAGAGCAGAGAGTCCCAGGGGAGACATTGCAGAGAGTCACAGAGCAGAGAGATGCAGGGGAGAGATTGGAGAGAGTCACAGAGCAAAGAGTCCCAGGGAGAGAGTGCAGAGAGTCACAGAGCAGAGAGTACCAGGGGAGAGAGTGCATAGAGTCACAGAGCAGAGAGTACCAGGGGAGAGAGTGCAGGGAGATACAGAGCAAAGAGTCCCAGGAGAGAGAGTGCAGGGAGTCACATAGCAAAGAGTCCCAGGGAGAGAGTGCAGGGAGTCACAGAGCAGAGAGTCCCAGGGGAGACATTGCAGAGAGTCACAGAGCAGAGAGTACCTGGGGAGAGAGTGCAGGGAGATACAGAGCAAAGAGTCCCAGGAGAGAATGAAGGGAGTCACAGAGCAAAGAGTCCCAGGGGAGATATTGCAGAGAGTCACAGAGCAGAGAGTACCAGCGGAGAGAGTGCAGAGAGTCGCAGAGCAGAGAGTACCAGCGGAGAGAGTGCAGAGAGTCGCAGAGCAGAGAGTCCCTTGGGAGAGATTGAAGAGTCACAGAGCAGAAAGTCCCAGGGGAAAGAGTGCAGGGAGTCACAGACCAAAGAGTCCCAGGGGAGACATTGCAGAGAGTCACAGAGCAGAGAGATGCAGGGGAGAGATTGCAGAGAGTCACAGAGCAAAGAGTCCCAGGGAGAGAGTGCAGAGAGTCACAGAGCAGAGAGTACCAGGGGAGAGAGTGCATAGAGTCACAGAGCAAAGAGTCCCAGGGAGAGAGTGCAGAGAGTCACAGAGCAGAGAGTACCAGCGGAGAGAGTGCAGAGAGTCACAGAGCAAAGAGTCCCAGGGAGAGAGTGCAGAGAGTCACAGAGCAAAGAGTCCCAGGGAGAGAGTGCAGAGAGTCACAGAGCAGAGAGTACCAGCGGAGAGAGTGCAGAGAGTCGCAGAGCAGAGAGTCCCTTGGGAGAGATTGAAGAGTCACAGAGCAGAAAGTCCCAGGGGAAAGAGTGCAGGGAGCCACAGAGCAAAGAGTACCAAAGGAGAGAGTGTGGGGTTCACAGAGCCGAGAGTTCCAGTGTAGGGAGTGCAGGGAGTCAAAGAGCAGAGATTCACAGAGGAGAGAGTGCAGGGAACCACAGATCAAAGAGTCCAAAGGGAAAGAGTGCAGAGAGCCAATGAAGCAGAGAGTCCAAGGGGAGAGAGTGCATAGAGCCACAGAGCAGAGAGATGCAGGGGAGAGATTGCAGAGAGTGGCAGAGCAGAGAGTCCCTTGAGAGAGATTGCAGGGAGGCACAGAGCAGAGAGTCCCAGGGGAGAGAGTGCAGAGAGTCACAGAGCAAAGTTTCCCAGGGGAGAGAGTGCAGGGAGGCACAGAGCAGAGAGTCCCAGGGGAGAGAGTGCAGAGAGCCAGAGAAGCAGAGAGTCCAACGGGAGAGAGTGCATAGAGCCACAGAGCAAAGTTTCCCAGGGGAGAGAGTGCAGGGAGTCACAGAGCAGAGAGTCCCAGGGGAGAGAGTGCAGAGAGTCACAGAGCAGAGAGATGCAGGGGAGAGATTGCAGAGAGTCACAGAGCAAAGAGTCCCAGGGGAGAGAGTGCAGAGACTCACAGAGCAAAGAGACCCTTGGGAGAGATTGCAGAGAGCCACAGAGCAAAGAGTCCCAGGGGAGGGAGTGCAGGAGTCACAGAGCAGGGAGTCCCAGAGGAGAGATTGCAGAGAGTCACAGGGCATAGAGTCCCAGAGGAGAGAGTGCAGGGAACCACAGATCAAAGAGTGCCAGGGGAGAGAGTGCACAGAGCCACAGATCAGAGAGTCCAACGGGAGAGAGTTCATAGAGCCACAGAGCAAAGTTTCCCAGTTGAGAGAGTGCAGGGAATCACAGAGCAAAGAGTCCCAGGGGAGAGAGTGCAGATATTCACAGAGCAGAGAGTCCCAGGGGAGAGAGTGCAGAGAGTCACAGAAAAGAGGGTACCAGCGGAGAAATTGCAGAGAGCCACAGAGCAAAGAGTACCAGGGGAGAGAGTGCAGAGAGACCCTTGGGAGAGATTGCAGAGAGTGACAGAGCAGAGAGTACCAGAGGAGAGAGTGCAGAGAGTCACAGAGCAAAGAGTCCCAGGTGAGAGAGTGCAGGAGTCACAGAGCAGAGAGTCACAGAGGATAGAGTGCAGGGAGTCACAGAGCAGAGAGTCCCAGAGGAGAGAGTGCAGGGAGTCACAGAGCAGAGAGTCCCAGGGGAGAGAGTGCAGAGAGTCACAGAGCAGAGGGTTTCAGGGAAGAGAGTTCAGAGAGTCACAGAGCAGAGAGTCTCTTGGGAAAGATTGCAGAGAGTCACAGAGCAAAGAGTCCCAGGGGAGAGAGTGCAGAGAGCCACAGAGCAGAGAGTCCCAGAGGAGAGAGTGCAGTGGGCCACAGAGCAAATAGTCCAAGGAGAGAGTGCAGGGAGTCACAGAGCAGAGAGTCCCAGGGGAGAGAGTGCAGAGAGTCACAGAGCAGAGGGTTTCAGGGAAGAGAGTTCAGAGAGTCACAGAGCAGAGAGTCTCTTGGGAAAGATTGCAGAGAGTCACAGAGCAAAGAGTCCCAGGGGAGAGAGTGCAGAGAGCCACAGAGCAGAGAGTCCCAGAGGAGAGAGTGCAGTGGGCCACAGAGCAAATAGTCCAAGGAGAGAGAATGAAGGGAGTCACAGAGCCGAGAGTTCCAGGGGAGGGAGAGCAGGAGTCACAGAGCAAAGATTCCCAGAGGAGAGAGTGCAGGGAACCACTGATCAAAGAGTGCCAGGGGGAGAGTGCAGAGAGCCACAGATCAGAGAGTCCAAGGGTAGAGAGTGCATAGAGCCACAGAGCAAAGGTTCCCAGGGGAGCGAGTGCAGGGAGTCACAGAGCAAAGAGTCACAGGGGAGAGAGTGCAGATATTCACAGAGCAGAGAGTCCAAGGGGAGAGAGTGCATAGAGCCACAGAGCAAAGTTTCCCAGGGGAGAGATTGCAGAGAGCCACATAGCAGAGAGTACCAGGGGAGAGAGTGCAGAGAGTCACAGAGCAAAGAGTCCCAGGGGAGAGAGTGCAGGGAGTCATAGAGCAGAGTGTCCCAGGGGATAGAGTGCAGGGAGTAACAGAGCAGAGAGTCCCAGAGGAGAGAGTGCAGGGAGTCACAGAAAAGAGGGTACCAGCGGAGAGATTGCAGAGAGCCACATAGCAGAGAGTACCAGGGGAGAGAGTGCAGAGAGTCACAGAGCAAAGAGTCCCAGGGGAGAGAGGGAGAGAGTGCAGGGAGTCATAGAGCAGAGTGTCCCAGGGGAGAGAGTGCAGGAGTCACAGAGCAAAGAGTCCCAGAGGAGAGAGTGCAGAGAGCCACAGAACACAGAGTACCAAGTGAGAGAGTGCAGTGGGCCACAGAGCAAAGAGTCCCAGGAGAGAGAATGAAGGGAGTCACAGAGCAGAGAGTACTAGGGTAGAGAATGCAGGGGGTCAAAGAGCAGAGAGTACCAGGGGAGAGAGCGCAGAGAGTCACAGAGCAGAGGGTACCAGGGGAGAGATTGCAGGGAGCCACTGAGCAGAGAGTCCCAGGAGAGAGAATACAGAGAATCACAGAGCAGAGAGTACCAGGGGAGAGAGTGCATAGAGTCACAGAGCAGAGAGTACCAGGGGAGAGAGTGCAGGGGGCCACAGAGCAAAGAGTACCAAGGGAGAGAGTGTAGGGAGTCACAGAGCAAAGAGTACCAAGGGAGAGAGTGTAGGGAGTCACAGAGCCGAGAGTTCCAGGGGAGGGAGAGCAGGGAGTCAAAGAGCAAAGATTCCCAGAGGAGAGAGTGCAGGGAACCACTGATCAAAGAGTGCCAGGGGGAGAGTGCAGAGAGCCACAGATCAGAGAGTCCAAGGGTAGAGAGTGCATAGAGCCACAGAGCAAAGGTTCCCAGGGGAGAGAGTGCAGGGAGTCACAGAGCAAAGAGTCCCAGGGGAGAGAGTGCAGAGAGTCACAGAAAAGAGGGTACCAGCGGAGAGATTGCAGAGAGCCACAGAGCAGAGAGTACCAGAGGAGAGAGTGCAGGAGTCACAGAGCAGAGAATCCCAGAGGAGAGATTGCAGGGAATCACAGAGCAGAGAGTCCCAGAGGAGAGAGTGCAGAGAGTCACAGAGCAGAGGGTATCAGTAGAGAGAGTTCAGAGAGTCACAGAGCAGAGAATCTCTTGGGAAAGATTGCAGAGAGTCACAGAGCAAAGAGTCCCAGGGGAGAGAGTGCAGAGAGCCACAGAGCAGAGAGTCCCAGAGGAGAGAGTGCAGAGTGCCACAGAGCACAGAGTACCAGGAGAGAGAATGAAGGGAGTCACAGAGAAGAGAGTACCAGGGGAGAGAGTGCAGGGAGTCACAGAGCAGAGAGTACCAGGGGAGAGAGTGCAGGGAGATACAGAGCAAAGAGTCCCAGAGGAGAGAGTGCAGGGAACCATAGATCAAATATTCCCAGAGGAGAGAGTGCAGGGAACCACAGATCAAAGAGTCCCAGCGGAGAGATTGCAGAGAGTCACAGAGCAGAGAGTCCAAGGGGAGAGAGTGCATAGAGCCACAGAGCAAAGTTTCCCAGCGGACATACACACACACACACACACACATAGACACACACACATATACATACACACACACCATACTCTCTCTCTGCCATGTCTGGAGGGCGACGCTACAAGTGCAGGAGATGAAATTACTGCAAACATAGATATATGAAAAACATTTATTATCAGCATCGTATTGCTCCACAACAGCACATTAAACAACACACTGACAGTAATAGTCACTTGTTGGGGTCCTATAGTTTGATAAAATATTTCCCACAGTTCCGATAACTTAAGAAAATTTGGAAATTGATAACATAAAATAAATGTCCTAGTGCTAAATAAACTGGTTTACATGTTAATTCAGTGTGCATGAACCTGGCAAGATCCATTGGGCGTTAGAATAAATAAACACACTGACCCAGCGTTTCTTGGGAAAATTACGGGCCACAGCTGTATTAAAGCAACCATAAACCAATAACCAATTAACATAATTAACATTGTTACATCACAGCTCAAATAACATCCCGGAGGAGGAGCCCGGCCCGGTCAGTAACCTCATGCCCTGGGCCCGCGCCCAGAGCCTTCCAGTGCTTTCCTAAGCACGCCCATGAGGCAGGGCAATGCCCACTTAAGCCCGTGGGCTGGGTGCCTCACCTCCTGCCACAGAGCAGGCGATGGATGCCTCCTGAGGCTGTGATCCCCCCTCTTGCTCTCTTAATAAAGCCAAGGCCCACCTAGCCCCATCCTTAAGCTCCAGGATAAACAGCTCTAATCTTATCTCTGTTAGATGGACCTTATCGGGGCAAAAGAAGTCATTGGCGTCTGCGCCTTTGAATTCTTGGTGTCTAATGGTAATGGAACCCAAGTTCTTTACAAAACTAGCAATCTGCTTGTTTATCTTTTGCCTTGCTCTATCCACCGAGACTGGATCCATTGTGTTCCGCCAAGACCTCCTTTTGATCATTTCGGACCACACTATGAACAAGTCTGGAACTGTTCTAGCCAAAACTTCACATGCCTCTTCATATCTTTCAACATTTTCCTCATAGGCATTATTCCCAAATCGTTGCCCCCAGCGTGTATAATCAAAAGATGCTGAGCGTTGCTCTCCAACAGGCCATTCACCTGTGTCCATCTCAAGCCGCCGAACCCAAACCATCTTACTTGCATGCTCATCTCCGAAAAGCCCAGTTGGACCTTGTCTCCAGTGACTGCAGCAAACTGGTGAGCCCAATACATGTAGGAATGGCCAACAATCCACAGCTGTTTGGTTTCTGCAACACATAAAACAAATTCCAATTAGATAACCCTTTCTGGCCGTATGTAGGACCTAAAACGTTGCGACTCCCATCTCCCAATCTTTTTAACCATACTCTCGGGGAGACCTAGCCTGAACCGTGCCTGTTTTCTGAGACCAGTTCCCCAATCCTGAAAGCACCAAAGAACGCTAAGGAAAAGGCCGTCCGGAAAAGCAGGGATTCGAAGGAGTCCCTGCATAGCACACCCAACGCCTCCCCCAGGCGTAGCAAAAGAGAGAAGGTGATCGGGCGCCTCCTGTCCATCCAGTGCTTCCCTTTGAACATGCCTTTTACCACCCGGCAAACCACAAACTCCTTTGTCAAGTCCTTCTGTCTTGCCAACCTGAACATAAATGCCAGGGCCGTCAACTGTCGAGCCACAGTTGCCCTGGAACCACCTCTCTCTGCGCTCCGAAGCAGAAACTGCAGCAGAATTCCTATGGCCTTCTCTTCTGAACCCTCGCCACTGGCTTCCTCAACCATATCGCTCCACATGTTCCACATGTAGGCCACCCACGTCTTTAACGCTACTGACTGTCTGATGTAACCAGCTACCGTACCACTCCAAGCTCCCAGAGTTCTGAAGGTATGTCCTCTCCTTGATCCTTCTCCGCTGGCACAAGTATTCAGAACCGGGTTCCCTGTAACTGAGAAAGGGCATCAACCACCCCTACTTTAAGGCCGGGAATACACTCAGCCCTCACGCAGATATTTGCACGCAAGCAACAAAAAAACAAATGCCGTATGAGCCGTATCAACGGCCCAGACGCCGCCGTCAAGCTATTGACTACCCGGACAGTGTTCGGGCTGCCTGATTAAAAAAGGACATGACGGTTCCCGAAGCCCCTGCCCCATAGATGAACCGCCGTGGTGATTGCGAACAACTCCAGAACCGTAGTATCATCTGTAAGCCTTCCCTTGACCCAAAATTCGGGCCATGGTGCACCATGTGCCTCTAAAATAGGCTCCCACTCCGACCTCACTAGATCCCGCATAGAGGTCGAGCTGCCCGTTCGTCACCCTGCTCGGCTGGATCAAGATGCTCCCGTTGAAGTTCTGTAGAAATGCCTTCCACACTCGTGCATCCTCCTTCATGTCCCCGGACACCTTTAAAAAATGATGTGGCTGAGATATGCCAGCTGTAGCCAACGACATTTTTCTGCTGAATATACGGCCCATGGGAATAATCCTGCACGCGAAATTCAGTTTTCCCAAGATGGATTGCAACTGCCACAATGACACTCTTCTTGCGCCTTCTATGGCTGCCAGTTCTGCAGACAGCTCCACCACCTTCTCCATCGGCAAGCTGCATTCCATCTTGTCCGAATTGATCCGAATCCCCAGGAACGTCAGTTCAGTGGTCGATCCTTCCGACTTCTTGTCTGCAAGAGGAACCCCGAAATCTTGACATATCCTTGAGAAAGTCCTCAGTATGAAGTCGCATGTGGCGAGACCCGCCAGACCCACAAAATGGAAATCATCGAGGTAATGTGTAATCCCCTGGCAACCTGACTCGGTGTGCGCTACCCATTGCAAAAACGTACTGAAGGCTTCGAAATAGGAACAGGAAATAGAGCACCCCATGGGGAGACAAAGATCCACAAAGTACTGTCCGTCAACAAAGCAACCAAGGAACCAATGACTCTAAGAATGCACCGGTAGCAAGCGAAACGCAGATTCGATATCCACCTTCGCCATCTTAGCCCCGACGCCTGCCTGACCAGGTCCGTAGCCCGATCGAAAGGGGCGTACGACACTGACGAGTACTGTTTGTCAATCCCGTCGTTGACCGAGCCACCCGGAGGATAGGATAAATGCTGGATGAGACGGAATTTTCCTGTTTCCTTCTTTGGCACTATGCCCAGAGGGGAAATTACTAAACCCTGGAAAGGAATGGAGGCAAAAGGCCCCTCCATCCTACCCAATTCTACCTGAGTCCGGATTTTATCCGCCGCTACCCCGGGAAACTCCTTTACCGACTTCAGGTTTCAGAGACGCGACTCGAGTGGGGCGAGAGAGCATGGAATCTTGAACCCTTCCTAGAAACCCTTGCGTAGTAGGGCGGCTGCCCCGGCTTTTGTTGCCAACCTACCGTAGTGTTCTAGCCACGGCAACATTGGGCCCAGCTGTATGGGGGTCCATCCCTTTTTGAGCGGGCTCTCCAGCCCTGAATCCGTCCTTTTGTCTGGTGCATCTTGAGGCCACGTGATCCCCTCCACAACTCGCACAGACGTGCTTGAAACGACAGTTTGGTGACCACTTGCAGTTGCCCTCGTTGAATGAGTGACAGACACCTCGACCGGCTGTGCTTGCAGCGGCAGGGCCTCTTGCCCCGTCTGGGTTGCCGCGAAAGGGCGGCACTGCGCGCATTGGTGTCATTATGTTCAGCCAATAGGCCACCGCCTTATCGCTCAACGCCATCTCCGGACGGGAGGACATGTATTGCTGAAATTCCTCATCATATCGCCACCAAGCCATTCCCCCATAAGTCCGGTATGCGTTCCTGATTTCTTCCATATACACAAACAGTCCGGAGCACTGTTCACCTGAAAGTGGGCCTCCGGTCATCCTTTTCCCTGTGGAACCTCTCTGGATTGCCAGTCATGCGTGACATTGGCAACAAGGAAAATATCTCTATGTACTCCCGTCGCCAGATTTTTTCTTTGTCATCCAAGGCTAAATGCGCCCCAAAATTGTCCTGGGCGCAAACGATGGACGGCTTTGCCGCCGCGTCCCGTACGTTTCTTCTGGTCCTGTCCTGTTCCGCTCCTCCGGCGTGCGGTGCCAAGCTCGCCAAGTGTGATGTGGGGTTGGTAAGCCCTGCTCGGGCGACCTCGCGGAAAGAGATGGTTCCGACCACGCCTTCCCGGCCAAACCCCCCACCCATGCCCCGACTTCCGCGTCGGAGACGGCAATGTTTTGGGCTTCTATAAGGGATTTAAGTGACGATAGGAATTGAGATGCCCTGGGAGAGTCATCATGTACTGCTACCCCCGTCTCCCTGAAATTCCCAAGCTTCTCACCTGATTCTCCTTGCCCCAGGGCGACTGCCATCCTGGGGGCAACCTGCTGGTCTGGATGAGCGGCCGTCCCTGCACATCTCGACCGCCTTGGACTCCTTTCACCCCCTCTTGTGCAAGCACATTTGCAGCCGCAAGACCGTCCGCTCCGAGACCTGGATCTCCCTCTGGCTCTGGGAAAGCATGAAGAACAATCACTAGCTCTCCTGCGTCTATCCCTCGTTAGGGAACGCACGGTCCGCTCCCCCCCAGAGGAGTACTCTGACTCAGCGGCTATGCTAGGGTGTAAGGATTCCCTCCAGCTCGGTGGCCTGTGGCGGTCAATGCTATCCCTACCCCGGTCCTGCCCCTGAGTCACTATGGGCAACCCTGTATCCGTAATGATGTCAGGGATGGGTGAATTGCGCTGTAGCCTAGCTCTCCTGTCAGGGGATTTCTGTCTCTTGGCTGGTGTCGAGGTGAAAATCAAGGGACTGTACCTGTTTGTTGACTTCCGGACTCTGGTGGGGCGCGTCTGCCGTGCCACCTTGGCCGCTACCGGAACCTCGCCGATGACCACCAGACTGTCGTCTGCAGCCATCTCTTCGATCCCCTGATCCCTTCTTCCTCTGGTGGTCTCTTTTTTCTTCTCGGCCTCTCCTTTGGCATTGCGTCGTCCCTGCGAAACACCTGCAGCGCTGGCAGTGGGTGCGGCAGTGGGGACCGCAGGGGCCGATCGGTGAGAACCTGTGGGAGCTTTTTTAGAGCTCCTTGTACTTTTGCTGTTACCCCTGGAGCCTCGAGGCTGGTTAGGGGTGTCACCAGAACCTAGGTTCTGCTGTGGGCCATGGGACAAGATGCTGGGTGGTGGCCGGATGGCTAGGCCCTCGCCCACGCTTCCCGCTGGCACCATGCTCTCTGCGGTGGGGTGGATAAGCTCCTGCCTCTCAAGGACCCTATCCGTTCCCTCCGCGCTGCTCCTAGCCTTATTGCTCAGATCAGAGATAGCACGCTGCTCTGCCGGCCTATCTAGGCTATGAGGCCTGTCCACCTGGCCTAGGCTACCGGTCACTGCAGGCCGGGCCTGTGCCAAAGTGAAATAAACCTCCCCCACCATATGGCCTGAATCCATCCTGTCCTGAACCCATCTAACCCCATGGCTTAATGCCTGAGTTCTGACCATGGACAGCAAGGCCTCTAACTCCCCATTTATAGTTACCCCCACCTGGATACCAAGCTGGACACAGACACCCAGGAGCCCACACTGGAGGGGATGATAGAATATAAGGTAATTGCCTACCAAGGATGCAGGCAGGGGGCACTCAGACCTGACCCGGGACGTATGGGGCTGGGCTAATAAATGTATGGGGTAATTAGCCTAAACTGGGGCCACAACAAGAGCAGGTTAGGTTTAAACTCCCAACCTTTATATCAGGGGCCGTCGCTATGCTTATGTGCCACTTTTACTTGCCCTTATTGTATTTGCAGAGGAGCGCAGCGTGCAGACCTCAGATCAGCTCAATGGCCGGCGCGGAGTGAGGAGGAAGCCTGCGAAACTGGCGGAAGTCCCTCCTCCTCCCTCCAGCCAATCAGCAGCGCCCAGGCTCCGCTGTATACTTTAAGTTTAAGCTAGTTTGACTTAAAGGAACACAGAAAGGATTTAATTGAAAACACATCTAATTAGCACAAATTATACAAACAACTGTGACATTTTAATTAGTATTATTTTATATTTATCTAACTAAACAAATATCTTAAGGGTACGGAACTGATTAGTTAATTACTGGCGCTTAAAAGCCATTTTCAAAGAAAAGTACTAAAATATTTTTTTTTTTAAATCTTTACAATGTAATAATTTGTTGTAATCTGTATTATTAACAATTTATTTTCATTCAAACCTTTTTGTGAAAGGAAAACATGCCTAACCCTGCTTGGAAATTGCAGGAAATGTCTGTGCACAGAGCATACAGCTAACAGGCTAGGCTCATACTGCTATATTGTTTATGCAGTTCAGTTGTGTCTGACTCTCCGTGACCTCATGAACCGAAACAACACCATGCTGATCCACTTGGTATTCATGGCAGAGATACTGGGGTGGGTTGCTAGTTCCTTCTCCAGCGGGCCACAGCATACAGCTCCTGGTATTCCTAGGTGGTCTCCCATCCAAGTACTGACCAGGCCCAACCCTGCGTGGCTTTAGGGGGGTGTGACCTCTTGATTCCCTGACTGGAATCGAACGCACAGGACCACTAGGGAACCCACGGCTATAATACTGCTCATTTATTCCAGCAGTTTATTCAGCACTTAATTAAAAAATGAAATAACCTCAAATATGGTCTTTCACATTTCCTAATACTGCTCTTTCATACAATATTTCTTATTATTTATAGGGGTATTAAATTAAAACATAAATAAAAACAATTATATCAAATTATACGTGAATTGAATTAAAACATTTACCTAAAAGTTGCCTTTTTTTTTAATAATACACTAGGAAATGATAAAATAAACAAGAAGGCCTGAGCCAGAGGTAAGGTGAAGAAATTATACAAACTGACACAGATATGATTCACAGCTGGATTCTGAATGGCTCTATTAGTCACAGTTTTCTTATCTGAATTATTCCCTCAAACAACTAAAATTCACAATGAAATTACTCAGGGGCATCAGTTGACATCAATAGTGGACATGTTTGTAGGAGCCGGCTTGCAGTTGTGGTTGCAAGCTACCTCCATGGGAAGTGGTAATTATCAAATTCCAACAGATCCAATGAATTATCAACCCCCCCTCCCCAACCTCTCCTTCCACTGATATACTTGCCCACTCCAAGCTAGCAGCAAGTACTCAAGTCAGATAAGGTAGAACATAATCAAACATAATCTTCAAAAAATAAAATTTTCCCTTAAAAACAGTTTTGTGTCCAGGTTTATACACTTTACAAATGTGAAGTTTTTCCTAAACGACATTATTCCTTTAACATAACTCAAACTTTGAGTATTTAGTTGAATGAGGTATTGGTTTTCCATTGCAGTTGAGTTTTCACATTATTTGGGCTTGGCCAAGTCATCTCTAGTCATTGGTTGCCCTACTGGCAGAGACTCGATGCAGTGATAAGTAGAGTGAGGAGCCAAGTACACCCCAGAAAAGTAGCTCCTGAGCCTGCCACTGGTGTCATAGAGGTACTCGTCCTCAGAGTTGTACTGGAGCTTTGGCTTTCCGTAGGAGATGTGGTTGAGTGACTGCCATTGGTGGTCCCTGTTGTACGAAGAGGATCTTCCACTGTTGTGAGGGTGTGTCCGCTCACCCATGTGTTGGGTCCATGTGTGTTCGTTGTATTGATCCCCTGTGGATTCTTAGTCGTGCTGGGCCACCATGATATAGTACCTTCACTGTAGTGTGGTGTCTCTGTGGCACTGGGGACACCTTCTGTTGGACTCACTGTCTCCCATGAATTGAGATTAGATTGTGGTACCACCTCCCTGATCCAGGACACATGGGGGCTCACAGACGTGTAGTTTGCAGGACACGTGTAGTCTTCAGCTGCAGAAAAGTAACTGCCAATACCGTAGACGTACCATGGATCACCAGATTGGAGCTGGCAGACAAGGGGGGAGCTGGACTCCTCCTGAGAGAGATGAACAGAGAATAGGAGTGAGCAATAAAACTTGAGGAGGCAACAGGATAAGCAAAGGGAAGAAAGGCAGAAAATTATTGATATGTGATCCTTCACTCGATAGCCTCACGTAAGAAGTAAAGGGAGGAGAGTAATGAAGGGATTGGATGTTTAATGAAGGGAAGAGAAGAGGGATAGAAGGATGGGGAGAGGGACAAAGTCATTGGAAGAGAGATAAATGACATAGGGAGAGGAAAAAGGTGAATGGATGAGTAGAATGATAGAGAGAGATGAAAGAGTGATTAAAAGATGAAGAGAGATGAAAAGTTGCTTGAAAGATGAAGGGATGCAGACTGTAATGAAGTGATATAAAGACTGTGAGGGGAAATGGGACAGTGAAGAAGAGAGGTAGATAAGGGTAAGGGGAATGGGGTAGATGGTGAATAGATGTGGAGAATGATGGTGGGATGTAGAGAGTGATGGAGGAATGAGGAAAGTGTTGCAGAGGGACAAAACTGAAGGAGGGAGAGATGAAGGAACAAAGAGAATGATGAAGGAACGGGGAAAGTGATGAAGGGGTGAGGAGAGTGATGAAGGTATGTGGAGAATGAGGAAGGAATGGGGAAAGTGATGAAGGAATGGGGAAAGTGATGAAGGAACAAGGAGAGAGATGAAGGAATGTGGATAATGATGAAGGAATGGGGAAAGTGATGAAGGAACAAGGAGAGAGATGAAGGAATGTGGATAATGATGAAGGAATGGGGAAAGTGATGAAGTAACGAGGAGAGTGATGAAGGAATGTGAATTATGATGAAGGAATGGGGAAAGTGATGAAGGAATGGTGAATGTGATGAAGGAACGTGGAGAGTGATGAAGGAATGTGGATAATGATGAAGGAATGGGGAAAGTGATGAAGGAATGGGGAAAGTGATGAAGGAACAAGGAGAGAGATGAAGGAATGTGGATAATGATGAAGGAATGGGGAAAGTGATGAAGGAATGTGGAGAGTGATGAAGGAATGTGGATAATGATGAAGGAATGGGGAAAGTGATGAAGGAATGGGGAAAGTGATGAAGGAACAAGGAGAGAGATGAAGGACTGTGGATAATGATGAAGGAATGGGGAAAGTGATGAAGTAACGAGGAGAGTGATGAAGGAATGTGAATTATGATAAAGGAATGGGGAAAGTTATGAAGCAACGAGGAAAGTGATGAAGGAATGTGGATAATGATGAAGGAATGGGGATAATGATGAAGGGATGGGGAAAGTGATGAAGTAACAAGGATAGTGATGAAGGAATGTGAATTATGATGAAGGAATGGGGAAAGTGATGAAGGAATGGGGAATGTGATGAAGGAACGTGGAGAGTGATGAAGGAATGTGGATAATGATGAAGGAATGGGGAAAGTGATGAAGGAATGAGGAGAGTGATGAAGGAATGTGAATTATGATGAAGGAATGGGGAAAGTGATGAAGGAATGGGGAATGTGATGAAGGAACGTGGAGAGTGATGAAGGAATGTGGATAATGATGAAGGAATGGGGAAAGTGATGAAGGAATGTGGATAATGATGAAGGAATGGGGAAAGTGATGAAGGAATGAGGAGAGTGATGAAGGAATGTGGAGAATGATGAAGGAATGGGGAAAGTGATGAAGGAACGAGGAGAGTGATGAAGGAGTGTGGAGAATGATGAAGAAATGGGGAAAGTGATGAAGGAACGAGGAGAGTGATGAAGGAATGGGGAAAGTGATGAAGGAACGAGGAGTGTGATGAAGGAATGTGGAGCGTAATGGAGAGCTGGTGAGAGTAATAAAGAGATGTGGAGATTAATGGTGAGATGAGAGAGATGAAAAAAGTGGTGAAGAAATAGTGAGAGTGATGAAAAGAAAAGTGAGCTGGTGAATGGATGGTGAACTCAATTAACAGATATGGGTCAGGTATGACTGGGTTGTGGAGACTGATGAAGGAATGGAGAAAGTGATGAAGGAACGAGGAGAGTGATGAAGGAATGTGGAGAATGATGAAGGAATGGGGAAAGTGATGAAGCAACGAGGAGAGTGATGAAGGAATGTGGATAATGATGAAGGAATGGGGAAAGTGATGAAGGAACGAGGAGAGTGATGAAGGAATGTGGAGAATGGTGAAGGAATGGGGATAATGATGAAGGAATGGGGAAAGTGATGAAGGAACGAGGAGAGTGATGAAGGAACGAGGAGAGTGATGAAGGAATGTGGAGCGTAATGGAGAGCTGGTGAGAGGAATAAAGAGATGTGGAGATTAACGGTGAGATGAAAAAAGTGGTGAAGAAATAGTGAGAGTGATGAAGAGAAAAGTAAACTGATGAATGGATGGTGAACTCAGTTAAGAGATATGGGTCAGGTATGACTGGGTTGTGGAGACTGATGAAGGCTTTTGACAAGCCATGAAGATGTAGGCACATTGATGGGGGAATGGAGGGGAAATTATGAAAAAACATTAACGTTCACTGTTATTTTGATTCTTTGCTTCCTCTTGGGACCTCCACCCCCCCCCCCATTTGCTTTTTTCCCAGGTTCTCAAATGTTCCTTTGCTTTATATTCATTGGTACTTTCCTCTTCCTCTTTATCCATTCCTCGCTCTATCATTTAGTTATTTCCATCATGGTATCATTCAGGTCTATATTTTGTTCCTCTTCATTATCCCTTTATCTCTGGCTGGTCAGTCTCTCTCCAGATTCATTTACAAAATGCCCAAACCAAGCTCACACTGATGAGCCCCATAAATGGTGAAACAACTATCTATGAGTGGGTTCCTGCACTGCTCCTTAATCCATAGCTATGTTCTGAAGGCTTCCTCAGAGCAGGACACTTAGTCTTAAACAGATCCCATGTTAAATGGGCCTGAGGCAAACAAGTGTTACATTTTGAGCCTCATCTTCAGGTCCCTACCCAGAATCATTAGCAGTAGTGGAAACACTGATATGGGTTTAAACTCACAATTCACTATCTCCATTTTCTCCTCCTCCCTCCTCATCCCAGACCTGTTCTCCATCTCTTTCTTACTCGATCCCTTTCTCTGTTTGTCTCTCTCATCCTTCTCTTCCACCCCCTCTCTTACACTTACCAGGCAGGTGAAAGTCCTCTTGCTCTGCACTGCCGCACATATCTGGAGTTCTCCACTTTGGTTCCTCTGGGTCTGGGCCCCACATTTCTTTCCATCTAGAACAGATACAGCGAGCTCCCGCAGGGGAGGGAAGAAGAGGCGATCTCCTGAGGGAGGCACAGAACAAGGGGTCAAATCAAACGAGAGTGGAGGGCATCACAAATATCAGTATTGTTACATACCCAACATTTCCCATGTTTGAGGGTAAAAAATCACATTGGATTTCTGGTATATACATACATATTTATTCTACAGAATAGACACAAACATGGTCACAGCCACTCTCCTGCTACACACAGTGTGATGTCATTCATGCAGCAGGAAATGACATAGACAGCATTGTGATGTCACACATAGCAGGATATGTCCAAAGAGAAACCAGAAAAGCAACATGAAGGACTGGTTACAGAAAAAGAGGTTCAAGAGCCAGCTTGGAGAAAGTGTAGAGAGGGGAGTGATAGGAGCTGGGAGACTGAAGAGAGTGAGTAATGAGGATAGGGAGGAAAGGAGGATGGAAGGAGAGCAAGGAGGCTGGAAGGAGAGCAAGGAGGCTGGAAGGAGAGCAAGGAGGCTGGAAGTAATGTAAAGAAGCTGAGTGTAGAGTAAGAAAGCAAGTAGGCTAGAAGGAGTAGAGGAAAGATGAAAGGAGATCAAGGAAGCTGATTGGGGAGCATGGAGGATGAAAAGACAGCAAGGAGTACTGGGAAAGTGAAAAGAGAGTAAGGCAGAGAGCAGGGCAGCCAAATGGAGAGAAAGGAGGCTGTAATGTGCAAGACAGGGAAAAGTAGGGCAAGGAAGGGGAAGGTAGGGCAAGGAAGGGGAAGGTAGGGCAAGGAAGGGGAAGGTAGGGCAAGGAAGGGGAAGGTAGGGCAAGGAAGGGGAAGGTAGGGCAAGGAAGGGGAAGGTAAGGCAAGGAAGGGGAAGGTAGGGCAAGGAAGGGGAAGGTAGGGCAAGGAAGGGGAAGGTAGGGCAAGGAAGGGGAAAGTAGGGCAAGGAAGGGGAAGGTAGTGCAAGGAGGGTAGTGAGAGGGGAAAGTGAGTAGGGAAGAGGTGGACATTAATGAAGAAGAAAGTAGAAAAAGATGATAGTATGGAGGATCTAGAATGATTAAGAAGAGCAAAAGTGAGAAATGGGGAAGAGAGATACAAAACGGGAGAAGGAAAATGACAAAGAGAGTAGAGTATAGACATAGGGAGAAAAAGTGAGAGGAGAAAGCCCTTTGGGTAAGGTAATATGGGATACAGTGAGATGGGAAAGAAGGTGAGAGACGAGCAATAAGGGTAAGAGAGATCAAGGGGAGAGCGTAAACAGGAAAGACAGGGGGAAAGCATGGTCAGAAATGGTGGTAATATATTTGGTCTAGTGGTATTTATGTAGAGTTGGTTTGGAGTAGTGTGTAGTGCGACCTTTGCCTCAGTAATGATCACATCTAGGGCTATAGCCGCTGTACCTGACGGGTGCAGGTTCCCCCATCCAGTGACCCAGCACCCTTTGCTGGGTGGGTGAGGGGAGCTAGGAGGGGGCAGACAGATTGGCATGATGTAATCACTGTAGGTGACACCGAAGTTAAGCTCCACCAACGCCAGGTCATTGTCCCCAGATGTCCTGCTGTACCCTGGATGGGTCACAATCCTCTTTATCCTGCGTTCCACCTCATGAGGGTTCTCCCCGTCCTGACTGTGCTTCCCCAGGAAGACCGATGAGTATCTGGGGAACATTGGGCTGGAGTGGAGAGAGAGAAGGTGACCAGTGACTTCACAGATGTCACATTAAAGCCCTGGGGTACAATATATATATATATGTTTGAGAACTTGGAGTCTATCTAAGAGAATAATTAACCAGGAAAATGTCATAAAGCTAGTATTTATTAGAAAAAGAAAATTATTCCAAAACTGAACCCTGGAAGCATCATGGAGTGTTTACATTTCCAGAGGAACAGGGCTTGCACTTATTGATACAGTCAGCTTCTGATCATGTGCAGGGGATGGGGAATAGGTGTCAAATTCAATGACAGTTATTTAATAGAAAGTCTTCACTTCTCCCTATAAAACATGGTATATTTAACATTATATATCCAGGAGTACTTTCATTGTTAGAGGACACAAGCTGTGTGCCCCAGTGTACCTCAATATAAATCTCATACCTGGACACACAATGAGCCGTGGTGAGCACCCAAGTCTCTGCGATGAGGACTCCGGAGCAGGCGTGATAGCTGTACTGCTGTATGCTGACCTGCCAAGGCCACGTCCCCACATTGGCCTCTCCAATAGGAGTTGGACCAGGGGAGGTCACTGAGCGTCCACACCCTGATACAGAGAGAGGGAGAGACAGAAAGAGAGAGAGAGAAAAAGAGTACGATCATCAGGCATCTGTAGAATTTAAGTATGCATTATCACATATAATAGTTGTCACGCTTGTGAGCCCCGCAAAGCGAGGTGAGCCGTTGACGCATAGAAGCCTTCCGAGCTCGGAGCACTTAGGTGATGAGCGCGGAATGCGCTCATCGTCCTGCAAGCTTCAAAAGCAAGTCGAGCAGTTTAGGCATTGAAACTTAGACTGAAATGAGAGCCAAATACGCTCCTGAGGCATTGCAATACGCGGGACAGGCAAAATGAGCATCAAAGGCGCTCCTGCAAGCACGCGGCACTTAGCCTGCAAGCAGTTAAAGAACGCGGTACTTAGAAAAAAAAAAATCGATCTCGGGGGCAAAAAAAATGAGCTCACAAAAATACGACTTTAACAGCCAAACCGTGGAAACTCGAAAAACAAGAAAAAATAAAAAAAACACTCCGACACAGCACAGGGAGAATGCCAGGACACCTGGGAGTGAGGTTACATGCAAATTTAAGCCAAATTGGCCGAGTTTCGGCACTCGAAAATCAGCTAAGCGAAAAAGAAAATGGCGGCCGAAAAAAATGAAAATGAGGCTAAAGGAGACCGAAGTGCGCAAATCACCACCAGGTAGGTACGAATTAGCCAGGAGCGACCTCGGAATCTCGGGGGCTAAAAAAACGACCTTGCAAAAATACTAATTTAACGGCTGAACCCTGGAAATAGAAAAACAAGAAAAAAATTAAATAAAAAATAAAAACACACTGGGGGGAACGCCAGGATGCCTAGAAATTTAAGCCGATTTTGCAGAGTTTCGGCACTCGAAAATCGGCTAAGCGAGAAAAAAAATGGCAGCCGAAAAAAATTAAAACGAGGCAATAGGAGACTAAGACGTGCAAATCACCGCCAGGCAGGTACACATTAGGCAGGAACGTAGGAGATACACAATATACCATTACAACGGACGGAAAATGCTCGCGAGCCAAGTAACGCATAGAAAAAAAGTCACCATTTTACAACACTAACTTGCAAATAATAACATTATGATTCCAAAATGGCACTTTACCCACCTAAACAAACGTTTTGGCCTTGTGCACGCAGCCTATATATACACTATATATACACTTGGCACATTGCTGACACTATCTCCTGAGGTACTACTTTTCTTTTCATATTTTACACTGAACTTATATATCTGTCTTCGCGATGAGGAGCACCGTCCAAAGGAGGAACCTTGAAGGAAACAAGGAGAAAGGCTCGCAATGAGCGCAGAAGGTCCTCAGAGGAGCAAATGCCTTACATTGTGTGGCAAACCGCATTGCCATGGCTTCACATTTTTTTGCCGTCATTTTTTGACGGGCAATTCACTAGTTTATATAATAAAGAATATCCCCAAGAGAAGGAAAAAACTAAGAAGTCAAACTGTCTGTCTGATGAGGCTTTGATAGTAGCCCAGGAAAGAAGGAAAGCGAAAGGTAGTGGAGATAGGAGAAGGCTTGTCGAACCGAATGCAGAATTCCAGAGGATACCAAGAAGATATAAGGAGACTTTCTACAAGGAGCGATGTAAAGAGATTGAAGAAGATAACCGAATGGGAAATTCAAGAGATCTATTCAAGAAAATTGGGGATCCCAAAGGTACCTTTCATGCCAAAGTGCGTGTGATAAAAGACAAATAGCCACATTAAATTCCCTCTACTTTGAAAACTGCAGCCCGTAACGTAGCCTGCAAGACTGACGGCTATTAAATTGGCCTCGTAATGCAACCGTTAGGTTCCAATTGCGCTATTAAATTGCATCAAAATCACTGTAGTTCAAGCCCGTAACCTGCAAATGGAGCCAAGAAGCCTACGGGTGCGAGAGAGGACCCACAAGGGGGTTAAAGTCCTATCCGTAATCAATGTGAATGCAAATAGACACACACTACTGTACTGATAATAAAGGGAAGGGGATGTTAGGTATTATAATTAATAGCACAACATTCTCAAGCTCGCAAATCTGCAATATAAAATACTTGTTTTCAGTTTAATTTTCGTGTTATATCGATACCAGCAATTTATGTGTTAATACATATAACGGAACTCACATGGCCTTGAATACCATATTTAGGCTTTATCAATATTGCATTATATCTAGAATGTGGCTCCGATCATAACTCGTAATGGAAGCCCGTAAGACTTTGAAATCCCACCTCCATTTTTCTATGACGTAGCTCTGACAATCTCTGTTGCCATTGGCTCCATCTAAACCTGTAACTACGAGTTTGAATAATTTATTACGTTCACGGCCGCACATCCAACGTTCGACAGATGGTTTATGGGTTTTTCTCTCTGTCCCGTAGCTCGCACCCTGATCTAATTTAATAGCTCCGCAATTCTGCAAAATGTCAAGCCCGCAGCCGTTGTGGGTCTCACATTGCACATACGGGCTTGGAATTTAATGGGGCTCAAAAATGGTAGGGACTTAGCAGATGAGATAATGAAAACGTGGCAGGAATACACTGGAGATCTATACAGGAAGGATCTTACAGCAGTGATGAGCTCAATAGACATCTTGGAGAGCGAAGTGAGATGGGCCCTAGGATGTCTTGCTGATAATAAGGCTGCAGGAGTTGATGGAATCCCAATTGAACTATTCAAAATCCTACAGGAAGATGCTGTGAAAGTGTTACTTGCCTTATGCTAACACATTTGGAAAACTCAACAATGGCCAATAGACTGGAAAAGATCAGCTAAAGAGTGCTCCAATTATCGAACAATTGCACTCATTTCACATCCCAGCTAGGTAATGCTTAAGATCCTACCAGCTTGACTCCAACAATATATGGACCAGGAACTACTAGATGTGCAAGTCGGGTTCTGCAGAGGCACAAGAGATCAAATTGCTAATATCCGCTGGATAAAAGATCTCTGCAGCCATGAAATTAAAAACGTTTGCTTTTGAAAGGAAAGCTATGGCAAGTCTGGACATCCTATCAAAAAGTAAAGATATTAAACTATCAACAAAGGTCTGTATAGTTGGAACTCTGTTATTCCCAGTAGTAACATATGGATGTGAGAGCTGGATCATAAAGAAGTCTGAGCGCTGTAGGATTGAAGCATTTGAATTGTATTGTTACAAAAAAAAACTGCTTAGAGTCCCTTGGACTGCAAGAAGATCCAGTCAATCAGTACTTCAGGAAAATAAAACAAACTGTACACCGGAAGGTATGATCATGAGGCTAAAGCTCAAGTATTTTGGCCACATCATAAGAAGACCGGATTCCCTAGAGAAGACTCTGATGCTGGGAAAGATTTTAGGCACATGGAGAATGGGAGGGCAGAGGTGGAAATAGATAGATGAGGGCATTGAAACAATGAACATGAGCTTGAGGGAGCTCAGAGGACACTTTGATATATATCTATATTTACATAAATATAGATACATATATAAACATACCAACACTGTACCTCTAGAGCTGCTGTATGAGCAGCGTCCACTGCCCAGTTCTGTGGGAGGGGTCCATAACTGCTGGTTAAAGACCACTTCCTGTGTCAAGCTTGATATCCAGTCCTCATAGGCGCTGAGACGAGTGTACACTCCCGGAGTAGTGATTCCCTCTTTCTTCTTCTCACATTCCCCTCCAAAGCTCCTCACTCCAACCAAAAACCATGTTGAGTTCTCTTTACAAACCAGGGGTCCTCCATGGTCACTCTGAGGGAAGAAAAATAAAGCAACACCTTGACCTTAAAACTATAAGGGAAGGAGCTAATACAACAACTACAAAATAATATGAAGCTAACACTAGAAAGAGCCAATACTGTAATAATATTTTTCACAGCTAGGTGGTGTATAATGTATTGATATTGCCTCAGCACTGGGGAGGCACACTGTAATATTTCATTATCATCACAAGAGGGCGCTCTCACTATACTTACAGCTAAAGAAGAACACAATGTAATAATCTGTTGTCACAGCCTGGAATTAACATGGATTGTTTGAGGATTTGCATCATTTAATTTACAGAACATAACACAACTTTGAAGATATTTTTTTTTGTTTTTTATTGTGAAGAAAACAACAAATAGGACAAAATAACAGAAAATGTGCATAACTATTCACCCCCCTAAAGGTCAATACTTTGTAGAGCCACCTTTTGCGACAATCACAGCTCCAAGTTGCTTTGGATAAGTCTCTATGAGCTTGCCACATCTTACCACTGGGAGTTTTTGCCCATTCCTCCTTGCAAAACTGCTCCAGCTCCTTCAAGTTGGATGGTTTGCGCTCGTGACCACAGATTTTCTATTGGATTGAGGTCTGGGCTGTGACTCGGCCATTCCAATACATTTACATGTTTCCCCTTAAACCCCCCAAGTGTTGCTTTAGCAGTGTGTTTGGGGTCATTGTCCTGCTGGAAGGTGAACCTCCGTCCTAGCCTCAAATCACGCACAGAGTGGTGCAGGTTTTGCTCAAGAATATCCATGTATTTAGCACCATCCATCTTTACCTCAACTCTGACCAGTTTCCCAGTCCCGGCTGCTGAAAAACATCCCCGCAGCATGATGCTGCCACCGCCATGTTTTACTGTGGGGATGGTGTTCTTTGGGTGATGTGTTGGGTTTGCGCTAGACATTGTGCCAGGCGTTTTCTTTGATGGGCGAAAAGTAGAATTTTAGTCTCATCAGACCAGAGCACCTTCCTCCATACATTTTGGGAGTCTCCCACATGCGTTTTCGCAAACTCAAAACGTGCCATTTTGTTTTTTGCTGAAAGTAATGGCTTTCTTCTGGCCACTCTGCCATAAAGCCCAACTCTATGGAGCGTACGGCTTATTGTCGTCCTATGTACAGATACTCCAGTCTCTGCTGTGGGACTCTGCAGCTCCTCCAGGGTTACTTTAGGTCTCTGTGCTACCTCTTTGATTAATGCCCTCCTTGACTGGTCCGTGAGTTTTGGTGGGCGGCCGTCTCTTGGCAGGTTTGCTGTTGTGCCATGTTCTTTCCATTTGGTTATGATAGATTTGATGGTGCTCCTGGGGGTCATCAATATTTTTTATAACCTAACCCTGACTTGTACTTCTCAACAACATTGTCCCTTACTTGTTTGTAGAGTTCCTTGGTGTTCATGGCAGTGTTTGGTTAGTGGTGCCTCTTGCTTAGGTGTTGCAGCCTCTGGGGCCTTTCAAAAAAGGTGTGTATATGTAATGACAGATCATGTGACACTTAGATTGCACACAGGTGGACATAATTTCACTAATAATGTGGCTTCTGAAGGTAATTGGTTGCACCTGAGCTTTTTATGGGCTTCATAACAAAGGGGGTGAATACATACGCACATGACAATTTTCTGTTATCTATTTCTAAAAAATAGTTTTATGTATATATTTTTCTTATTCCACTTCACCAACTTAGACTATTGTGTTCTGATCCATCACATGAGATTCAGATTAACAAAACATTGAACTTAAGGCTGTAATGTAACAAAATAGGTAAAAAGTCACGGGGGGTGAATACTTTTGCAAGGCACTGTACTTCTGATCTATTACAAAAATGGGATCTGCTAAGTCGTTTCACACAATAACTGTTGGTAATGTTGGGAGAACTAAAGCAGATTGCTAGCTCATAGGACTTTGTATTTCCTAAATCACGGTAGGAAAGGTATCTATGTGGCAAATAGTGGCACCTGGGTAGCTAATACCCGCTCCTGGATTACTTCTTGGAGACCCACACCAAGTCTGTTCACCAGAAGGAGCTCCATTCACTGTAATGACATTTTTTCTCCACTAAAGAACATACAGTATATTAGTACTAGAGAAAAGTAGGGCCAGATTACCCTATAGGCAAAGTGAGCAGCTGCCCAAGATGCCAAATTACACATCAAGGGTGTACAATTATTTACAGAACTTGCATTTCAGATAAAAAAAATGAGAGATCCTTTGTTAATTTATTTTCTGGCCCATATTTAATTATCTTTTGTTATCGTGATATCATTATAACTATTGCAATTTATATACCATTTTCCATCCCCCATAACTTATATGGGGTACAATAGCTAAGGTCTCCTCCAGGGCACCAAATTAGCTTGAGCCAGCCTTGGAGTGACCACATACTCATGAAAAAAAATACATGAAAAAAGTATAAATACTGATGAAAAAGTAGCAGCGAGCCCCTTTCTCATGAAAACTTACAACATCGGATCAGTTTTTAGGAACTGTACATTGTAATATTTCCCCATTACTAACACAAGTGCACACTGTAATTATATTAAATCACCACTAGAGGGTACACAGATTGTAATAATACCAAACAACGACCACTGGGGGGTGCATAGATTGTAATAACCTCTTCACTAGAATGGTGCCCTTATCATGCAATGATGTAAACATTAATTTTTATCTCTATTGTAAAGAATTGATTTAAGACAACTTGTAATTACCTGATCTCATTAATGTTAATGTTAAGTTGTCATATATATTAGGAACCTGCACACGAAAGGGTGTTTTAATAATTAAAGTGCCCGTTGGGGACCATAATGATTTAGAATTCTCTGCCTAACCAAACTCACCAGGCACTGGCTGCCCTCCTTGTCTCTGGCACAGGCCATGTCCGGTAAGATGGATACACTTTGATTGATAGTGTTCAGTTGGCTGTAGATGCAGTTACACTCATTAGGACCAACCAGTTCCTGCTCCACTGCCTGAGGAGGCCGCACGATCCCATCTGATAAATACAAACAAGGGAGTTAAGATGATCCTTTACCTGCATCTGTCCATCAAACCAGAAGATCAGACCATAATACTGGAATAATACCAAAAAATATGTCCCACTCCTCCCATGATGCTCCTATCTTTATAATTCCATACCAGATTTCCCTTAGCTTCCTGAGTGTTTTTGGAAAATCCCACCCAATCAATGAAGTCGTTTACCTATATCCCTAACACCTACAGCCATGCAACTTATGGATATAAAAAAATAAACATGTGATACTGAATGGGGGCTATACAGTACAAATTTGACCAGAAGATTTGCGCCCCGTCCGCTCTACCTGTGACAGATTTCTTCATCTGACATCACCTCCTCACACTCTCATCTTTAAGTCTTTTCTTGTGCAGCCTCCACCGCACTCTATCAGACTCTAACATGAGAGATTTAACAAGACAGTGACATGGATCCTCCTGCCTCCCTGGACAACACACAAGCAACTAACCCACTTAGATCATAAGCTCTTGCGAGAGCAGGTCCCTCTGCACCATCTTCATCAGTAAGTAACTTTTTTCCCTATTTGTCTTATGTACTCCTTGTATCCTGGCCCATATCTACCTTTTTGGAGTCCCTAGGCAGTGAAGTGGAGGAGCCCCGATACGGATCCATTTTTGCCTTTTCGGCACGTGTCAGTTCCCTTTCCTGTTGTAACTGTCTTGGTGGTTACCCCCTAGTAGCCAGTCTATGAATTGCCAGGAACCATTTTTTTATATAGTGGCGCCCCTCACAGGGAAGCGGCTGCCTAGTTGGCCTAATGCCTAATCCGGCCTGTATCCCCTATACCTAACGCTATGGAATATGTTGGAGCTTTATAAAGGATAACAATAATAATAAGACGATGAAAAGATAGATAAAAAAGAACGTCATATGAGCCCAAATCTTTTTTCCAGATAATATAAATTAAAATATCAAATGGCCCAAAAAACTAAGATAATATATATAAGGAAATCACAATATTGGGACATAGTCAAGATTGAACCAGAAGACCATGATTCCTATATAAAGACCAGCAGATTATAACCTTCCAGTGTTGGGTTTAGAGAGGCCCAGTCACTTCACATGTAGACCGATATGTTAGACTGACCTGGGTGAGGTCCATCCCAGCCCGTGTGCCAGCAGGTGGAGCCATAGGACAGGCTGTGAGAGGCTTGGGGGAGACAGGCTGGTTGGGTGTATGGTCCTAGAGTCGCTGGGCGTAAAAGCTGGACAAGTGCAACATTTTTCCCCCACTTGGGCATGATGTAGGCTCCATGCATACTGACACTCTGCACGGGGGATTCCCTCATTGCTGGGGTCCCAGGAGCCACAACCACTGACCATTCGAATGGGAAATCTGAGGAAAATGTGCTGTGGAGAGGAACAGGAGGAGAATGAGTGAAGTAGAGAGGGAGGAGACATAGAGAACGGATGAGGAGAAAAAAGAGCCCTGATTGCATCCTTTGATGCAATGTCCTGCATCTGGGCCAGTGAGGGGAAATGGTTGTGGTATCAATTTCAGTCTTATCCTATTATCAAACAATTATTCTGGACATCAGCCTGTTCTCTCCCTCCCTCACTGATCTCTCAACACTTAAACCTCCTCATCATCCAGCTCTCAGGTTGGGATATTGCAAATACAAAAAAAAAGATGATTACAAAAATTTGTATAAATGTTTTAAAAATTGAGCTTGAAAGTTGAGTAGTTATAGTATATATTACTTGAAAAGCTAATCAACTAATCTGAGATGATTAATCACCTTTCACAGCGAGGTAGGGTCAGCTGGAAAAGTATTTACTGTATATTTATGTATAATGAAACAGGCTTTAATTCTTAAAAGTCTCTATGCTGACTTTTCCAACTAGGCATGTTTTTCCTTCTAATTACCCCCATTATGATGGTTAATTAATCACCTCAATGAAGTGAGTGGAAGATCTTCTTGGGTAATTCTTCCTTATAATACCTAATGTTCAAGCCCAGTTATTTAGCACTTGTACTCTGCCCCCATCTTCTCCCATCTCTCTCTCCCAAGCCCCCACTCCAGACCTTCTTACCCAATAAAGCAATTTGCTGATGTTATCACCCAATTAGCAGAGATCAGGGTCCCACCACACATCCTGCGCCCGTCCCTCCGTAGGTCCACCTGCCAGGGCCAGACCCCCGGGGTGCTAGGATTGTCATCTTGGATTGTTGGCATCCCACAACCTATAGATAACAAAACAGCAGCGCTCTCAAATAAAGTACACCCCATTATGTGTAAGCATAGAAATATAGAGTAAATTAATTACATGAATAAAATGAACACTCACACGCAGAGGTGCTGCTAAAACCACAAGAAACCCTGGCTTGTAAAGATAATACAAAAGCAGTATCTGGGCATCTGGTTAAGGTCTTAATTAGACTGGAAAAAATCATAAAGCTAGTATGTAATAAGAATAAAATACATTTTAATGCCTTTGCTAGACCTGGAGGAATCCATGGTACTTTGGTGAAGACTTTGTGTGTGAGAGGGGTGTTTACATTTCTGGAGGAGCAGGGCTTGTAATTATTATGCCTGCCTCTAATCATGTGCAGGGTAGGGGGCATGAGTCAAATTCAATAATTCAATTATATATAAAAAAAAAAAAAAATCCATCCTACCTCTCCCCCCACCGATAGATAAAGCAAACACACCCCTCATGATGATGAAACCAGACAAAACGCAAACTTATATACACCAACAGAAGCCTCAGAAATTGTGCTTTTACAGAAAATAAATGTTTCTGTGTATGTTAATGGATGCTAATATGGTTAGTTTGTTACATTCTGCACAAATATGAACAACTTTTCTTGAATTACAGTGGTCCTTTAAAGCCAGCTGCCTACTATTTCCTACTTCTCACAGATCAGAGTCATCTAAAGAACCCGACATCTTTCATAGTGATTTATATTAAATCAATATTCTTTATCTAAACAATCAATGTAACAATTTGTTCTTATCTATAAGTAGTGGTGATTCTCTAAGTACACTCCATAGTGACGGTGGCTTCTCAGCTCCTTCACAATTTGGTATCAAGTCAGCAAATGCCTAATATGACTCTATATTCCACCTTCTTCAAGGTTTGTACCTCAAGGTGTTTATTATGCAAATACGACTTCAGGGATAATTATCGTTTGGGGGCCACAAACCTTCATTGCCTTAAATATCTTGTTACTGAAGACTTTTATGGGTTTCAGGAATATGGATAGTGGAATCTCATATTAAACCTTGCTTTTTATTTATTGGGATTTTTACAATATATGCCTCGTAAAATCACCATGTGGCCTATAATATATTGGTGAAACAAGTATACATTTAAAAATGAATATAAATGAATAAGAGGAAATATTGGATGGGGAATTGTCACACTCAGTATCAACCAATGTCAAGATACATAATTGTAACCCAGATGTGATTAAAACTATGGCCAAGAAGTCAGAAAAAAATCATTTATACTAGGTATACACTTTGAAATTAGTGGGAAATTATTTAGTCAAAGAAACCAATATATGTTGTTTTCTGTAAAACCTGTTGTTATTCTCAAATTTTCAGCTGGTCATAAGGAATTGTATTTTGTTTCTCATATATTTTTAATCTTCTTACAGATGAACTATGTATTTATGTATTAATGTATTATTGCAGATCAGAGATCTTAAAATGTTGAACTTGATGGACTGAAAGTCTTTTTCATCCTCAATTACTATGAACGGTAACTATGGAATTGGTAACTATGTAATTAATGTTACCATTTAATACAGCAATATACACAATTCTACCTCTTAAAATATGCAGTTTAAGATTATAAATCCATATTTATTATTTGTTAGTTTTTATTCTTTATTAATCCCTTTATTTTTGTTTTATTTTATTTTGTTGTTTTCTATGACATTTATTTTTTTCAGGAATCATGGTAAATAATCATTTTAATTATGTTTAAAATATAACAGACAGCAAAATTGATTTTCAAATACTTTATTAACCTATTTAAATATTATTTATACAAATTTAATTAAAAAAATGTTTTTATGGAAAATACATCTTGTTGATCCAATGGTTGCAGAAAATAATTTAAAACAGACGAAAAATGTAGATCACTAAAAGACTCAGGGTTATTGAAGATGTCTCATTTGGAGCGATGAAAAGCATAGAAGAACAAAGTCATAGGACTGTAGAGGAGGGGTGTCCCATTGTGTTAGTAGGTGTCAATGATTTCTGGGTAGACAACAACGAAGCACCAGATGGCACCTGATGCTGGACTTCCAGATGCAGTAGAAGAAAAGAGGAAGGAGCCAGCAACAGTCACACTGAAGACGATGCAGGGAACCCACTAAGGGGTATACAATCTCCAACCATATGCTGTATTGTAGAGCTGGCATGCATTAACTTATAAGTAATTGCATATTTTTTAATTCTTTAAATGTATGTAACAAGACATTAGTGTTGTTATTATATGTTAATGCTGCTGAAGATCCAAGGTTACCTGGAAAGACACCAGACTGTTTAAGAAGGGTCTGATTCAAGGGAAGAAATGAGTAGGTGTGCATTTAATGTTGATATTTTAAAAGCTTAGTCTTAATCTTAATCTTTTATTTTCATTTCTAATTTAGTATTTTGTTAAAAAAAATATATGAATAATTTAGATATATTAGTTCAAAGTTTAGATAAAATGTAGCTGTTAAGATTTAATCACTCCTCATCCTTACATAACAAATACTTTATACAGATTTGTATTTTTTTTAGCAATTTAGTTAAATCACCCAAATGCATAATCTTTACATTTCTGTTTGCTTTAGGGACAACACAGTAAAGGAATTCAAGCATGCCGGGCATAGGTATGGTTTAAGCCAAGCTTTTTAGGTAGATAGAATGGGGAGACTAGATGGACCCTTGGTTCTTATCTGCCATCAAGTCTATGTTTCTACTGTTCCTTAACTTCCTGACAATCTCAGAAGCCTTATTGTCTATATGATATATTCTGTCCTCCCTTGTAACTTCCTACAGTAGTCTACAGTCTTAAGTCTCTGGACCAGACCCATCTCCTCTTTAGCTCACTCCTCTAACTGCATATCCAGTATCTCTCCATGATATCTTCCTGCCATAAAAACTGCATTAATCTGAAAATGGACCAGTACACTAAGACCAACAATCTCCTTTACTGTGTTCAAGTTCTCACTACAACCCCTTGTCTTGCAGACATGGGGCCTCATTTAAATGTGATTTGGTGAATTGAATAGGGCTCTATATAAGCACATACCATATTTTTCCATATTTTTTAGCCCTATTCAATTGGCCAAATCACATTGGAATGAGGCCCATAGTGGGCTCGCCATCTCTTTCATTCCTCCTATTCAATTACTAAAAAAGCTCTTTTGCTTACACCTGAATAAATCCTTCTCGTTCTCACTCAAGACATCATTACAAAAACTTCAGATTTAGTAATTTGTTATGCCCTACGTTGACTACTGCAACCCCTTCATCCAACAACAGCTTGCCCACCATTATTATTATTATAATAGTGCCTCTGCCTCATGTACCTTACGTATCCACACCAGCTATACTCTGCCAGCCCCTTCTCTGTCTCCTCCTAAATAAGCTTCTAAATCTTGAACTTAAAACATGAAACACTTAATAACATGCCATTGCGTTGAGTGCGTCCTTATCTCTAAATTCTCTGCCAGTAACCAATTAGTAATATAATTATTATTTGAAAAATATAAATTCAATGTAGTTATTAAAATTTACATCTGAATATTAGTGTTTATTTATGGACTAGTACAGCTGATCCTCTCCACTTCCTTTTAAATTCCAGGGGTGGATCTGCCCAGGAGGCTGTCCCAATATTTTTGTTACCTGGCCTAGGATTGCTTACTATGGATACAGTAGGGAGTCAGATAAATATTCAGCGCAGCTTCCTTCTCTCACTTGACCCCCTAGGAGGTTGAGAGTATCAAATCTGCTGAAATGTGAAACACTAAAGTCCAAATGTAAGTGTAAAAAGCTACATTCACTGTTTTCAAATACTAATTTTGTTACTAATCAGTTGTTAATTTAACAAAATCCTATTGTAGGAGCACTGCAGTGGCCCTTTAATACATGCCCTATACGGCTATAGATTTATTAGAACTTTATAAATTAATAATAATACTAATATTAAATAAATAATAAATAGCATACATTGGACTATAACTGCCTGTTGAAGAGGTCATGTCACGACCAGTCACAGTGGTGCAATATTTAATAACAGTTACTGATACATTGCATGTTGGCTTGAAGCCTGAGGGGTGTGTTCTGCTATTTTTTATTATCTTTTAAAGAGTGGGCAGAGGGGAGGGGTTATTTGTTGTTTCATTGGTTAATTGAGACAATGATTTATCATTTTACATGTTTCCCCTCCTATTTGCAAGCCCTTCTTGCTCTGCCGTGTATCCACCCCATCATGCTTTGGAAATGAAGTGTTACTGTCATGGCAGCTTCCATGAACTAGCAGAATCTTTTTAAATTAATATTTTCTATGAAATGCTTTTATATTCACAGCTAATAATGTTGTTAGTTTCACAAACGTGAAGTTTTTACTAAACTACAGTATGTTTGTACACATTTCCAGAGATATCATGGTGTTTAGTCCTATATTCAGGGCAAGAGACCCGTTTTATACTCCAAGCCATCAGAGTTCTGGTGTCCAGTTCTAGTTTTGCTCATTACAAGTTCATAGAAGTGCTTAGTGTCCAGTCCTAGAGGTTACCTGGGTTTTTGGTACTGAGGAGGTCACTGCAGTAATCATTGTCAATGTCATCGGTCACTGTGATGTTCTGGGCAGTGAAGGCCACGGAGTGGTCAGTTATTTTCTGGATCCAGTCCTGGTAAAAGGACACGTTGGTTATAATGGTGGGGCTGTCTTTGAGGTGACATCCTGCTGAGAAACTGATAATACCAGCGATGAACCAAACTCCATCTTCATTACAGACTACTGGGCCTCCAGAGTCACCCTGAGGAGGATGGGAAGGAGAGAGAGGAGATGAAGATTACATGGTGTTCATTTAGTGCGGTCTATAAGACTGGCCATGATCTAATAGGTGGTCAGATGATGCCCCTTACCAAGCAGGGTCCTTTCTCTCCATCCCTATCTAATGTACACAGCATCCCAGGCTTTGTAGGGTCAGCCAGTTCTGGTCTCTTGTGGGAGTTATAGATACAGTTACAAGTTCTCCCGCCGATCAGAGTCTGAGACACCTTCTCCAGGGATCTCTTACTGTCCAAGGGCACTGGGAGAGAAGAAAGGAGAGTGAATGGACATAAATATGGGTGGGGCAGAGAGAAAGAAGTGGGAGCAGATATAAGAAGGGTGAGGGGATGGAAGAAAGGCCAGAGATGGGGAAGGAGTTATGAAAGAGAGAGAGGAGATAGGAAGTGTACTCAGAGATCAAGGTGAAGGAGTATAAAGGGATCATTAAAAAAACACAGAGCGTAAAGGGAATGAAACCAAAATGTTGGGGCAGGTGAAAGAAAGAATTGTCGATGGAGATATGAAAAATGTTTAGAGAGTAAATAAATTCATGAGGAATTATTTGGGGAGTGCAGGACAAACAGAGAATGGAAAGGAAACATCATCCATTCATCTCCTTCCACACTAAGGCTCTCTGTCCTTGTCTCTCTTTTCTTCTCCTAGACCTCTTACCCCCCTCTGGTACATCCTCGAGTCCAGTCGTCCAGCAGGTTCTCCTCAGTCGGAATCTATGTGTTTTTTCTGGCAGGCAGATGGGGGAGATGAAACGTGTCAATGTCACTGGTTTAGGCAACTCTATCAAAGCCAGGTCCTGTCCATAAATAGCTCGCATGAAATTGCCGTGGATCAGGATCCTAGATGGCACCATACTGACTGCAGATGTTTCTGGAGAACCTCCCAGCTTAGAGAATCCAAGGTGCACTGTCCATGATTTGGGGTCTTTTAGAGTCAAATTTCTAATGAGAAGAAAACAAATAGTGGATATGAAAGGCAACGTAGACATTGTCAATGTGTAACCCTATGTAGATCACACTTGGTATTTTTTGTGGTTCTATTTATCATAAAGAAAATATGTGCTGCAAATTGACCTTCCTTCCTGCTGCACAAGGTTAGACACGAGGGAGGTAGGGAGAAATAGATAAGGAGCATACAGAACTAAAATATGGAGGTAATATGTAAGACAAACTTAGAGGAGGAGCAAGTTTCGCAGAGGTGAGAGAAGAAGAGGAGCAAGGCATGATCTAAGTATGACACAAGAGAAATACTAGAGAAATAGAGTGATAGATGGAATAGAAGTTGAGAAGAGAGGAGAGGACGAAAGGAGAGAGAGGAAATATAAAATAGAGAAGAGCAAATGAGTGTGGAGAGAGAGAGTGGGACCAAAGGAAGAGAAAAGGGGTGGCGAGAGGACAAGAAGCTAGGAAGAGGAAAACATTAAAAAACTGAAATTCAAACAAATCAGAAAGTTTGAAGCTTTTGGAAGATTTGGGAATTATGTCCTATAACTCTATGATAGTTTTTTTTATGATTTTTTAATACTGTATTGACGACTTGTCACCTGCTTTACGCCAGTAATGCTCATGTAATGTGTTTATACAAAGTATTTCTTAGGACGACTTAGGTCTAAATTTGTTGATAATAGCAAGTCTCACTCGGACAGACCTTGGATGCAGATAATTTCTCTATTGAAGGGTTAACAATAGGCTTAAATTGAAGCAATATCACCCCCTATCTGAGGCCATGTACACTATGGACACAAGCAAGCAAGGTTAAAAAATTGGATTGCACTGAGTTACTTACGTTACTGTCTTAAGTCCGGTTTTGTATAGTTCAGGTAATTTTATGGGCCAAAGTACTCAGTTAAATGACACAGAGTGAGCATATGGTCTCTGAAATGGCCCTAGAGGCTGGGAGTTGCTGGGAATTGGGAGGAGTGGTAATTAGTTACTGCTCCCATATTGATACCAGCTAAATCCTGCTATCTTTAGCACTGTAACTCCTGGGTGGAGGATATACATGTGTCTGACTCGTGACATGTCAGTCTCACTGGTATGTAGTTACTGGCCGGACTCATTGTATGATGGAAAAGTATATACAGTATCTCACAAAAGTGAGTACACCCCTCACATTTTTGTACATATTTTATTATATCTTTTCATGTAACAACACCGAGGAAATGACACTCTGCTTCAATGTAAAGTAGTAAGTGTACAGCCCGTATAACAGTGTAAATTTGCTGTCCTCTCAAAATAACTCAACACACTGCCATTAATGTCTAAACCATTGGCAACAAAAGTGAGTACACCCATAAGTGGAAATGTCCAAAATGGGCACGATAAGCCATCACCCCCCCCCCCCCCCCTGGTGTGATTTGTTAGTGTTACAAGGTCTCAGGTGATAATGGGGAGCATGTGTGTTAAATTTGATGTTATCGCTCTCCTCTTACACTCTCTCATAGTGGTCACTGGAAGTTCAACATGGCATCTCATGTCAAAGAACTCTCTGAGGATCTGGAAAAAAGAATTGTTGCTCTACATAAAGATGGCCTAGGCTATAAGAAGATTGCCAAGACCCTGAAACTGAGCTGCAGCCCGGTGGGCAAGACCATACAGCGGTTTCACAGGACGGGTTCCACTCAGAACAGGCCTCGCCATGGTGGACCAAAGAAGTTGAGTGCACATGCTCAGCATCATATCCAGAGGTTGTCTTTGGGAAATAGATGTATGAGCGCTGCCAGCATTGCTGCAGAGGTTGAAGGGGTGGGGGGTCAGCCTGTCAGTGCTCAGACCATACGCTGCACACTGCATCAAATTAGTCTGCATGACTGTCATCTCAGAAGTAAGCCTCTTCTAAAGATGATGCACAAGAAAGCCTGCAAACATTTTCCTGACGACAAGCAGACTAAGGACATGGATTACTGGAACCATGTCCTGTCGTCCGATGAGACCAAGATAAATGTATTTGGTTCAGATGGTATCAATTGTGTGTGGAGGCAACCAGGTGAGGAGTACAAAGACAAGTGTGTCTTGCCTACAGCATGGTGGTGGGAGTGTCATGGTCTGGACCTGCATGAGTGCTGCCGGCACTAGGGAGCTACAGTTCATCGAGGGAACCATGAATGCAAAATGTACTGTGACATACTGTAGCAGAGCATGATCCCATCCCATCAGAGACTGGGCCCCAGGGCAGTATTCCAACATGATAACGACCCCAAACACACCTCCAAGACGACCACTGCTTGCTAAAGAAGCTGAAGGTAAAGGTGATGGACTGGCCAAGCATGTCACCAGACCTAAACCATATTGAGCATCTGTGGGGCATCCTCAAACAGAAGGTGGGGGAGCACAAGGTCTCTAACATCCACCAGCTCCGTGATGTCATCATGGAGGAGTGGAAGAGGACTCCAGTGGCAACCTGTGAAGCTCTGGTGAACTCCATGCCCATGAGGCTTAAGGCAGTGCTGGAAAATAATGGCGGCCACACAAAATATTGACACCTTGAGCCCAATTTGGACATTTCCACTTAGGGGTGTACTCACGTTTTAGACATTAATGGCTGTGTGTTGAGTTATTTTGAGGGGACAGCAGATTTACACTGTTATACAGGCTGTACACTTACTGCTTCACATTGTAGCAGAGGGGCATGTATTCAGTGTTGTTACATGAAAAGATATAATAAAATATTTACACAAATGTAAGGGGTGCACTCACTTTTGTGACAAAATGTTAGTTTTCCCAAAACCGTTTTTATGTTAATATATTAGTTTGTAAATACTTCCCAAAGTGACATTTTTCTTTGAAGTTTAGTGGTCTTTAACCTTTATCCCACCTTGATAAATAGGTCCTATAGAAAACATATAAAGTAGACATATTGTATGTTTATCTCATCTTAATTCCCTTTATCCTTTCTTATGCCTACTTTTATCCCAAATGTACCTCAGTGTCCCAAATGATAATAATATGTCCCAGTGTAAGACAGCAGTATAGTTCATCCCAATATAAGGAAGTTACTCTAAACAGATGTCAGGTCTCACAATGGGATGCTGTCTCTCACAATGGATGGCAATGTCTCGGTCACTGGTAGTTTGACTGTTAAAACAAATCTGTAGAGAGTACTCAAACCAGGCATAATGATTTTGTGGTACAGGAATCCCACTGACCAGTGGCTCCACTCCAGATTTCACCGTCTATGTCTAAAGCCCCTATTGGTAGCCTTGGGTCACCGACAGACTTCTTGGGCGAGAGGTCCCATCTAGTGTCTTGCCATGACTTCCCAGTGGAAATCTTACACAGTCCTCTATACTTACCCATTAAAGCAATGAGCCGCTGAAAGGATCCATCTATCAGAGATCAGGCTCCCACCACAGATTGGTTTACCCATATGGCTTAGGGCAGCGTGCCATGGCCACTCTCCAGGGACGGAGCTGCTTCCCCCATAAATACGCATCAGCAGCCCCTGCTTCCCACAGACTGTAGATTAAATACAAAAGACATTTATGGAGTGAGGAGACCCCGTCTATGGGAGATATTCCAGTAAAGAGTCCCTGTTTTATGTCCCCAATTACATTACCTGTGGTTGCTGCTGAGAGCTGGAGTACTACAGAGAGAGGGACAAAGAACAAATTACTTTAAGATTAGGGGGAAGTGAGTTGGGGAAATAGGAAGAATGCAAGGGGCGAAGTACAAGAGGAAAATATACAGAATTATGTATCTTAATTCCTTTTCTCTAACACATCTATTGGGACACTGTGCTATGTAATCACTACCTATTATATATTTATATTACTCCATGTTGGTCACACCCATTAATCCCATAATATGTCGCCATGTTATGGGTTTTCCAGATCACAGAGAGCTTGAAAAAGGAACCTGTTATAGCAGAAAGCTTGGCTAGTACTGGTCTATGAAGTGGGTAAACTAACTCATGATTGATATATTATGGCTTCTGCACACACAAGGGATGCTATATATACACTCATACAATTATACTATTTATTAAATCCACATAAAGCTGTAATCATCTATTGAGGAAGTAGCTGCAAATAGCTCACGGATGTTGTAATGCTGGATATATGTAAATTAGCCATGAGTCGTGTAAAGAAATATCTACAAGCACCTCTCTGTGACCCGTACGGCAGAGCTCGCAATGTCAGGGGCGTATGTGGGGTCACATGTCGCCCCAAAGAGTAACACATATCCTGCACTAGTTGATACCACCATTCTATACAATATACACCTGTAATATGTGCACATTGCTCCATACAGACATGTAATCTGTACCCCTGGCACTCCCGGTACTATCGTTCTCATAGACTTTTAGAGAAACCACAGGAAGAAACAGAGATATCATGAGGGCTGGAAACAGGGCCTTACTCTATCATTCTCCTGAAAAGAGGACATGTCCTTCCAAAAAAGGGCTATAGGGGATATATGTTGTTGGTGAGTGCAGTGTGTGCCAGCTCAGGGGTATGTGTGCCAGGTCATGATCTGTGTGTGCCAGCTCAGGGGTATGTGTGCCAGGTCATGGTCTGTATGTGCCACCCCAGGGGTATGTGTGCCAGGTCATGGTCTGTATGTGCCACCCCAGGGGTATGTGTGCCAGGTCATGATCTGTGTGTGCCAGCTCAGGGGTATGTGTGCCAGGTCATGATCTGTGTGTGCCAGCTCAGTTGTATGTGTGCCAGGTCATGGTCTGTATGTGCCACCCCAGGGGTATGTGTGCCAGGTCATGATCTGTGTGTGCCACCTCAGGGGTATGTGTGCCAGGTCATGATCTGTGTGTGCCACCTCAGGGGTATGTGTGTTAGGTCATGATCTGTATGTGCCACCTCAGGGGTATGTGTGTTAGGTCATGGTCTGTGTGTGCCAGCTCAGGGGTATGTGTGTTAGGTCATGATCTGTATGTGCCACCCCAGGGGTATGTGTGTTAGGTCATGATCTATGTGTGCCAGCTCAGGGGTATGTGTGTTAGGTCATGGTCTGTATGTGCCACCTCAGGGGTATGTGTGTTAGGTCGTGATCTATGTGTGCCACCCCAGGGGTATGTGTGTTAGGTCATGATCTGTGTGTGCCAGCTCTGGGGTATGTGTGCCAGGTCATGATCTGTGTGTGCCAGCTCAGGGGTATGTGTGTTAGGTCATGATCTGTGTGTGCCAGCTCAGGGGTATGTGTGCCAGGTCATGATCTGTGTGTGCCAGCTCAGGGGTATGTGTGCCAGGTCATGATCTGTATGTGCCACCTCAGGGGTATGTGTGCCAGGTCATGATCTGTATGTGCCACCCCAGGGGTATGTGTGTTAGGTCATGATCTGTATGTGCCACCCCAGGGGTATGTGTGTTAGGTCATGATCTGTGTGTGCCACCTCAGGGGTATGTGTGCCAGGTCATGATCTGTGTGTGCCAGCTCAGGGGTATGTGTGTTAGGTCATGATCTGTGTGTGCCAGCTCAGGGGTATGTGTGCCAGGTCATGATCTGTGTGTGCCAGCTCAGGGGTATGTGTGCCAGGTCATGATCTGTATGTGCCACCTCAGGGGTATGTGTGCCAGGTCATGATCTGTATGTGCCACCCCAGGGGTATGTGTGTTAGGTCATGATCTGTATGTGCCACCCCAGGGGTATGTGTGTTAGGTCATGATCTGTGTGTGCCAGCTCAGGGGTATGTGTGTTAGGTCATGATCTGTGTGTGCCAGCTCAGGGGTATGTGTGCCAGGTCATGATCTGTGTGTGCCAGCTCAGGCGTATGTGTGCCAGCTCAGGGGTATGTGTGCCAGATCAGAATTATGTGTGTGTGCAGGTAATGAGCTGTGTGTGCCAGGTCGGTAGTATGAGTATGCCAGGCCAGGAGTATATGTGTGCCAGGTCGGTAGTATGAGTATGCCAGGCCAGGGGTATATGTGTGCCAGGTCAGTAGTATGAGTATGCCAGGCCAGGGGTATATGTGTGCCAGGTCAGTAGTATGAGTATGCCAGGCCAGGGGTATATGTGTGCCAGGTCAGTAGTATGAGTATGCCAGGCCAGGAGTATATGTGTGCCAGGTCAGTAGTATGAGTATGCCAGGCCAGGGGTATATGTGTGCCAGGTCAGTAGTATGAGTATGCCAGGCCAGGGGTATATGTGTGCCAGGTCAGTAGTATGAGTATGCCAGGCCAGGAGTATATGTGTGCCAGGTCAGTAGTATGAGTATGCCAGGCCAGGGGTATATGTGTGCCAGGTCAGTAGTATGAGTATGCCAGGCCAGGGGTATATGTGTGCCAGGTCAGTAGTATGAGTATGCCAGGCCAGGGGTATATGTGTGCCAGGTCAGTAGTATGAGTATGCCAGGCCAGGGGTATATGTGTACCAGGTCAGTAGTATGAGTATGCCTGGTCAGGGGTATATGTGTGCCAGATCAGTAGTAGGAGTATGCCAGGCCAGGGGTATATGTGTGCCAGGTCAGTAGTATGAGTATGCCAGGCCAGGGGTATATGTGTGCCAGGTCAGGAGTATGAGTATGCCAGGCCAGGGGTATATGTGTTATATACAGACGGGGGGGTTCTTTCGTTTTATCAGATTTATATACAGTGGCCCTATCACTTATTATATACAACTGTACTTTTTCAGGGGGAAATCCTCCTTTCCGTCCAAACTTCCCAAATGTCCATCTTATACAAGTTTTAGTCATAACCAAGTCTCAATCTCTTTGGTTCCTCCTGTGGTTTTACCTCAGTCTATAAGAAAGATGGCAGCCTGGCGCTTCGGTTCTATAGAATATTTTTGAGTCTGGGATATTGTGCACAAATTGAGTGTGTATCTCGAAAACTTAGTTCACACATTGTACATAATGGTGGCCATTTGACGCATTGGGAGGTACGCATGCAATTAGGAGAAGTCCCCTAGGTGTTATATACAGTTAGCTATTATATATCTGTATTATATACGCCCAGGTCCAATAATAATAATCACTTACCTGCGCTGCAGCACGTCAACGTGAGTAGATACAGGATCATGAGTGCACAATGTCCAGGGATGTCTCAAATTCAATGTCCAGGGCAGATTCCTCCAGTTGTACGTCTCCTTATGTCAATATTATTTTATATGTGAATATGTTGCTTCTCTCCAGTCTATGTGCCTCCCTCTGAGTCAGTGTGACATTGTATATAACCTGTTGCAGTCATCACCACCCTCGCTTCTCCTCCCTGGTTCCTAGTCCGTGTATTGGCCCACACATATGACTAGTTTTTATGACCATATTACATCACGCCCCAGGCCTGGCATATTCACTCACACGTGCTGTGCCATCTGCAGATGCCATTGGAATTAAATTGTTTTTGCTACAGGGTGTCATCCACTAATGATTTGCTGTGCCGATTCATTTACACTAATTAATATGTCTGGAGTGAACACGTTCAGTGTTGGTTCTGTGTTGGGTGAGATTGGATTCAATGGGAATTCTTACATTCCTGACTTGCCTCCACCTGCTAGTCTTGTTTTGTTCATTTTCAGTTACAAATACGATTTAATGAGAAGAAGTAAAGAAGGGAAAGAGGGGCGGAACAAAAAGGAGAATTATGGATATGGAGGTAGAAAGATAAGAGAGAGGGAGAGATGGAATGAAAAAGGATAGAGAAGGAATGAGAAAGAGAGTGGGCGAGAGGGAATGGAAAAGATAGAGAAGGAATGAGAAAGAGAGAGGGTGAGAGGGAATGGAAAAGGATAGAGAAGGAATGAGAAAGAGAGAGGGTGAGAGGGAATGAAAAAGGATAGAGAAGGAATGAGAAAGAGAGAGGGTGAGAGGGAATGGAAAAGGATAGAGAAGGAATGAGAAAGAGAGAGGGTGAGAGGGAATGGAAAAGGATAGAGAAGGAATGAGAAAGAGAGAGGGTGAGAGGGAATGGAAAAGGATAGAGAAGGAATGAGAAAGAGAGAGGGTGAGAGGGAATGGAAAAGGATAGAGAAGGAATGAGAAAGAGAGAGGGTGAGAGGGAATGAAAAAGGATAGAGAAGGAATGAGAAAGAGAGAGGGTGAGAGGGAATGGAAAAGGATAGAGAAGGAATGAGAAAGAGAGAGGGTGAGAGAGAATGGAAAAGGATAGAGAAGGAATGAGAAAGAGAGGGTGAGAGGGAATGGAAAAGGATAGAGAAGGAATGAGAAAGAGAGAGGGTGAGAGGGAATGGAAAAGGATAGAGAAGGAATGAGAAAGAAAGAGGGTGAGAGGGAATGGAAAAGGATAGAGAAGGAATGAGAAAGAGAGAGGGTGAGAGGGAATGGAAAAGGATAGAGAAGGAATGAGAAAGAGAGAGGGTGAGAGGGAATGAAAAAGGATAGAGAAGGAATGAGAAAGAGAGAGGATGAGAGGGAATGAAAAAAGATAGAGAAGGAATGAGAAAGAGAGAGGGTGAGAGGGAATGGAAAAGGATAGAGAAGGAATGAGAAAGAGAGAGGGTGAGAGGGAATGAAAAAGGATAGCGAAGGAATGAGAAAGAGAGAGGATGAGAGGGAATGGAAAAGGATCGAGAAGGAATGAGAAAGAGAGAGAGTGAGAGGGAATGAAAAGGATAGAGAAGGAATGAGAAAGAGAGAGGGTGAGAGGGAATGAAAAAGGATAGAGAAGGAATGAGAAAGAGAGAGGGTGAGAGGGAATGGAAAAGGATAGAGAAGGAATGAGAAAGAGAGAGGATGAGAGGGAATGAAAAAGGATAGAGAAGGAATGAGAAAGAGAGAGGGTGAGAGGGAATGGAAAAGATAGAGAAGGAATGAGAAAGAGAGGGTGAGAGGGAATGGAAAAGATAGAGAAGAAATGAGAAAGAGAGAGAGTGAGAGGGAATGAAAAAGGATAGAGAAGGAATGAGAAAGAGAGAGGGTGAGAGGGAATGGAAAAGATAGAGAAGGAATGAGAAAGAGAGAGGGTGAGAGGGAATGGAAAAGATAGAGAAGGAATGAGAAAGAGAGAGGGTGAGAGGGAATGGAAAAGATAGAGAAGGAATGAGAAAGAGAGAGGGTGAGAGGGAATGGAAAAGATAGAGAAGGAATGAGAAAGAGAGAGGGTGAGAGGGAATGAAAAAGGATAGAGAAGGAATGAGAAAGAGAGAGGGTGAGAGGGAATGGAAAAGGATAGAGAAGGAATGAGAAAGAAAGAGGGTGAGAGGGAATGGAAAAGATAGAGAAGGAATGAGAAAGAGAGAGGGTGAGAGGGAATGGAAAAGGATAGAGAAGGAATGAGAAAGAGAGAGGGTGAGAGGGAATGGAAAAGGATAGAGAAGGAATGAGAAAGAAAGAGGGTGACAGGGAATGGAAAAGGATAGAGAAGGAATGAGAAAGAGAGAGGGTGAGAGGGAATGGAAAAGGATAGAGAAGGAATGAGAAAGAGAGAGGATGAGAGGGAATGAAAAAGGATAGATAAGGAATGAGAAAGAGAGAGGATGAGAGGGAATGAAAAAAGATAGAGAAGGAATGAGAAAGAGAGAGGGTGAGAGGGAATGGAAAAGGATAGAGAAGGAATGAGAAAGAGAGAGGGTGAGAGGGAATGAAAAAGAATAGAGAAGGAATGAGAAAGAGAGAGGGTGAGAGGGAATGGAAAAGGATCGAGAAGGAATGAGAAAGAGAGAGAGTGAGAGGGAATGAAAAGGATAGAGAAGGAATGAGAAAGAGAGAGGGTGAGAGGGAATGAAAAAGGATAGAGAAGGAATGAGAAAGAGAGAGGGTGAGAGGGAATGGAAAAGGATAGAGAAGGAATGAGAAAAAGAGAGGATGAGAGGGAATGAAAAAGGATAGAGAAGGAATGAGAAAGAGAGAGGGTGAGAGGGAATGGAAAAGATAGAGAAGGAATGAGAAAGAGAGAGGGTGAGAGGGAATGGAAAAGATAGAGAAGGAATGAGAAAGAGAGAGAGTGAGAGGGAATGAAAAAGGATAGAGAAGGAATGAGAAAGAGAGAGGGTGAGAGGGAATGGAAAAGATAGAGAAGGAATGAGAAAGAGAGAGGGTGAGAGGGAATGGAAAAGATAGAGAAGGAATGAGAAAGAGAGAGAGTGAGAGGGAATGAAAAAGGATAGAGAAGGAATGAGAAAGAGAGAGGGTGAGAGGGAATGGAAAAGATAGAGAAGGAATGAGAAAGAGAGAGGGTGAGAGGGAATGGAAAAGATAGAGAAGGAATGAGAAAGAGAGAGGGTGAGAGGGAATGGAAAAGATAGAGAAGGAATGAGAAAGAGAGAGGGTGAGAGGGAATGAAAAAGGATAGAGAAGGAATGAGAAAGAGAGAGGGTGAGAGGGAATGGAAAAGGATAGAGAAGGAATGAGAAAGAGAGAGGGTGAGAGGGAATGGAAAAGGATAGAGAAGGAATGAGAAAGAGAGAGGGTGAGAGGGAATGGAAAAGGATAGAGAAGGAATGAGAAAGAGAGAGGGTGAGTGGGAATGAAAAAGGATAGAGAAGGAATGAGAAAGAGAGAGGGTGAGAGGGAATGAAAAAGGATAGAGAAGGAATGAGAAAGAGAGAGGGTGAGATGGAATGAAAAAGGATAGAGAAGGAATGAGAAAGAGAGAGGGTGAGAGGGAATGGAAAAGGATAGAGAAGGAATGAGAAAGAGAGAGGGTGAGAGGGAATGGAAAAGGATAGAGAAGGAATGAGAAAGAGAGAGGGTGAGAGGGAATGGAAAAGGATAGAGAAGGAATGAGAAAGAGAGAGGGTGAGAGGGAATGGAAAAGGATAGAGGGGGAGGGGGAATGGAAAAGGAAAGAGAGAGGGGATGAGATTGAGGGAGGGAGGGAGAGAGTGAAGGAATTGGAAAAAGAGATGGAATGAGATAGAAAAGGGTAGTGAAGGAATGGAGAGGGGCAATGGATAAGGGGGGGGGGAGAGGGAATGGAGAAATTGACCAAAGAGAGAGAGGGATCACAAAAGAGAGAAGGAAAGGGAGGGAGAGAAAATGGAGAAAGAGAGATGGTGAGAAGGAATGGAAAAGGACAAAGAGAAGGAATGGAAAAAAAATGACAGAAGAGAGAGAAGTAGAGAGGGAGAGGAAATGGTGAAAGAGAGAGGGAGAGGAAATGGTGAGAGAGCGAGGGAACAAGAAAGAGAGAGAGAGGGAGAGAGAGAGAGGAAAAAGCAAAAGAGAGAGGCAGAAGAAATGGTGAGAGAGAGAGGGAGGGAGGAAATGGTGAGAGAGAGGAAGAGGAAATGGTGAGAGAGAGAGAGAGAGGGAACAAGAAAGAGAGAGACAGAGGGAGGGAGGAAATGGTGAGAGAGAGAGGGAGAGGAAATGTTGAGAGAGAGAGAGGGAACAAGAAAGAGAGAGAGAGAGGGAGGGAGGAAATGGTGAGAGAGAGAGGGAGAGGAAATGGTGAGAGAGAGAGAGGGAACAAGAAAGAGAGAGAGGGAGGGAGGAAATGGTGAGAGAGAGAGGGAGAGGAAATGGTGAGAGAGAGAGGGAGAGGAAAGGGAGAGAGAGAGAGGGAGAGGGAACAAGAAAGAGAGAGAGGCTGTCAGAAGGAAAAAGAAGGGGGAGGCAGAAGAAGGAGAAACAATGATGAAGAGATGAAGGCAAAATATTGAGGAAGAGAAAGAGAGGAGAAGGGAGTACACTATGATTACTAAATATGTTAGATATGATCAGTTTTATTAAATAATGTGCTATTGAAGTTTTAGGAAAAATAAATATATATTACTCTAAATAACCATCAGACACAGATATTTGACGTTGATAAGACTTCATACCTGATTTCTGAGTGTGTTTGTACAATCACTGTCTGGATATGATAATTAGACATGTAATCAATTACTTACAGTGCTCTCATTGGTATCTGCCTACTGATAATTAATCATTAAGATAAAAACAGATAATGATAAACTGTTTGTTAATTTGAGGAGGGGGTTTTAAAGTGAAGGGAAAGTCCCAGACCTGGTCTTTCTTGTGTTTTACCCTTGTGCATATTACAATGTTAAAGGGAAATCCACCATCCCATCAATTGGACTGGTTTCTTCGTAGTATTTGTCATGTGGTTCTCGGGATATTCATAGTTATCATAGTTTGTGAGCGGCTCAGTATGGTAATTTATTGGCCATTGCCACAAAATCTTCTATATTCCAAATTCATATCACAATCTCTGGATTTGAACCTACAACCTCTTACATTATAACCTACTACTGATATTTCTCTCTACATATCTCCATTAAAGGGCCACTGATGTGTCATGTGTATTGTATGCCCTTATGAAGGGTTGAACCTTATATCCAGACAACATCTTTATTCAGTTCTATTGAAATATGGGCACTTTAAATAGCCATATTTGACAACAGGACTTTGAGGAGGATAGCCCAGCCCTTCCATCTGCAAGCAAATTAGCAGCCCAAGATGGAAAGTGCTTATAATATAATGCAGAGGGGTCTTCTAAATGTGAGGATATCTGCTCCAGACTTATATAGCTGCTAATATTAGATTGCTAAATTGATATAATCAATTCATATAAAAAGAACCCAACTCATGTTTGGGGTGATTGCGAAACGCGTTCTTCACACATAATCTGCTTATGTTTCAGTACAATGATCTATAAAGAAGATATAAGGAAACATTTTAAGGAGGCATGATGGGGTGCGTGTTAGTGCATGCATAAAAAATGTAATGTGACTAAATCCCGTCAACATTTCTCATACTCAATGCTGGGAAGTCCGAAATGTGTGATGGATGTATCCTGGAATTTATAAACAGAACCAAGACACACCAGGCCTACAGGAGATGCGAATGCGCCCATAAAAAACATTTACACATCCACCTAAAAGGTGTATTTTGAGTAATTCGCTATGTAACTCGTTAAATGTTCACGACCCATAATTATAATTTTATTGTTTGAAAATGTAATGTCTGTATGATTTACTGATGATAAGTACAGAACATAACTGCTGCCTTCTAATGAGGATATCAAGAACATGTAGACTCCGAATTTACCCAGAATCCTATTTTTCTTTTACATAGACGCAATTAATTTCTTGTTTTAATAATCAGGATATATATATATATATATATATATATATATATATATATATATTGAAAGCATTGGCACTAAGGAATGCCACATTTAAACTAAATTAACTTAAATGCTTCTCTACATTCAAAGTCATCTCCCATTTTAAAAGTAATTGCATGTATTTGTAGACTGTATTTATATATACTGTGTATATGTATTATCAAGTGTAGTTCTTCAAAGTGGCACTTGGATAATACAAGGCTACAGTGGCCCTTTAAGAAGTAAAAATAAACACATAATTTGTTCATGCATCTATACACAGTTTTATTTTTGATGTTTTCAAAGAATATTGAAAAGTTTCAGTGTTTGGGTTTTAAAAAAAGCAAATAAATTTAAATAAAGATCTGTATCAATTTTCATAAAAAAAGTATTAATTTGATATTATGTTAAAATGACTTATATTTCCCAATTTACAAATAGGGTGCATTTATCTTAATCTGCTATGTAGAATTTAACACCTACTCTGTAAAATTTGACACTTACCCTTTCTCTCAAACATGCTCAGAAGCAGACAGCTTGCATCAATAAGTTAAAGCACTGCTCCTGCAGATACAGTATGTAGCTCCACCCACACAAACTTCACCATAGATGCCTCTAGAAACTAACAAAGGTATCACATTTTCAATAAAAACTAGTTTTAGGATTTTTCATGTCTATTTATGCCATAGTTTTCCAACAGATTTATTTTCATTGGTTAGAGGTCCTTTAAACATAAAATAAACAACAATGAGCATGCCTGAAATTGGATGTTTTTAGGACTTCATTGGAAATGTTTGCCATTGTCCGGACAAATTATAGTTTTACACGCAATGGGAACTTGTGTGGGCTGCAAACAATGGAAGGTAGGTCGACTCTTCACAAGTAAGTGGAGTAATTGGGGACTGGATTAAGAACTGCACCCTCCGGAGGAGTACGAGTTTGGGCAGAATTCATCCTGAACTAATCCAGCATTCTTATGGTTAAACATATACTATCTATCCATCCATATACACAGATATATATATTTACACAGGCCTAATCTCCCATTAACATATAAACATTTTTTATGAGTAGACATGAGTTTATGTTTATGTCTGAGCAGGATTTTTTTTTTTTAACTTGCTTTAGACGTTCAAATGTGAGCACAAATGTACTATTTATTTACTGTACTACTGTACAGTGCGGGCTTACATTGCTCTTTTGCCCACCATATATTGTGGCAAACTATCTCCTCAAAAAAATCTGTTACACAGACTAGGAACCGGCCCCCACGCTGATGAGGGGGAGTAACCTTGAAACAGCTGTACGTGGGTGGGATTTCTAGCTTGTGTATAATCCATCCTGAGCTTTGCTCAAAGCTGTGTCATATAGCAGGCATATGCTTAAAGGAAGTTGTTTAAAATAATAATGGATTACAAGAGCTAAGCCTTTATGGGCACATTTGCATGTGCTTGCCCAGGTTCCCAGAATGCAGAGTAATAACTGTATTTCTTGGAATTCTGGGCAGGAAACTTGTTTTAGACATTCAAATGTGAACTCAAACATACTATTTATTTACTATATCTTATTGGCCTGAATATAAGCCGCACTTTTTTACGATTTCCACGCTCGGAAATTACGGGTGTGGCTTATATTCGCGACCGTAAAAAAATTATTGTCGATTTGCGGGCTTGAGACTCAACTAATTCTAATGTCATTTCCCCGTATTTTACAGTGCAGTATTGCAATTTCGGTGCTACATTTAACCCCCTTGCGGGTCCTATTTGGAACCCGTAGGATTTTCTTTTACATTTGCCGTTTACTGGGTGTGAGTGCCGGCAGAATTGTATCAATTCAATAGTGATTTGTGATTTTAGCGATAGTAACGTTTTCCGAGCTACCCGCAAAATAAGTTACCATAGGTACTGATTAGAAAGCCTGTTTCTCTCCAATTTTAAGGGTGCAGCTTATATTCGGATATTATCTTTTTTCCCCCTTGAGTATCACAGATGTGGCTTATATGCAGGTGCGGCTTATTATTCAGGCCAATACGGTGTATATATATATATATATATATATATATATATATATATATATATATATATATATATATTTATATTTATAAAACCTTACATGTAGAATTACAACTTCCCTGGATTTATAGTATGTGGTATATATGAAATAATCCTTATGTATCATTATGTACATATTAAGATCCCTCTCTGTCAGTAACAATCAGTTTCAGTGAGTTTCAAGTTCCAAATTGAATTTTGTAATTTACAGAATAAATGCCTTTATCTGATTTCATTATAAAGCTGTTATCATTACTCCGTGAGCAGCCAGAGATTATAAGGATCTTCAGTATGTCCAAACAAAGGAAGAGATAAAAAAATGGAAGAGAAATAGAGAAGACGAGTGTCCATGAATCAATCCAGGAAGAAGGTGTGGGGAATCCACTGGGCGTAACATGAAATTATGTTTTGTTCTTGAACAAGGCCCAATGTCAGAGTTATATAACCAGGAAAAATAAGAGAGCAGAAGAATACACCCAGTTGGTGGCTTCCCTGGGAACTGCTGGGTCAATCATCGTTTGCCCAATAGATACCTTCCCTCGTAACTGTTGGGTCACTCACATACCCACAGTACGCCGTCCCTGGTAACTGCTGGACCAAAAGTATGCCCAGTGGATGGAATGCCTTCTCTGGTAACTGCTAGGTCAATCAGTGTTTGCCCAGTGGATGCTGTTATGAACGGACTCTGGGTATCAAGGGGGGACCTTTTTGAATCCTACAGTTTACAGCCCTGATAAGCTTATAGCCCTTTCAGACAGGACTAAATTTAAAGGAAACCATTTAATCTTAACTGGGACTTTTACAATTAATGTCCCATAGACTGTAAACTTGTTGCCGGTTGGCCGGTTCAAATTCCTTGGGAAAGTTGACTCACTTTGGAACCTGGGGAAACTCCAAGCTGGAGATTCAGTGCTGGTATAGGATTTTGCATTTAGCCAACCAACAGGCTGCCTACACTTAAATGGACACTTGGGCTATTACAGCCATGTTTGTTAACTATGTTCCACTTTGTTGAGTTAAAATGTATAGTTTATTCCTGTATGTAATTATTAATGTGTGAATGGTACCTAGTCATGCTTGGTCTCAAACTTTTGGATTTTCCCCAGGGATTTTAATAAAGTATATCACCGGATTTGGTGGTATTAGGATTAACTGTCATTGTTCTGATTGATGACAGCTTGGGAGGCTGGGAACAAATAGAGGATTAAGATGGTTATTCAACCAGGCTCCTGGTCAGCAGGGGTTGGTTAGGGGGAATGACATCAGAGGTTGTGTCTTGTTTTGATTGGGTGATGTTTTGTATAAATGTTCTGTACTGAAATCAATAAAGGAGTTGCTCAGTTTGGCTGTATATAACTATGGTGTATTTGTCTTTCTTGAGCTAAATCACTTGCTGGTTTCTTGATACTTCTCTTGCTAGGTCCTATCTTAAAGGAATCTACACCTGCTCCCGTGTTCCTGTATTCTGATCCTGAACTGGAGAAGCATGCTGAGTGCTGAGATTTCCAACACATCATAGTCCCAAGGGTGGTCCTGTAAGCTGGAAGCAGGAAGGTTTTGGGGTGTACCTGGTCCCCACACCCCTGAGTCGTGACAGATGTTTTCCCTGGTTAACTGTTGGGTCAAACATTGTTTGCCCAATGGATGCCTTCCCCTTGAGGGCAGGTTGTCAAAGATTTCTGGTCCAATTATAAACTTGTCCTACAGAATATTCACCCAGTGGGACATTTCATCCACTGATCATTAGTCCAATAGAAGATTTTGTTCAATAGGACATTTCGTCGATTATCAATAGATTCAATATATAATTTAATCAAACCCAAATTTTAACAATTCATCCGTGAAAATGCAAGAGAAATTATGAGCCACCTATTTTAATTTGTCCAGATTTCTACAAGGCGTGTATGTGAACATTTAATTACAAAGAACATGGCACTGAAAGTACTGAGTCAATTTTGTGTAATTTAATTTAACTCATTAACTTCAGCTGGGTTCACCTTCAAATGATATGCGATTGACTGCAGGCATGTGTTGATCCTGTTTTCAGCCTTGTACTGGGGATATTGCTGTACCAAGGATAAAATGTGCTCTTGGTTGCTTCAGTATCAGATATTCACTGGCGCCCTAATGCTTGACCTCCGAGAAGGCTTGTGATGTCTTGTTCATTCTGTCTCTGCTCCTCCTTCAGGGAGTCACTGAACCTCCATAGCTATGGGTGGTGCACCACCACCAACTTCTGAAATTTGTTGTGAAAACTATGACCCTGCACCAGTCGGCACTTATATGGGTTTCTACTGTAGATTTTTATTGGGGAAACAGCAGACAAAGGGCCTCATTCTATTAGCGGCCGCAGCCGTTGCGGGGCCGCAAGGACCGGCCGCAAGCTATTCTGCTATTCTATTCCCTTACGGCCGGGGATTCCGGCAGGCTTGCGGCCGGTGCCTTGCTATCTCTTGCGGCCGCTTGCGCCAGAGGAAATCCTTTGATCTAAAACGGCCGCAAGAGATTTGCAATTCAATTGCTCCGGGAAACCTCTCTGCAAGGCTAAAAACGAGCCGCAGCTTACTTGCAGCAAAGAGGTCCCGCTAGCACCAATTAAGCACATAAAATAGCTCAAATAAAGCCATCCTGCACTTTGAGAAGACTATAAAGGGATTTTAGGTGTTAGAAAAAATAGCACATAATTATCCTGTACTCAAATCCGTAAAATATTTTATTTTTAATATCCGTAAAATATCCATGTAAAAAGTCCAGAGTGCTTGGAGCACCTCAGACCCGCCCACGCCGCAGCCGGAAAATAAACAGTTAATTTGAACTCGGGTTTGGGCAGATGTGCAAGCTTGAGAGTGGGTTCCTTTTAATCCTCATGTCCCCCAATATGATCCCTAGCATTTACAGAGCTGTACAGTGCAGGCTTGAATTTATTTTTCAGTTTTTATATTTCTGAGATTACGGCCGGTTCCAAGATATGCGGCCGGCCGTAAAAGGAGATCCTTGCGGGGCCGTATAATAGAATCGCGAGTTAACTGAACCCCCGCAAGGAATCGCAGCCTTACGGCCGATTTACGGCCGATAATAGAATGAGGCCCAAGGTGTATAACTGATTCTATAATTTTTTTGTAGGTAAGGGGTGGGTTATAATTTATAACATTTTCCATGTTTATATATATATATATATATATATATATATATATACTGTATATCTAATATAGAAATATATATATCTAATATTAACTGTTGCATTGGACAAAGCGGCTTCAAATTGAAGAATTGGACAAAATATTCTATCTGACTAATGGTCACTGGATGAAATGTCCTACTGGATTTAAATTGGACAAAGGGGATCGGACAAAATGTCCTGAAACCCTAAGTCCATCGTTGTGTATGTTAAAATACATTGGCCAAATGTAACTGGCATGAGTCAGCTTTAGTGCAAGTAAATGATGTCACAAGCATCCAAGCATTATGACATCTTAGATGATCTTGAGTTCTTGATCCAGGAAGACAAAGAACAAAGATTCCCAAATGGGGGAATGTAACAGAGTGAGACCAAGAAGGACAACCACTACGTGAGCTCAAGGGCAGTTCTGATGTAAGTCAGATAGAGTCACTGAATGATGGGTAGGGGTTAGGTGGTACTGGAACACCTATCCTAATGAGGAATTGAACTTTGCAACCATGTGAATATTTCAACATTAAATTTCGGCCTAAACAGCTTTTATAATTATATTCACTGTAATTATAACAGCTACTTAATGATTACTATTTTCCTTTTCAAAGTCCTTTTTGATGGAAGACTTTGATGAGCTTACGACAACTAATCCAATAGGTTCTTTATTATTTAGTAACTAGCGACTTGCTCGTCAAAAATGAAGGGGCAATGAAATTGTAAGGCAGGTAATGCTGTTTGCCACAGATTTTTTTGGTGATCCTTCGGCGCTCATTGCGAGGCTGTTGGTTGTTGTATTTGTGTTTCTGATAGGCGCTTTTTTTGTTTTAGGTTTAGTCCGTAAATTTTGCGTTCTAAGTCCCGTTTGTATTTTTTTGTGTAAGTACGTATTTAGTGATTGCGTGTTAGATGTATTTTGTTAAAGTGCCGCTTGTGTGGCACTTTAACAAAAAGCTCACAAAGCGTGACGACGATTCATAGTTTGACAACTATTATATGTAATACCATTTTGATAAGGCATTTAAAACATTTTTTTTAATGAAATGTCCTGTCATAACCCAGGTAAGAGGGGGGCACGGACACCACTAACTCTCCTGTTTTAGCTTACAGGAACAATCTCCAGATTTGTAACTTTGTGTTATCTCAGTGCCCAGCATGCCAATTCAAATCAGAACACCTCCTAGGAGAAATCACAGGAGCACACCATTCAGTTAGTGTGTCAGACAGAGACTCTCTCATTATCCTTCTGACACAGATAATTTTAACAGTACAAAAGAATTCCACCCACATTGCCCCCCTCATCCTTATCCTCCCTGTATGAGGGGCCTTATTTCTTACTATGACCTCCCCACCCTGTTACTAGGGCTATCAATCCCTGTCTCCAGATACACCTTGGGTTATCTTGATAGGTCATCTCAAACTTTATGATCTGTGAAGTTATTTGACTTGGACGCCACATAATAGACTAGGGAGGGGGTGGTGTGGATTCCATTCTGGGGCTTAATACATCGGAATATCACTTAGTATAAACCAGTTCTGACAGCTAAAAGCAACCAATGGTAAATATCATATCACATTGGTAATCCCAACATTTATTATTACATTACACATAAAAACAACATATCGCAGTCCTTAAAACAAGTCTCATGTCCATTGTAATAGTCTTTTGATCTTAGTAATCACATGTGTCAGGGTCCCAAATAACAGGGTTACTTGTGGGGTTCCGGAGAGACCCACCCTGGCCCCAAAACCAGTCATCACACAAACATTTTCTAATACTAAGTTAGGGCTACTCAGATTGTCACAATATACACTGGTATATGACTTTTAAAATTAATTACATGAGTTTTATTTTCTAAAAAATAATTAAAAAAATAATAATTTAAACTTAAAATGTCATTTAAAAAAAAAGGAAGTCTTTAAAAAAAATGTATTTAGAAGAAATCAACATACTGACAAATATGGCGTCAAGCTCTAGGCATTAATTCCAGTTTCAATGCATAAGCATTGCTGGCCAATCTGTTTTGTTCATGTCTGGTGGAGAGACACTTTGGGCTAGCACTAGTTACACTTGGAAATAGCAAATTATTGGTTGAAGCTTGACACCAACTAATTGCCAGTCTGTCGATTCTTCAAAATTAGTTTATTTCCCTTTTAATAATTCAAAGTCAATGGCAAAATAAATGGCTTAGATTAGAAAAATAAAACTCAATCAGTTCCTTTTGTTATGAAACCTCATTCCTGATATGTTTAATTATTATTGTTGGTGGTTGTTATTATTACATCACAGATCCTAGAAAGGAACATAAATCCTTCAACACAAGATGATTCTAATTATGTAAAACGCAAAATACAAAACGATGAAAGATCTAATAATGTTTTACAGATGTCACATGGCAGACATGATACACCTTAAATAACTCGATTTGCCACATTCAGTACCACGGGGCACGGGAATGACTGGTCCCCACATCTGCTCCTCATGTAGGAACACGCAGGATCTTCCTCCTGTGACACAAGACGTTAATGGAAGAGCTTTGTCCTCAGATTATTGTATTCGTGAGTCACGGTTTGAGTATTACAATTAATGAAATGCTGAGGTGCCTCCGATTCCTGAATTTGGCAACCTGGTCATCAAAAGTCAGTTTCTGATTCCTCCTTCCCTGACCTGCTGGGTAATTCCTGATTGTGGACATTTTTAGAAATTGATAGAAACCCCAACTAAATATAGAAACCAGATTTGAGATCAGTGGTTACTACCAGAGTTAGGTAATCAGACCAGTGTCAGCATGGATCAAGAGATACATGGAGGAGAACACTGTAGGTTGGAGGTCCGTTAAATTCCAAACCCTGGTGTAGATTATGAATATGGGGAGAGAATGGATGCTTTCTGGGGTATACATTCAGGACTGTCTCTAGATAACGGGCACGCAGGGTGAAAGTATAATCCTCCTGGATCTCTCCCTTGTTGTGCACCTCAATGAAGCTGTGAGCTGTACCATGAGTTCAGACAAATTGCTGTCCACTGGAGAAGAAACTGGAAATCCACTTCAGTATCTCTGCCAAGATAACCTTATGGATAAGCACAACCAGAGCTATAACAATAAATTTAACTTTGGGGCTATGGTCCATAGGGTTACAGAGAGTCAGCCATAACTGAACAACTACACTTTAAGGGAACAGGGAATAGACAAGCTTTGCAATAAAACATTAGCAAATTGCCTACGTATTCTAAATCACATACACATACAAATATGATCACTGACTATGTATATATATATATATATATATATATATATATATATATATATATACGGTATATATATACACATATACGGTATATAACTGGCTAAATGGACATAGCAATAAACGTTCTTAGCAATAGTTGTTCTAAACATCCCTTTAAAAACTGGGCAGTTAATATCAGCCACTAAATATGTCACCTAGTTATATAAAATATACCCAAACAAGCCTTATTGCCCTATATTCCAGTAAATATAAATATCTAAATCACAATGTTATGGTGAACACTCAACTGTGATAAAGGACTCCGGCTTCTTTTATCTTGTGCTAGGTGGGGTGTGCTGTGGTTGTGGGCGTGCTGGCCTCTCTGAGTGGGGTGTGCTGTGGTTGTGGGCGTGCTGGCCTCTCTGAGTGGGGTGTGCTGTGGCTGTGGGCGTGCTGGCCTCTCTGAGTGGGGTGTGCTGTGGTTGTGGGCGTGCTGGCCTCTGGGTGTAATGTGCTGTGGCTGTGGGCGCGCTGGCCTCTCTGGGTGGGGTGTGCTGTGGCTGTGGGTGTGCTGGCCTCTCTGGGTGGGGTGTGCTGTGGCTGTGGGTGTGCTGGTCTCTGGGTGTAATGTGCTGTGGCTGTGGGCGTGCTGGCCTCTCTGGGTGGGGTGTGCTGTGGTTGTGGGCGTGCTGGCCTCTGGGTTTAATGTGCTGTGGCTGTGGGCGCGCTGGCCTCTCTGGGTGGGGTGTGCTGTGGCTGTGGGCGTGCTGGCCTCTCTGGGTGGGGTGTGCTGTGGCTGTGGGCGTGCTGGCCTCTCTGGGTGGGGTGTGCTGTGGTTGTGGGCGTGCTGGCCTCTGGGTTTAATGTGCTGTGGCTGTGGGCGCACTGGCCTCTCTGGGTGGGGTGTGCTGTGGCTGTGGGCGTGCTGGCCTCTCTGGGTGGGGTGTGCTGTGGCTGTGGGCGTGCTGGCCTCTGGGTGTAATGTGCTGTGGTTGTGGGCGTGCTGGCCTCTCTGGGTGGGGTGTGCTGTGGTTGTGGGCGTGCTGGCCTCTGGGTGTAATGTGCTGTGGCTGTGGGCGCGCTGGCCTCTCTGGGTGGGGTGTGCAGTGGTTGTGGGCGTGCTGGCCTCTGGGTGTAATGTGCTGTGGCTGTGGGCGCGCTGGCCTCTCTGGGTGGGGTGTGCTGTGGCTGTGGGCGCGCTGGCCTCTCTGGGTGGGGTGTGCTGTGGCTGTGGGCGTGCTGGCCTCTGGGTGTAATGTGCTGTGGCTGTGGGCGCGCTGGCCTCTCTGGGTGGGGTGTGCTGTGGTTGTGGGCGTGCTGGCCTCTGGGTTTAATGTGCTGTGGCTGTGGGCGCGCTGGCCTCTCTGGGTGGGGTGTGCTGTGGCTGTGGGCGTGCTGGCCTCTCTGGGTGGGGTGTGCTGTGGCTGTGGGCGTGCTGGCCTCTGGGTGTAATGTGCTGTGGTTGTGGGCGTGCTGGCCTCTCTGGGTGGGGTGTGCTGTGGTTGTGGGCGTGCTGGCCTCTGGGTTTAATGTGCTGTGGCTGTGGGCGCGCTGGCCTCTCTGGGTGGGGTGTGCTGTGGCTGTGGGCGCGCTGGCCTCTCTGGGTGGGGTGTGCTGCGGTTGTGGGCTGCTGGCTTCTCTGGGTGGGGTGTGCTGTGGCTGTGGGCGTGCTGGCCTCTCTGGGTGGGGTGTGCTGTGGCTGTGGGCGTGCTGGCCTCTGGGTGTAATGTGCTGTGGTTGTGGGCGTGCTGGCCTCACTGGGTGGGGTGTGCTGTGGTTGTGGGTGTGCTGGCCTCTCTGGGTGTAATGTGCTGTGGCTGTGGGCGCGCTGGCCTCTCTGGGTGGGGTGTGCTGTGGCTGTGGGCGTGCTGGTCTCTCTGGGTGGGGTGTGTTGTGGCTGTGGGCGTGCTGGCCTCTCTGGGTGGGGTGTGCTGTAGTTGTGGGCGTGCTGGCCTCTGGGTGTAATGTGCTGTGGGCGCGCTGGCCTCTCTGGGTGGGGTGTGCTGTGGTTGTGGGCGTGCTGGCCTCTGGGTTTAATGTGCTGTGGCTGTGGGCGCGCTGGCCTCTCTGGGTGGGGTGTGCTGTGGCTGTGGGCGTGCTGGCCTCTCTGGGTGGGGTGTGCTGTGGCTGTGGGCGTGCTGGCCTCTCTGAGTGGGGTGTGCTGTGGCTGTGGGCGTGCTGGCCTCTCTGGGTGGGGTGTGCTGTGGTTGTGGGCGTGCTGGCCTCTGGGTGTAATGTGCTGTGGCTGTGGGCGCGTTGGCCTCTCTGGGTGGGGTGTGCTGTGGTTGTGGGCGTGCTGGCCTCTGGGTGTAATGTGCTGTGGCTGTGGGCGCGCTGGCCTCTCTGGGTGGGGTGTGCTGTGGCTGTGGGCGTGCTGGCCTCTCTGGGTGGGGTGTGCTGTGGCTGTGGGCGTGCTGGCCTCTGGGTTTAATGTGCTGTGGCTGTGGGCGTGCTGGCCTCTCTGGGTGGGGTGTGCTGTGGCTGTGGGCGTGCTGGCCTCTCTGGGTGGGGTGTGCTGTGGTTGTGGGTGTGCTGGCCTCTGGGTGTAATGTGCTGTGGCTGTGGGCGTGCTGGCCTCTCTGGGTGGGGTGTGCTGTGGCTGTGGGCGTGCTGGCCTCTCTGGGTGTAATGTGCTGTGGCTGTGGGCGTGCTGGCCTCTCTGGAAGGCGAGTGGTAACAGGTGCATTAGTAATAGACACTGATTCTACAAAACACATTGTATATTTTGAAATGTAGTTCTTCAAAAGAGAATATTACAATCTGACAGTGAGACTGTCGTAAAAAAAAACACAGCGAGGTCAGACTAAATTGTTCTAACATCAAAAGAAGAGAACAAATCGGTGCAGATTGAAGCGTATTGTTGTAGTACAAAGCTATGTACAATAGAACGACGAATAATGTGAAGTTGCAGTGACACACAGTGGTCAAAGTGTATATTGCACCCATACAGTATCACAAATATAGTTGTCAGCATGCGGGTTGTTGCTAACGCTTGCGGGCTCGAAGGTGCTCCTTGCGCTGGTGGAGATGAGCGCCATAGGCGCTCATCCCTACTACCCCCTACGACTTTCCGACTGCAAAGGCGGACCCTGGCGAAGAGAGGGGCCACATTTGCGTAGGAGGAGGCTTAACCGCGCCTCACAACCGGTTACAAACGACCACACAAGCAGGACTTGGAAAAAAAAACATAAACACGCAATCACTAACTATGGATTTACACAAAAAAATACAAGCCTCTGGACTTAGAAACAAATAAATTGCGGACTTACACAAACAAATTTACGACTCGCGGGACTTAGAAAAAATCCATTACGGACTCGCAAAAATACGACCTTAACAGACAACCCGCGCACAGCGGCAAACATTAAAAAACAGAAAAATACACACACAAATAAAATAAAACCCCTACCCACACCAAGGGGGGACACCCAGGACCTCTGCAACACAGCTTAAACCTCAAATTCGGTCAAATTTACAAAGTTTAGACACTGGAAAATCCCCTAAGCAAGAGAAAAAATGTCCGACGAAAAAAACGAAAACGAGGCTAGAAGACCCCTAAAACCGCTATGTCATGGTTGCCCTATTTATTCTAGGTTTCTTATTGCCCCAGATGAACTTAAATATTGCTTTTTGTAATGTTGCTATGTCTTTAAGATTTATCGATGATGGTATAGTCCTAAAAAGGTATAACAGTTTAGGGTGGGTGTTCATTTTAATGGCGTGTATTTTACCAAACCACAAGATATTTAATGAAGACCAGGTGCGAAGATCCGAATATATTTCTTTAAAGATAATGGGGTAATTGGCATCATATATCTGTTTAGTAAATTTAGGGATATGAATACTTAGGTACTTTATATGATGTGTGTGTGATGGTGATGTGTGATGGTGCGTACATTGGTGGTCTGAGATGGCTGTGTGTGATAGTGAGTATAGTGGTGGTGTGTGATGGTGATGTGTGATTTTGGTGGTGATGGTGAGTATAGTGGGATGTGTGATGGTGATGGCGGTGTGTGATAGTGAGTATAGTGGTGGTGTGTGATGAAGATGGCGGTTTGTGATGGTGAGTATAGTGGTGGTGTGTGATGGTATGTGTGCTTTTGGTGGTGATGGTGAGTATAGTGGTGGTGTGTGATGGTGATGTGTGGTGGTGAGTATAGTGGTGGTGTGTGATGGTGATGTGTGATTTTGGTGGTGATGGTGAGTATAGTGATGGTGTGTGATGGTGATGGCGGTGTGTGATAGTGAGTATAGTGGTGGTGTGTGATGGAGATGTGTGATGGTGAGTATAGTGGTGGTGTGTGATGGTGATGTGTTCTTTTGGTGGTGATGGTGAGTATAGTGGTGGTGTGTGATGGTGATGTGTGGTGGTGAGTATAGTGGTGGTGTGTGATGGTGATGTGTGATTTTGGTGGTGATGGTGAGTGATGGTGATGGCGGTGTGTGATGGTGAGTATAGTGGTGGTGTGTGATGGTGATGTGTGCTTTTGGTGGTGATGGTGAGTATAGTGGTGGTGTGTGATGGTGATGTGTGGTGGTGAGTATAGTGGTGGTGTGTGATGGTGATGTGTGATTTTGGTGGTGATGGTGAGTATAGTGATGGTGTGTGATGGTGATGGCGGTGTGTGATGGTGAGTATAGTGGTGGTGTGTGATGGTGACGTGTGATGGTGAGTATAGTGGTGGTGTGTGATGGTGATGTGTGGTGGTGAGTATAATGGTGGTGTGTGATGGTGATGTGTGATTTTGGTGGTGATGGTGAGTATAGTGATGGTGTGTGATGGTGATGGTGGTGTGTGATGGTGAGTATAGTGGTGGTGTGTGATGGTGATGGCGGTGTGTGATGGTGTTATGTGATGGTGATGACGGTGTGTGATGGTGGTGTGTGATGGTGAGTACAGTGGTGGTGTCTGATGGTGATGGCGGTGTGATGATGGTGTGTGATGGTGGTGTGTGATGGTGTTGTGTGATGGCGAATATAGTGGTGGTGTCTGATGGTGAGGGTGGTGTGTGATGGCGAATATAGTGGTGGTGTCTGATGGTGATGGTGGTGTGTGAGGGATATGTGTGGTGGTGAGTATAGTGGTGGTGTGTGATGGTGATGTGTGATTTTGGTGGTGATGGTGAGTATAGTGGTGGTGTCTGATGGTGATGGTGGTGTGTGATGGTAAGTACAGTGATGGTGTCTGATGGTGATAGCGGTGTGTAAGGTGGTGTGTGTGGTAGTCAGCCAGGACAGAGCCCGGCAGTGAAAATGAGACAGCAAAGGAAGAGGGACTACAGTATCTCCAGAGAAGAGACCGCTAATATCTAAACCTTCATCTACACTTTAACAAACATCAAGAAAAGGGGCAGCCAAGAAAAACCAACCCCTACTGGCTGAAACACTGTATAAATAAAAATATCAAACAAACCACACTCCATAAAATAGATTTAGTAAATAACGCCGAGGACAGTTGAATAATAAGCATATCTTTTTTTTTTTTCACAGTTTACTTTGACAGTTTTTTTTTACTATTAAAGAACGGACTAATTACAGCATCACAATTATACTAAATTAAAACTACACTGGTTATGGTTACCAGGCATTCAGCCAGACAATTAGAAAATGTACTGATGGGCCAAGATATATATATATATATATATTTTAATGTATTTATTCAACATTTTACAAACAAATGAAGTATATCGTTTAAAATTATGGGATAATTATGTTTATGGGACAAACAAAAGCAAAACAAAAACATTCAGTCTAAAGCATGCAATGCACACACAGCAGAGGCAATAGAGGTTGTAGGAATATCTTTAAGTAAGATTAAGTTAATAGTAGATACAGATCAACGTAATTATGTCATTTAATTTAGGCGATTAAGTATAGTGGTTGTCCCAAGATTTCCATATTTTTTTATTATTTTTTAAACATATAAATCCTTTTTCCAAAGCTCTATCTCTTAGCATTAATCTCCTTACTTAACTCCAAGATGGTATATAATTCAATTTTTCATAAATTTACAATTTGCCATTTTGCTGATAACAGAATATGTGATATCAAAAGTTCATTCCCAATGGGAATCGATTCTGTGAAAATATGGAAGAAAAATATTAGAATTATGATGAAACGCATTGTCTCCAACATTTTTGACCCATTTCACAATTCCACCAAATATGAACGTGTGATCCAATTTCCCCACATCTTCTCCAACAATATTCCGAATTCGATAAGTCAATTTTCTTCATAATAGAAGGAACAATATGCCATCTCTGTACCACTTTGAAGTAGAGCTCCCTGTATGAAGAGCACATTGAGGATTGTTTAACTATCATCAAGCAGCCTAATTCCTCTGGCCAAGACATTTTTAAGACTTCTTCCCATCTCAATACTCTAGGAGATTTAGCTATATCAATTTTAGAGCTAATAATGTTATAGCATTTGTAAATTGTATGTCAATTCTGTAATTTTAAGAATAATCTGTTCAAAAGGAGAGTAATCTCTAAAAGTGTCCATTTTTATAGCCCAGAGTTAATAACTCAGTTTTAACTGTTAAGTAATCTAACCTTGTAATCCATTTTGACTGATAATTTTGCAAAAGTAATTGACTAGGTAAAAGGTATTTATTTAGGTAGAAGTCTCCTATGACTCTGTATCCGCATCTTTTCCACTTGAGAATATTGACATTTTTATTCCTATATTGTAGTATATCTATAGGAGCTAAGAGAGAAGGATAACGGGAAAGATACCAATATATACCAATATTGTACCAATATAGGAGGATAGAGAAGATGCCACTAGGCAATTTAGGCAACCAAAGAAAAAGATTCACTGGGAGTTCTTTAAGCAAGTCAACACCATTTTGTTTGCTTTTTAAATAGGTTCCAACCTAATAGAGTTATGGATGGAAAAAAAAGGGGCACTTAAACCTCCTTTTTCAATTTTCCTTTTAGTGATATTTAGTGTAATTCCCATTTTTTTGTTATTATTTATAATAAATGTATTTAATAGTCTTTGGAAACTATAACAGGTATTTCAGCAATATATGAGAGATGCATCTAAGGATATATGTGAATTTGGGAATCAACATAATTTTAATTAATGCTATCCTACCTGACCATGATAGGTGGACTGTTTTCCATTATGCTAAAATTAATTTAATACCTTAGTAGGTTGATAAGAGATTATCTTTTAATACATTTTTTAAGGAGGGAATGTACTTTATCCCCACATGCTTAATAAAGTTACTGTTCCAGTTAAACTTATTTTGTTGTTTTAGCATTTTGATTTTAGTTTCTTTTATTCCTTTTGTAATCACTTCCGATTTGTTATATTCCTCCAATATCCTGTTTAAATGTAATTAAGACGTTTCAGGTTCAGTAATTGTCAGCAAGATATCGTCGGCGAACATTGACATTTTATATTGATTTTTTCCGATTTAATCCCTTTAATATTCTGTGAACCTCTAATTAATATTGCTAAAGGCTCCATTGACAGAGTTTTTATTGTTTTCCAAGAATTGCTTAATCTCATTTTTTAATTGATTAGAAAACTCTTGTGATCTAATCAGTAAGGAGTCTATTCTCCAAGGCCTTTGCAGGTCAGTTAGAATGTGATCAATTCTTGTATAAGTCCCATGTCTCTTTGAAAATACGTTTTTTTTTTCTACAAATTGTATAAATTGTTATTTATTTTTCCTAACCAGATTATATACCTTCCTTCATCATCCAAGATTTTGTGCTCTTCCTAAATTGCGAAATTTCTATTGAATAGGATTGCCACTCCTCTGGATTTTGTTGAATATGTTGCATTAATAATTTCAGTATAAATATTATTTTGGAATCTAGGGACTTCCCCTTTTTTCCAATGTGTTTCTTGTAGACACAAGATGTCTGATTTTTCTCTAGTAAAGGTAAGCATGGCAATTCTTCTTTTAAATGGGATATTTAAACCTTGGGAATTCTGTGAAATAATCTTGATTGTCATTTTAATCTTATAAGTGATCTATACATAATGTTTTTAAACTCCTTGTAGTTAATTGTTCGCTATCCTCCATGAATATCTACACATTCATACTAAGCGTGCTAGCTGCTCTTAGATTTACCCTGCAGCTGTCTTATGTTTTTCATAAAGAATGGGGAAGTATTTGAAATGTCGGGTAATGTCGCCATAAAAGATAATCAGAGTGTGTCTGGCGAGAAGGGATCTAAACTTTAAATTTTGCATAAATACAACACCTAAAAATAGATGATTTATTTGCATAATCATATCCATTTGTCTATGAAGAGAATATCATTTATATCTTACTTTAGATAAGAATCTATTAATTTAATTTCCATCTTTTTTCTCCTCAATGAAATAATCACATTTGAAATAATTTATCACTCAATTGTTGCTAAAATCAAATAGTTTGTACTATTGCTATTAAAGTACATTATAATATTTTTATGTGAGAAAATGTGTAGAAAAATGTATATCTATTTTAATAATCGTGTTTTAAGTTTCGCTAATAAAGTGATATTATACTATATCATAATTATTCTATCTATCCCTTTTAAGAATGAGAGATGTTTAATATACTCTTATTGATATAAAGTGAAATGACATATTTACTCAAATATTCAGCATTATATGTGAAGTGAATTATTTATCACGCTAAATATTACGAAGACAAACAAGAAAATAAAACAAAAAAAAAAACAAGAAGAGAAAAATAGATAAATACCAAAAATGGTTTGTTAGTAAGTACAGCAAAATTTCACAGTAAAATAATTGACGCATAAAGGGTTCTTTTTAAAATAAAAAAAAATAAAAAAGAACATGGATGGGCTAAGAGGAAAAAAAAAAAAAAAAAGATAGAAAAGGATGTTGCGCCTATTTAATATCTATAGTTTCTCTTTAATCAGGCGATCCACAAGTTGGCCTCAATCCTCATCTCTTTAATGCATCACCATTTGCCATTCTGGCTTTTTCGAAATGGAAACCCCCCATTTGTATTTTACGTTTTCTCTTCACAGAACCGCAGTGATTTTGGAAACTTCTTTCTGCTTCTGCAAAGTATTTTGTGAGATAGCAGGAAAGATTTTAATGTCATTATATTGCGAATGTAGCTTCTTTAATTTGTATAAAGTTCTTGTTATGATTTCCTTGTAGGATAAAAAGTGCACTTTGACAATAACGTCTTGGTTCACTAACATTCAGCTTTTTGGAAAGAGGAATCCTATGGACTTTGTCAATTTTATTGTCTCCTTGAGAGATTGGCTCCGCCACTATTACTAGAAGTTTTATCACATACCGTAGCTTTCTAACTCTGAATCCGAAATAGTTTTAGGCATGCATCTTCTTGATCTATCCTCATTGTTGTTTAAACTCTTTTTGAGAGATTTTATATTTTCTTCTAATTGTGAAGTATAAGATAATAATGATGTATGGTCCTTCATCTGCTTTCCAAATTTCTCATGTAATCTGTCATTTGTATCTTTAATAGCGTTAGAATTGTATAATATTTGTTGCTTAAATTCAAATGTTAGGGTCGTTTGAATTTCTTCTAGGACAACTTTTATTTTAGGCATTGTAAATTGTTCCTCGTTGTCTTGTGTTCCGTCATTGTGAGTATCCCGCTCTAACATGGTACACTCTTTTGGCTAAAATATTGATCTGTTATTGAGGAATCCAGTTGTGTTATATCTCCCTTGTGTTCTTCATTTTTTGGAAAAAAATTATTTGGAGAGGTTTTTGAATTGTGGTTCTTTTTGTCTTATGTTTTCATCTTTGTAGCAGAGTTCTCTGTATTCTTCAGTTAATTAATGAAGTAGACTATTCCTCTGATAAATTATATTTAATGTCTCAATTTCAGTTTGATCTTGAAGAGCTTTCAGTTATTTTGCTTTAAGATTTCTTTTCAGTAAGTGGTTATAGGACAAATATTTATTTCTTCTGATTAGGGAGGGAGGCAGAGTGATTTTCTGTGTGAGTATTGTCTTTTATTTTATTGCCCTGTTAAATATAGCCGGAAGTGAGAGAAAAGCAGTGATTTCTTTTATAGGAATGTTCCAAAAATTGGTTCTACTTATTATCCTTCTACTCCTTTTAGTCAGCTCTTAGGAGTTTATCTAAGGGGATTTATTTTCCCAATAAGTAATGGATATTTGTGTGAGGGAAGCCAGACACATTTATTATTAATAATTACAGGGAGGAGCATAAGTTATTTGTAGCTTGTTAGCCTCTTATCTTTGTGATATGTATATCTTATGATAGAGTCTTTGTTTAAATGATGGGTTTATGGAGGCGTTATATTGTTATTATCTTTCTTTTCTAGATAATGTTTGCTTTTATATGTATTAAAGGTATACAGAAGTTTCCTGGGTTTCAATTGTTTTCTAAAAAACAGCCACTGATTAGTAGAAAAATATGTATTTAAAAGTTGAATGTACTTACATATTTATATTCTGGGTACTGCTATCTGGATTTGCCCACCACTAGGAAGCTTACATAACAGTGGGTACAGGTTGCACAGCATCTGGGTACAGGTTTTGACTTCCAGGAGGAAGTGCTGCCAGTCACATGGTTGCTGGGGTCACAGCTTATTTCTCTGTGCCTGTCTCCTCATGGGAAGTTTAAACACCAGCAGTAATGATGCTGGAGAACAGATAACTGCAGGTGTAATATGGTGTGAATGTGCTGCACAGATTGGCACATGTTAGAAAGTACTATTTATTTTCATATGAGTCTGACTACATATCCCAGGTTGCTTTGCAGCACAGACATCAACCCCAAATGTTAAAGCCTTTGCTTCCTCCTGACTGACCAAAACAATTTTTTAAATGAATGCTCATTTGGCCTGGGTTTGGAGAGGGTGTTAACCCTGTTTTTCAACTGTCAGAAATTACTTTGCTAACTTAATGGTAGATGTTTAAATCACTATTTTGGTATTTTTTTCATGCAAGCATACATTACTGATTCTCCTCTTTCAGATGCATTCATAATCCAGCTCACTTAGATATGCCTTTAAGCACTAAACAAATAAGGGAATTAAGCTCTGGAAATCAGCTTGTTCACTTTACAAGCGCCGCTGCTCCTCTTGCACTGTGTGCATTGTATCTTTGTTGTAATCGGATGGCAGGGTTTCTTTATGGTTCTTTCTCCTCATCCAGTCAAGACAACAGGGCTCCCTCTCACATACCGTGGATCAGGTTTCCTCAAATTGAGGCATTTATTAGCGTCCAACCTTGTATACAAGAAACCAGGAAGCGGTCACCGATGGATTCACTCTCCACATAGCCCTACGCCAAGATCCGAATGCTAGCGTCTGGGACCGCTCCCACAGGAACCCAAAGTTGGGGCTGTCTGATCCTCCCATTGGGAACTCTGCGCTGGGCATGGCGGGAAATTCAAAAATCCACTCTCGCTTCCTCCCCCTACTGCCTGCAACTGAATCACTCAGCTGATCTCTCCATTTCCAGCCCCAATATCTTTTATTTAAATTTTATATAATAAAAAAGCAAATTATTGGACATGTAGCAGTGTGTGTGTGGGTGCATGTGGGAGAATTAGGACTAACATCCCCTTTAATAACTGTGTAAATAGCCCGTGGGAGGACAGGCTCACATCAGAGCAAATGGCAATTCATCACCAGTAGAACGTATTGAGAAAGCCGCCATCTTGTAATCAAACTAATGGCAGCTGAACCATTGACTTTGTCCGACTTCGTAGAGGTTTTCTGCCCTCCTTGCTGTTGGAGACGCTCCTCCCACATGCTATTATATCTATCTAAAAGTTTTTTTTAAAGTAAAATTGTATTTATTTGATAAAAATATATTTATATTGTCTATGAAGGAACTTATTATAACTGAAAAACATTACTTGTAGTGGCTGTTTAATAATGTATTTAATTGGTAATTATCTGGCTATGACATTCCTTTAATTGCTATGTATTGCTTAACCACAGGAATGCTGGGCTCATGATGACTGGATTTGCGTAAGGAATCTTGTTCGACACCTGGGAGGCGATGACGTCCACACCCAGACATTATAATGATTATTATGACATACAAGTCATACGTGATTAACAACCAGCAAAGAATCTAAACACATTCCTTAAATGTATACAGAATAGTTTCACTTTCTGCTTGGTCTGGAGTGGCAGTTAAATGGTTTCCTTAACCCTCTCACAGACAGAAAAGATGAAGCACCAAAAGTAGTACTAATACATAAATACATATATATAATATAAATACCCTATGGACCGCAACATGCCAGGAACATATACTGGAGTGGGTTGCAGGTGCTTCTCTAATTGACTGCAATTTGTCTGACCTCTCTGCTATGACCTGCCCCTCTTGGGTTACCCTACATGGTATAGCTCACAGCTTCATTGAAGCACACAAGCCTCTTAACCACAAGGTAGCGATCCTGAATTGATATTATTTATCCCCCTCACCACCACAGTAAGTAGCGAGCACCACACAGCAGAGCACTGGCAGCTATTCCTCCACTCGCCACCATTGGCTCTCATCCTGTCTGTACTCCCACAGCCGCTGGAGCATTACGCGGTGATAGCTGCCACCACACACACACCAAGCGGCATGATAGCCGTGAATACCCACTCGCACCAAGAGGAAAGGCTAAGGAGGGACAGCAAAGCTAAGGAGGGACAGAGGAGGAGAGACGGGTGTGCTGAGGAGGGACAGCGGAGAAACAGAGGGGGACATGGGGACAGAGGAAAGGCTGAGGGGGGACAGAGGAGTGATGGTGCAGAGTAGGGACAGCAGAGAGAGGAGGGACATGCAGACAGAGGAAAGGCTAAGGAGGGACAGCAAAGCTAAGGAGGGACATGGGGCTGAGGAGGGACAGAGAAGAGACATGGGGGCTGAGGAGGGACCAGCGGCTGAGGAGGGACAGCGGAGGAACAGAGGAGGAGAGACGGGTGTGCTGAGGAGGGACAACGGAGGAACAGAGGAGGGACATTGGGACAGAGGAAAGGCTGAGGGGGGAAAGAGGAGTGACGGGGGCTGAGTAGAGACAGAGGAGGGACATGAGGACAGAGGAAAGTCTAAGGAGGGACAGCGAAGCTAAGGAGAGACAGAGGAGGAGAGACGGGTGTGCTGAGGAGAGACGGGAGGAACAGAGGAGGGACATGCAGACAGAGGAAAGGCTAAGGAGGGACAGCGAAGCTAAGGAGGGACATGGGGCTGAGGAGGGACAGAGAAGAGACATGGGGGCTGAGGAGGGACCGGGGCTGAGGAGGGACAGAAGAGAGACAGAGGAGGGACATGGGGACAGAGGAGGAGAGACATGGGGGTTAAGGATTGCCTGGGGGCTGAGGAGGGACAGAAGAGAGACAGAGGAGGGACATGGGGACAGAGGAAAGACTGAGGAGGGATCAAAGGAGGACTGTTGCTATATAAAACACACACAATAAACTATTTTGAAGAACTACACTTGATAATGGCGAATCTATCTACAATCCTAGCCTTTATTTTCTTAAGTGTTATATAACATAATGTAATAGTAGGGGACACCATTTTTGTTTTGGATAACTCAATTCGACATGTTGTAAACGACCTTGGAGGCAGAAAGATTCAGTGATTTCAATTCCAAAGTGGCATTTCTTAGTGTCCCCATTATTATGTAAAACAATAGTCTTCAAGACCACTCCCTGTATAGAAAGCAGCCGAACAAGCCAATGGTTGCCTCCAGTATTGGTACCATATAGTTTCATTATTATCACTTCAATGCTGTAAAATCAGACCGAGGAACTTGTACTGGGGCTGTCTGTGTTTTTTTCATTTTTTTTTAGACTCAGATATAATGTTTTGGTTTGAACTACCCCCCCCCCCCCCAGGATAACTTCCTGATGGCACCCACACTCCCTGTTCCTCCGTCATAACTCTTCCAGAGACACCACTTTCCTCTTATACTTAAAGGGTCACTGGGGTCTATTTTTTTTGTACAGTAAACTCCCGATTATCCGTCACTCAACTAACCGGGACTCTCAAGAAACCGGCACCGGCATCAATTCCCCATTTTCATAACCGGCACTATCCGGCAGTTCAAAACTGCAAAAAAAAAAAAGCTAACTTTTTTTCTAATTATTTTTTGGGGCCCTAAATGGCCCAGTTTATGTGCTAATGCCTTTTAAAGGCATATTGAAGGGTTTTGGGGGATTTAAGGGTCGTTTAGACCCTTAAATTCGGGAACTCCGATTAACCAGCAACTACAGTTATCCGGCAATAGGGAGTCCCCATAGGTGCCGGATAACAGGGAGTTTACTGTATATGGTTCTTTGAACAGCTAATCATCATAATGGGTACACCCCATTTTTTCTTTTACTGGGTCGCACCATCTTGCTTCCTTCCATGCTTACTGTTACTTTCTTGAGTGGGTGTGTCCTTTCAAACAAATTAGTTTACCTTTAACCCTACTGAGTGCACTGGCAAATGTAACTGCCATAACCCCTTAGAGCAAACATACACCTCCTGTGTATTCAAAGTCTCCTCCCACCTCGGGTTTGCTGAAGCCAAACTGGTAGATTCCACACAAGTAAAAGATATTTCTTGACATCCTAAAATCAACAAAATTGCCTATTTTTAAATTCCCCGCCCAGGAAGCACTAGTGTGTGTTGCACTAGCTGGGCCTTTGCGTTCCCCATGTTCCAGACGCCATTTCTGGGGAGAGATAGATCACAGTAACAAGGAGCGACCTCCCAGTTGCCTTAACTGAGGCTCCAGAGCTGCACTGTGATCACACTGATACAGGAGAGGCCTCGCCTCAGCGCTACGCTACTGCCATGTGGCTCCACAAGAGAGACTGATGCGAGATTGGCACCCCACAGTCAGAGATCCCCCAGTAGAGAGGATCCTGAGAGGCAGAGAGAGTAAAGGGATCTCGCCGATGGAGCTGGGGGTCTTCTGCGGGAGAATCCAGAATGTGCTGGAGAATCCTTCTTAGAGACAACGGAGAGATTTACTAACCTTTGAGGATAATTGCTAACAAGCAGCTTCCATCACCAAATATAGGGATAAGTATAATCCCTTAAACTATCCATCACCACGATGGCTCCCCTTTTTTTAGCCTTCTAGCAGGCTAGTGTACAACACTTGGAGCTGTGAGTTATTGCCAAGTAAATATAATTGATAATAAATCTTTTACATTAATAGAACTACCTCTCTACATCTACCTTGCGCTATATAGACTTTAGCCTAATAGCTATATCACCCCCCCAAACCCTCCTTCTTATGCTACTCGAACTTACCATGGTTTAAAGAAGATGGGGCGGTGACCCTCTGTTGAAGAACGAGGGATATAAATCTGTGTGTCAGTGGGGGACTTGGCAAACCCTCTTTTAAAAATTGCTTTTGAAGACTTGATAACATTTAGAATGTTAAGATCAAATTGAGTATGCAATCCTTTCTTAAGGTAAGGAGTGTCTCCAATTATTTTACAACATTATAAGTTATGACACTCAAACAACCGGTACAGAGGTGTGAAACATGAAACCGAAAGAGAGAATAGACTTCCCATATAACCGGTCGATCTTATATTATTCTCATCAATAAATCAATCCACCAATGATAATACATATCAAATAATACCACAAATCACTATATCAATCAAAAAGTATATATATTTTATTGGCATAAAAATATTTAAAACAAGACGATTAAAATAACTGAGGTTGTTCCTGTTCTCAGAGTTAGCCATAATGCATCATATCTCCAAAGAAGCATGCATAAATCAAAGTATCACTCTTTTATGATGTAAAGTGACTATTCCTGATTTAAATGTAAAGTGCAATACCAAAAAAAGGAAAAAAAAGGAGAATTACCCTATTCTGTGTGGCAAAAATGGAGTCCCCCATTTATTCCCTAGTGTACACAAAAAGAAAAATCTATCCTAAACCCTCATAGAAAACTAAACCCTCTCTAAGAGAAGAAGCCCTATTAGTATGTGGGGGTATTGGGGATTGCCACCTATCCCCCTTGCCTCATAAAGTGATCTAAACTATACTATACTAGCGACTTGCTCGTCAAAAAATGACAGCAATAAGATTGTAAGGCCGGTAATGTTGTTTGTGTGTGACATTAATTCCGTTGGTGTTCCAAGATCCTTCGGTGCTCATTGCCAGGCTCTTGGTTGTTTGTGTACTATGAGCAGCGTTGTGTTTTTTTTTTGGTATGGCAATGAATAATGAATAAAATAAGAAATGAATATACTTTACCTATTTTGAAGTAATATATACAGGAAGCATTGTGCTGAAGAGCTGGCAATCTGTTTTCATGTTGCTCCATCATCAGTGCTGTGGAGCTGCTGTGTAAGCGTCATGAATGTGTGTAGTGTGTAGTGTAATAGTGTGCGTGCGCGAGGCAAATCCGTTAGCGTAGCTGTTTACTTCAGGATTGTGTAAGTTAGTGTTCTAAAATGGCGCCTAATGTGTGGTATGCGGGTGATTTTGAGTCCTTGTTTTCGGATGTCGTCCGACTTTTTCTGAAAACCCGTAGGTGTTTGGTGGTGTTTTGCCTGCTTAGGGTGCTTTAGTCTCGTTTTCGTTTTGTTCGGCGGCCATTTTTTCTCTTGCTTAGGGGATTTTCGGGTGTCTAAACTCTTTTATTTCTAGTGAAATTGAGCTGTAACTTCAGTTTTCGAGGTCCTGGGTGCCCTTCTTGCTGTAGGTAAGCTTTTTATGTATTTGTTGTGTGTATTTATTGTGTTTTTAATGTTTTCATGTGCGAGGGTCTGGAGCACTAAGGTCGTATTTTCGTGAGGTCGTAACGCGTCTCGTATTTGTTTGTCGTAAGTCTGTACATTTTGCGAAGTCCGCAGTTGCTGGCAAGGAGTGCCTTCGGCGCTCCATGCCAGCAACTGAGGCCCTCGCTTTTCGAGGGCCGCAGTTGCTCCGGGCTCGCTTCGCTATGCGAGCCTGCAGCTTTAGCAACGGCCCGCATGCTCACAACTATATATGTGATGATAAACCAGAAAAAGTCATATACAGTCATCAATATCCAGTATTAGATGCACAAATAAATAACATTAATCATAAATGAATATTATATACTTAGCTTCATATTAGATGCATGAGGTTATCTTCGATAAGTTAGTCAACTGCACATATCATACTAAAAGTACACAGCTTAAAACTCGGCAATATGAGGAACAAAGATTCTAACAATACGAAATCTAAAATCAAGGAAAAAAAACATGGAAGTAATTATCAGGCGCCAGCATCTGCGGCTTTCTTTTCACCTAGAGATCAAATGAGTGGCGCAAATACCTCACAACTTGATACTTCTTTACAATCCCAATCATTGCGTTCCGCGAGCAAGATGAATTTGACCTCTTTGGAGGAAATACCCGACTTGACAACACTACAGGAAGAAGAACTCCTGACTAATTCAACAATGAAGAAACTTTTTTCAGACTTCCAAAGTGCTTTGAGGCTGGATTTATCTCAAGAGGTTCTATCAAATAAAACAATCAATCATCTTTTGGAGCGAGTGGAAGATTTGGAAAAAAACAAGAATCACTAACCAAAGAATGTCAAAATATTGTAAATTATACTTTAGAACTGGAGCAAAAATTTGTGGAGTCTAAAATCACGCAACAAGAGGACTTTTCCAGGAGGAACAATTTAAGGATTAAGGGTGTACCTGAAACTCATAAAGCAGATGAACTAAATAACGGATTACGTATTTAGTTCCCCCTGAATTTCCCTGGTTTAACATGCTAGATAGACTCCACAGAATTCCTCTGCCTACAAATTTTTCAGGAGAGACAATAAGAGATGTAATAGTTAAAGCACATTTCTTTTAATATAAGCAGGACATTTTGAAGGCTTCTTGGCAAAAATTTAAATTTGAGCCACCTTTTGATAACCTGGTTATATTTACCGATTTATCAGGAGAAATCCTAGCTAACCATAGGAAATTTCAAGAAATTACAAAAGCCTTGAGAAATGAAAAGGTGGTTTATAAGTGGGGATTCCCCACTAAGCTCCTAATTTTTAAATATAATCAAAGAGAAATCATTAATTCTGTTAGGGAAGGTGAAGATTGCTTAAGAAAGTGGAAAATATCCTTTGTAATATCTCCTAGAGAAAGTCCCCTCCTGCATAGGCTACAGGGAGATCAATGGAATAAAGCGTAGGATGAAAAGAAGACTCGATCCTTAGTAAACACATTAGATTGACAATAAGTAGTTACACCATAGGGTTTTATGGAAACCACAGATTTTTTCAGCATAACGTTTTAGACGTAATGTTAGTTTTGTGTAAGCTTTTTTACTGGAGATAAATATTCTAGGTTTCCTTGGTCTACACTAAATTATTTTTTTTAATTAAGCCCAATAGTAGACAATTTACTTCAGAATGAGAGTTATTAATGCACTTGTCACTTTTAGACAATGGTTGAGATTTTATTGACGATATTTAATTTGCTTTTATCAATAATTATTCTACACAACACCTTTAATTATTTTTGAGAATTTTCAATAGAATAAGGTATAGAGGTAAAGTAGACTTAAATAAGCTTTGAACCTTTACAAAAAATGCAGATTCAAAATAGAGCACAAGGTTTCATAAATATCAGGATTGCACTATCATTTTTTGAGCACAATGACCTAGACGAATTGATAGTTTGGATATTCACTTCAACAGGAGGTTGCCTGTTTTTTATTGTATATACACTGACTTTTAATTGCACTCTTCATTTTATATAGTTATAATACCTAATAATGGTTTAGAAAACATGACACGAACGCACTTGTCCCTATTAATTACCTTCTCTGATTTTCAAGAAGAAATCTATTTTTTAAAAATGTAATAAGGTTATTGGTAAATAGATGGCCCTATATAAAGGGGTATTACTGCACTAAATATGTTCGATAGAAGATGGATGATATTGAGTTATGTTTTCGTTAAATGATTCCTCAAGTTATTAAAGTTTGACATATGCGCACTTGTCACTTTTAGAGATTATTGGTCACTTTTCCCTTAAAATTCTCAAATTAACACTTATGGCAAGCTTATTTAAACATACATTTTATTACTTTGAAATTTTCACTAGTTTTTGTTGTTTTTTAGAAAATATAGATAGACTGACATGTATCAGTATATGGTTTTTATCCTTGAATTGTCTGGAACATGGGGTTTGATCTATCTAACATCAATATAAATATCTCCTGAGTTACCATTCGTACATGGATTACAATATTATAATTAATCTCTTAATTTTAACCTAGCCTAATTCTAGGCCAGGCATCGGCGAGGTGGAAGGCAAGACAAATTTCTCGGTTTTCATTATGGAGGAAACGTTTTTTCTAATACAGAGTTTTTAATCTTTATAAATTTCGGACCTATACTTTTCCACCTTAATTTCCAATAAGTATTTTTTTTTTCGAATCTATTAGTTATTTCCATCAAGGTTGGAACACTATTTTGTTTCCAATTACTTCCTATCAGTGTGTTGGCTATTATAAGTGTTTGAATCAAAAACATTCTAACATCACAATTTAATTTATCAGGAAACATATGTAGTAGGGAGATCTCAGGGGTCAATGTTATTTTTTCTTTAGTGATCTCAGTTAATTTGTAAGAAAGTATTCTCCAAAAATGTTGGATTAAAGGGCATCTCCACCATATATGAAGGAACGACCCTTCCTCACCACAATTCCTCCAACAAAGATTGGTATTTTGTACTTTATCGATTTGGTGTAGTCTTGAAGGGACAAAATGCTACCTATTAATAATTTTACAGTGTTGCTCTCTTTGAGACGCATTTTTTATCACTGACTCAGTGACCTTTAATGCTCTGTACCAATCATGTATTGGGAGTTCCTTTCCCAGATCTTTTTCCCATTTGAGCAAATTATTAGAATTTTGTGGAAGTAAAACCTTTCTCATTGTATTATACATTTTTGATGTTAAATGTCGATAGTCTCTCGTTCTTATCAATTTTTCACATGAGTTTTCTTCCCTCTATCTAAAAAAATAAACACCTAAGCTTTTCAAGTTTGAATATAATGCTCTAGAATCAAGCCAATTTGCCGGTATACTAGGGAATTTAATTTGTATCTCTTCAAAGGTTCCAATTCTATTGTTGACATATAGGTCTCCTATTTTAAGTTTCTTGTATCCATTAGATTTTATCAGACAGAATTTCTAACGGGATAATTAAAGTGAGGAATTATCTAAGATCCAAGTCCAAAAATCGAATATTAATAGAATTGAACAATTGCGTCTAAAAGATAATAATTCGGAGCTAAAACCAACCTCTAATCCACAAGAAATCGAGAATGCCTTTTTTAAATTTTATGACGAGCTTTATAACTTGGAGAAAGATAAAAACCTGGTTAGAATATAAAATCTTTCTTAGATAAACTATCTTTACCAAAGATAAAGAAAGAGGATTTAGACTATGTTAATAGAGAAATTACGGGGGAAATAGAAGAAGCAATTTCTAAATTAAAACTAGATTCGGCCCCAGGGCGGCTTCTTAAATTTCTATTATAAATCTTTAAAATATTTCCTGGTGAATCAACTGTGTAAGGTTTTTAATGAAATTAAGAAGGCAGGCAAAGCTCCCCAACAATTGTTAAGGAGGCTATGATAGTAGTTATCCCTAAACAAGAGAAAGATACCAGGTAATGTAACAACTATAGACCTATCTCATTAATAAATACTGATACAAAGTTGTATTCTAAAATGTTTGCAAATAGACTCAACTTATAACTAACCGATTTAATTAAACTTGACCAAACAGGCTTTATTCAAGGCCGTCAAGGAGCAGACACCACTAGGAAACAAAAAAATCTAATAGCTTTCTCTAATTATAATCAAATTCCAATGTCTGTAATGACACTGGACGCCAAAAAGCAGCTTGATAGATTGAATTGGGGCTATAGGTTTATAGTACTCCAAAGGTTTGGTCTAGAGGACTTCGGAGAGAGAGCGATAGGAGCATTGTATTCACAGCCGTTTTCCTATGTGTCTTCTGGAGGCATTAAGACAACACACTTCCCTATTACAAATGGTACTTTCCAAGGTTGTCCCCTTTCACCCCTAATATTCGCCCTAATGATGAAGCCGTTAGCACAAGCTATAAGGTTATCTCCAATGATTCAGGGCTTGAAAATTGGTGTACAAGAATTTAAACTCATGTTTTTTGCAGACAATGTTATTTTGACTATTCCTGAGCCTATAAAATCTGAGCCATCTTAAAAAGTGAATTGATGATTTTGGCCAAATTTCTTATTACAAGGTCAACTGGTCCAAAACTAGCTCTGGGAAAAGAAGGTAAATTTATAATATCCAAGTGCTATGATACGATAAAGTAAATACAGGATTTGGGAAAAACTAATACTATGCTAAAATGGCAAGAAATCTGAATACCAACATAGCTATTAACAGCTATTAATGAGTTCTCATTTACACCAAAAGCTATAAAATACCAAGCCTTTAGAGAAATCTACTTTAAGATCTTCCATAGGTGGCACCTAGTACTGGAGAAGGTGGCACCTGGTACTGGAGAAGGTAGCACTGTGGAGAATGTGTGATCAAAAGGGTTCCCACTTGCACGTGTGGTGGGATTGCACTTCTATTAACAAACTATGGGTACAATGTTTTAATGTCATCTCTATGGCATTAGATAAAGTTATTGAGCTTTCATGCGAGATTGCTCTTCTCCATATTTTTCCAGAATTTCTGAATTTTGATTAAAAAAAAATCTTTATCACCCATGTGGTTTTGTTTTTAAAATGGCTATTAGCCAAAAGATGGAAGCAAATTCAGGTTCCCACTCTAGGCGAACTACTAGTAGTAATTGATAAAAATAGAGAATTAGAAAAAGACGTTAGCACATTGGGGATCGTGTTATCCACAAATAACAGATGGACTATTTGGGATAAAATTTGCCACGGTGGAACTTAAATGTATAATTGTTAAACCATTGAGAATACTCTCTCTCTTTGCCCTGCCCACTTTGTTGATGAATATACATGTTTTCGTATTATGGAGATTCTAACTTTTGTGTATGCTTGAAATATAATAATAAAAAAAGCCATAAAATAATTTGTTGGATGGAGGTTTTGAGGATTTCTTCTTTTTTTCTTTCTGTTAGTTGCAGCTACCAAATTATCCTAAGTGTTAGTACAAACTTGAAAAAAGTTGCATTTATTTGAACCGAGAACCTTTTCTCTCTCAGGCCTGAAGTAGTAAAATGAAAGGCTTCTATCTTGCAAAACCAGAGACATGAAAATCCCTTTTAATATATAATAATATAAAATCAGAATGTAGTGCCTTTCAATGTGCATTTTACATGATCTCATTATTTCATGTGATAATAACTTAAAGGCACATTCGAAGCATGTATTATTTGTAGTATCAGATAGAGGGTGTTTAGTAATGTATAACGGTGTGCTTTAAAAAAACAAACAAAAAAAACAAACAAAAAAAACAAGACCACTCCCTGTTTAGAAAGCTGCTGAACAAGGCAATGGTTGCCTCCAATATTGGTACCATATAGTTTACTTATTATCACTTCAATGCTGTAAAAATCAGACCGAGGAACTTGTACTGGGGAGGTCTGTTTTTCTTGAGGCTCAGATATTTTTTTTGTATATTGTTCTTTGAACAGCTAATCATAATGGGTACTCCCCGTTTTTTCTTTTACTGGGTCGCACCATCTTGTTTCCTTCCATGCAGACTGTTACTTTCTTTAGGTGGATGTTTCCTTGCAAACAAATTAGTTTCCCTTTAACCCTACTGAGTGCACTGGTAGATGTAAACTGCCATAACCCCTTAGAGCAAATACACCTCCTGTGTATTCAAAGTCTCCTCCAACCTCAGGTTTGCTGAAGCCAAACTGATAGATTCCCCAGTAGTAAAAGATAATGAATTAGAGCCTGTAGTTTTTGACATTCTAAAATCAACAAAATTGCCTATTTTCAAATTCCTCAAAATAGTTTTAAAATATGATCCCATTGGTCCTTTAACTTACCCCATTAAGGCTTTTTGGATACCACTACACTCAGATCTCACCTTCAGCTATCAGCCCACTTGCATACCCCCCCGCCCCCCTCTTGCCCTAATACTCTCAACCAGCCCTATTCATGTCTATGAATTCATAACAATTGAATGCACACCAGCCACCTATCTCACCGTCCCATAACCCCCTGCCTCTGATCTCCAAACATTTCACTATGAGCACATCTCCCTATGTGACTTCAACATCTCACCACTCATGTGCCTCATAACTCCAATAACTTTCCACAAGGTCTTGTGCTCCTGCTCGGCTTCCACCTAGACCCCGCTCATTTTCCAATAACACTATTTACATTATCTCCTCTCTTCCCCCACAAACTCTGGACCCAACTTATTCATATTAAAATGTATCATCCCTGCATGCCATTTTATTATCAACATAAGGAACCCTTCACTCCCCACTTATACAACATAAGAAGCCCAAAAGTAGAATATTACAAATACAAATTAATAACGCATCACAGATTCCCAAAGCACCCACGTCGGACATCTTTTTCCAACCCACAGATGTCTCCTTTCAATTGTTTGATCACCTCTATACAGACTTAAACCATTCAACAGGGTTAGTGACATTTAAAATGAACAATGGTTTTAAACCATAAGCCACCCTAAAATAATGAAAGTTACCAAAGCTTTTTTTGCCTGATTTAGGCAACAATTTTATTTTTTTTCTTTGCAGGGAGAAAAACAAAACAAATATCCATTAAAAAGTAAATCTCAATGCGCACGATTACTGCTGCAGGGCAAAGGAATGGTGTCAGAGTAAAAGGATCCCTGAGCCCCATGGCACCGGGGGTGAACCCTCAGGATTGTCGTTTGTCTGTAGTGTAGGAGATTAAATGACATTTCATGTGAAACAAATTAAAAATGCGCACAATCGCCCAAGATGTTGGGTGCCCTCCTGTGGCAAATACAGAACACCCCATTCTCCCAAGATCAAGTAAGATTTCTCCTGGAATCAAGATCAAAGCGGTCGGAATAAAGTCCATTTTGTCTTGTTCTAGGTCCAGAATTTGGAGACGACAAACAAGTATGAAAGGTGAGCCAAGGTTTGTGGTTTTCTGTGGAATAAATTAGAATGTAATATTCCACTTCTGAATGAAAAGGTTGCTAGTTATTTTCTCACCAGATAATAGGTTTAGACATTTATCAGATGAAATGTTCCCCATTTCTTGATGTCAGAGATTAGTTTTACGCTGGTGCCTCATCAATAGGGACACAACGGGGAACAGCCAATTGTGTATTAAGTCTTTAAGTAACAGTCTCATGAGATGCAACTGGTGTCAGCAGTGGGATGCACGCACATTGAGAATAGCTATTGCACAGACAGCTAGAGATTTTATTTTTTTCTTCCATACACAACCAATATACATACATATTAGGAATATGACCCGTTGCAGAAAATACTGTTTCCTGTGGACAGTATTGACCTAGCTAGTTTATTTTGCAGTTTTTTTGTGTGTTTGCACCCTGAGGTCACTATGAAGATGTGTACATGGCAATGAGTGAACAGTGATGCCCGGTGGCTATATGTATCTACTACTAATTAATGCTTTGGATCACAAAACACAACAACACGTATCAAACCGTAAAGTAAAGGGTTAATTCATTGTAATCCTGTGTCGGTTCTCCTTTATTGGCTTCTCTCATATCCGCCACCTTTAATATGGCATCCAAAGCCTCGTAGTGCAGGGAAGGCTGAGGCCATTTTTGCGTTCACTATACAGTTACCCAGATATAGTCTTCAAAGAGAAGGTGCAGAGCAGAACAAGCAAGCAAAAAAAAAAAAAGGTGCTCATAATATGCATTATCATCATTCTCCAATTGGTTCAAGCAGGGGCCGTGCCTCCATTTGATTATCTCTGTAGCAAAGCATAGACATAATTTGGGGTTTCAAAGAAAGGAGCGAAATCTTTAGAACTCCTTCTTTGCATCAATAACGGAAGATACATCCTTTGGAATCTGTCTATAAAAGCCCCAAGGGCATATTTTGTTTGTTCCTGTCCAAGGCCACAGAACTTGAGGGGGCAAATGTAGATCAACTCTTCAGTGAGTGCACTTGCAGGAATTCCCTTCCTTGGTTTCAGGTACTGACAAACAATAGTGAAGCATCTCACCAGCTTCTTAATCTCTGCCTTAAGGACTAAACATGAATCCCTGACTGACAAGTCTGTGGTCGGTTTAGTCTGTGTCAAGTCATCTTGCTCAATTCTGAGTTTTTTACTGCAAATCCTCTAATCTAAGAATTGACAAGTTTACACTCCATCTGAGTAGCTTAAGTTTGCCAAAATCTTTGCTACTTCTTTTCTTTTGGCAAAGAGGATCCGGGTTCCATCCACAGAGTCCCAACACACTTGGAAAGGTCCAACTGATGCATGGAATATTCTAATGATGGGTCAAGGGTCAAGGCTTTGGCTCTTTTTAACACACAGCTTGGGATGATGTGTGATAGCGTTTCGTCTCATTAGCTCTGTGTTGGCCCAGAGCTGATGCTTCTTTAAAAGGGAGTTGTTGATCATAAAACAGATGGGCAGTTAGGAAGGAAATATTTTTTTTTTTTTTAAAAGAACCCATGAGCCAATTGGGTAGGCAACATTGGTACTATTAACCCCTTCTCTGGAATAGAAGACCTCTTCAGGGGTGAAGGGATTTGTGGAATATCCCATCCAATGTTGAAGTTTCCTCTTATATACGAAAGCTCTCCTCTTTGCCATCGATATGTTTGAGGCGGAGGTACACGTCTGTGCCAATGCCCTGGAGAGACTGGATGCAGAGAGATCCACCCAGGTATTCTGCATATGCCCGAGAGGTGGGGAGTCCGAAGCCAAAACTGAAAAGGGAGATAAACAGCTCAGTTATCCTACAGGTATAGAACATACTGTCAGAACTTTTACTACCAATAAAAATCAATATTAATGTGTTATTATAATGTAATATTACTATTATAAACTTTCTTTTATATCCAATGTGTTAATATGTATGTTCTATAGATATATACACACACATATACATTTCCATTTTGGATAATATCTATGTAAATATGTGTTTTTCAGTTTATCACTGAAGTAGAATTCTTAATGCTTCTTTGTTCTGTAGAGACAATACACAAGCAAATTCCATAGCTAATTGGTGAGGTTAACTTAAAGTTCATATGTTTCTTAAAATATAATAGGATACTCCTTCTAGGTTCCCATCTAAGAATGTTTTAAGTAGACATCATGTCTATTTCCCAGAACGTAAATTGTTTCTTGGTATATATACCCGACACCCATCATCACTAGACTGGTGGCCATGTAATTTTTATAGTTTTATTTACGATTTAATGTCAAGGGTCATTAGCTAATTTTATTTTAATTCCTTGATTGTAATTTGATGGTACAATCACACCCTCAGGTATTCCAAAAAAATAATTGACACTTTTTAAATATTTTCTGACATTAGAATTTCTGATTGGTTGCCAAATATGTAGCCTAATATGAATACCTGATAAGCAAATTAAGTTGTGAGCATAATTGGTAGAGAGACATTCTCTCTAGACACTTTCCCACCCAAACAGGGCACCTTCTTATACCCACGCACATATCTCAACAAACAGAGACTCCTGGACTGACACACCCTAGGGTGAAAACTAAATATTATTTAGGACATTCCCAAAACTCATAGATAATTCAAAATGCATTCTACAAAGAAATCATCATAGATCATTAACAAAAGAATCTAAACACTTACATATCAAGAACTTCTTCTAAAATATAAGAAAAGATCCAGAATTCCAATGGGCTGAGTCATATGATGAAACCAAAACACCAAAACTAGGTATTGTATCAAAGTCTAATACTCTTCTAAATGTTATTTCTTTTTCATTACAATCATGGAAATATTTTGTTAATTTAATAAAAAATATATTGCTACATAAATATTTATCTGATATATACACAATATACCACTATAAATTTGTGAATTATAAGTCGACGTATAATTTGTAAATTCATTTTTTTAAATATCACAAATATCAGCTGTTCTAGGAGTCTAATATATCCGATAATTAATTGTAATGAAAAACATTTTCTCTTTTGAATTAAAGATAATACTATCATATATTAAAATGGTATAATATCTTACTAAATAGGTATTTGTAAACACATCGAAATAATCAAAACTATCTCTCTTATGTCATAATTACCATATTAATTATATTAAAGCATATTGTGCATGTCTTATATATGATTTTGTGGACAATGTGATAATAACTGATACTTAAATATTGCTGTACCTTGATATATATCTGTTACAATTGTTTATACCATCTTGTTATATTAAAAATATAAAGAATTAATATTTGTATTCATTCAAAATAAATATATTTTCACATAATACAGTTCTGTTTATTTCACAAGGCCAAGGCTTTTATATATTGTGTAGTAAGAATTCAAAATTAGTTGAAATTGGCAAATATATAAAATATGTAATTTTTTAATAATATTAATAAAGGTTATTGTTATTAATAATATCACCATATTAATTGCCAAAACCCACGACAATATACACCCGTCTACTGCGATTTTAAATGCTCACCCATGCATGGGTCCGGACTGTCCACTGTTGACCATGTCCACCATGTTGCCAAAGATGGGATTAATACGAGGGTCCTGAGTGCTAGTTTCAGCTGTGGTGAAATGATAATCCATCACGCGCTCCAAGTGATCATGGGGAATCCCACCTCCCCGATCTGAGATTCTATAAGTAGAACAAATGGTCACAATTGCATTCTACTTCGATTTTAAATCATACAGTTTGTACACACAAGCATGCATGAATGATAAACTTCATGGTCCAAATAATTTTACATTTTTATTTTCTCTGCATAAAACCATTTTTTTGAAAAAATCTTAATTTTAACAGACCGTTCTAGTGGGTGGAAATGGACATGACAGTAAAACACTTTCTCCACAAGCTTTTTCGCCCTTTATGGCGTAAGGCATAAATGTTAACTTTAGTGGCTTTCTAACTTACACTCATCACTTTTGTACAGCAAGCTTAAATAATGGAGAAAATGTAGTTTAAAATGGTAAAATAAATTAAATTAAGACATCAATTATGTACTGGCGCCTTTCAGGACTCTTCTAATTGACTACATATATTAAAATGAAAATGGCTTTGGTCTTGTAGATGATCAAGTAGCTTCTGTATGTTTAGGTATAGAAACATGGATCCATGATGTCTGGATTTGAGGAAATGTTGTTGAAGTTTCTTATCCTTCACAAGACACTAGCTAAAACAACACATGACGACACAGCGGTAATGGTGAATATATTTACTCTACAGGAAGCACCACGAAAACCCACAAAAGAGCCTACTTTAAATGTATTTTAGCTCGTAAATGCACACTTTAATAAAAAAAAAAAACCTGTGAAGTACGCAAAAAACTAACAACATCAGCAGTTGCGTAAGCCATGCGATCGCACTTTGTTTATATATAGAAGCTTAAATCCTGTCTAGGCTTCCTACTGAGGGGTGTGTTTATCTAATCTATCTGTGGGGTAGGGTCATTTGTTGCATAATCAGATCTTTCAGAATTTGTCACCTACCCCTTCGCACGTACATATTCCAGAAAAAATTTAAGAATAGATTTTTTGAACGATTTCACCCTACTACCTGCAGCAGATATACACAATGCTGGTCATAAGGTACAAAATACTGGTATATGAGCCACAATTCGAGAATAGTGCCTGTAGCAATACTCACCTTATTATTAGATCAATGTCATTGTTTGCAATGGTAATCGAGATGTCGGGAACGTTGTAAGGAGTATCAATATGACTTTCCATGGTGGCCCTAATAGGACAGAAAAGAGAGTCAATTTCTAACTCTGTGGGGAGTCAGTTGCCAGATGTAAACTAACTGAATAGCTCCCCAGTGGACAGCCCTGAACATGTGGATGGACATTACCTCATGGAGTTCTTGAGCAGCTCAGGAAGAATGTAATCTAGTGGCATCGGGATGAAAGGGAATCGAGCAGCAACATGACCATTTATGCGGACACGCGGGGCATTCCCGTACTTGTGTTCACAGAGACGCCTGTACATGGGGAGAACATCTGATGTGAGCCTTGAGAACAAGACCTTCTCGCAAACATTTATAGCACATGCACTGCAAACATAACACACTCTTTGGGCGCCAGCAATGCAAGCCTCCAATGTTTCTCTTTTTAGTTACCTGGCAAAGTCCACCCACTTCTCTATTATTTTCTTGGGTGAAAGGCGGGTACAAATTATGCCAACAAAATCTGCCTGTGGGAGAGAAGAGAAAAGAACAGTATGTAAGTGGAATAGCCATCCAGTTGATGTGATAGAGTCAAACACAGTTTAGGGATTTAAAGCAGGTCTAAGATAAACACAAGGCTCTCGAGGCTAATTTAAGCCAATATTTTAGGTAGACAGAATAGGCCGTGTTAGGACTGGATTAATCATGCACTGACAATATTCTGAGATGAACAAATGATAAAGGGATTAAAACTATATCAAATAAGACTGAGAACCAACCTGGCAAGGAAGGGGTTACAGAAAAGGCTAGTGCTGCAAAATAATTGTCTGGCCTCCTGTCTATAACCCTAAGGTGGGCTCTTAAAACTTTTGTTTAATCACATGTCAAGTCTCATACATGTGGAAGAAAATATCAGAGGGCTGGAAAAACATACTTAAGAATAATAAAGAGAAAGGCAGAGAAAATTGGGATGGATGATTGTTGAGGTTGAGTGAGACGTGTGCGTGGTCATCACATGCTTTCGTAGTTTATATAAAGTTGGTGTATTAAGTTTAAGCTCATTCTATTATTATAGATATTTCATTCATGAATGTCTTAAGCTGCTAGGTTAACTATAACCACTAAAACACATGCTTAAGATTGAAGTATATTCACATAAAAGTTTCCTCAGGGAGACTAGATGGGTCTTATCTGCCATCAAATCTAGGTTTCTATGTTTACTTGTAAAACACATAATGTGAACTTTGCACCAAATACATCTTTATATACAAACTCTTTCCAAAGAACATGGTAGGGACAAATAATAAAGAAACGCAAGCATTCCTTGTATAAGCCCAAGGCCATCCTGGCTCTAACAGCATTAGATACAAATTACACACTGATCATTCATAAAATCCATACTCTTAATTTAAATAAGCCTTTTAAAGATCCGATTCAGCAGCTGCTGGTTCTCACCCCCTACATGGACCAAAGTGGCTCTGGTTGGCTGGCAGTGGCAAACTGACACACACACAAAATGGTGCAATGCAATCCATTGGCTACATACTGGGTGTGTTAAAGTGGTTTCCATTGCAGTGATTTTGTAAATTCAAGTCAGTCGAATCGGTCTGTGCTTAACTCTCTTAAACTTGTCTCCCAGCAAACCGGACCCCGTTATGATCTTTTAAGAGAAATGGCCCAAATGTAGGCGGATACTCTTTGTCTTTCAAAAGTGAATTGAATATTAATTTTATCTGTTACTGAAGGTAAATGATATTAATAACAAATGCATGATTAAAACATCTCCTCTTGTTAGGGTACTATAGTAGTATTTTATTGAAGCCAAGCTTGAATGAGATAGGCCTTTTGGTTGTTATGTACAGTCATATTAATGTATCTATGCCCTGACAGGTAATTCCTCATCCCCATGGGGAGGTGAGACAGAGAGGTAGAGATGAGAGAACAGGTATGTGCTGGGTAGTTACCCGGTCTTCATGCAGAGACAGGTGATGAGTTGCTAACATCCGGATGCCCAGGCGTGAAGTCAAAGTCTTATCCAGAAAGAAGCGGATAACTTTCTCATCCTGTGAGGAAACAAATAAGAATGTGTAAGACATTCAGTCTGATAGGATGGGTGAATCTTACCAAGTAATAGGAAGATCCATAAATGCCCAGACATTGAAGTAAATTAAGACCCAGCATACTGGGAGGACCCCCTGACCTCTCCCAAGAAGTACCTGGATGTGCTTCCTGCTCTCCCGTAGACCTTCCGCCAGCTGAGTCACCACATCCTTATGATCATCAAGAAGCTGCCGCAACAACTTGCAGTACTGAGTCTCTGTCTCGTGATCAGAGATCTAAAGAAAAAAAGAGGGTGATTAGATAAAATATGAACATTATTTCAAACTACTACCTGCAGTCTCTGTTCATGTTTTGCACAGAAGCCACCAGCAAAAAAGTAACCAAATGAACGGATTCCAAAACACATCTCAGTCAATGCTTGTAAGATTGAAATTCTTTATATCTCCCTGTGAATGTTTTTAAATAGGAAGTTTCACAGTACTGTTTCAATCTAATGGATCTCATCAGTGTGGGGCTGGTACCCAAATCATGCTATAGATTTAACCCATGGGCACAGTTGAGATAGACAACTCCACCGTACAGAGTACAGTATTTGTGTTCACATTGGAATGTTTAACATTTGTAAACGAGGAAAATATGGATTCCAATCTCTTTACTACCAGATTAAGCACTTACCGGAGGAAATTCGCTGAGCTTCTGGAAGGCTCGAATGTAAAGCTCATGCTGCAGGAGACAAGCAGACATTAGTAATGTTCAGGAGTCTGGAGACAGCCCAAATACCTAGAGGTGGTATGTGTGACTGGTACATACCACGTGCAGGATCGTTGGATTACATCCCATGATAAATGGGAGGCTGCGGAATCCTTTGATCCGATGAGCGATACGCACAGGAAGCTCCTTGTGTAAATATCTGGCGCTTTTCTATAATATAAAGACATTAAGTGTAAGCCGGGCTGGATTTAGGTCTCCAGCGTCCCTAGGCATAGCAGCTTCCTCCCTCTTGTAACTCTTTAGTTCCAGGAACATGCCCCCTGGCGGCGAGTCTGTGAACTGCAATATTTTCTTTTGGGAATATGAAGTGCCCATCAAAGGGAAGCGCCGCTAGGCAGCTGCCAAGGTGGATTAAAGAGAAATGGGCAAGGAATGTAAGAGGATACGGATTGAAGCAGGGAAAGAGGAGCAGAAAAGATCATGGGAGGAAGAGCAAGTGCAAACAGACAAAGGACATCAATATATATCCACAGAGATGAAAACCAGCCTCTTACCAAGATGTGGCTGCCGTCCTGGGACCTCCCCGAGTACAGCATAGTGGTTGGAGTGAGACGGACAGAGGCCTAAACAGAGGGAAAACAAAACACATCATCAATAATAAAATTCCCTTAATGTTCCAGTATTGACCACAAACAGCCCTATTGGTGACAATGCCACCTAACACTAAATGGATTCAATATTGTTCACAAGCAAACAGTCCCACGACTGCCCCTCCATCCTGTATCATCCATTAAATGTGTATCATGTATCAGTTTCCCCTATTATAAAACTACATTTTCCTGCAGTAAACGTACACCGAAGTTTGTAATGTTTACCTGTCACAGTCATTCAGATCAACCAACACAATATAGATTGATGTATCTTGCTCATGGCAGATTATTGCCAATAATTGTGGATAACACTCAGTCTCTAAATCCATTAACATTAGCAGAAAGGTATGCGGAAAAAAAAAAAAAAAAAAAAAAGACTTGAGCATGCTCAGACCTCACGGAGTAACTTATTGATGAGATAATTACTGCCTGGGGTCTACGCATGCACAGTATTGTCCTTTTCACATGGCTTTACATTGAAAACCATAAAATCAGAGCCCCGGGAATGACTAACATTGAAAATAGTCTCCCCAAAGTGTGATATTGAACAGGTCAAAATAATGCAAGTTTATGGTGGGAAAATGCTTTTTTCAGAGGATTTCACCAAGTAGTAGCCAATACCTACAGGTTTAAATTATAGCCTGTTGGGACCCTCCATTGTGTCCCTTTAAACTCAAACTCTGCACCCCATCACAATCCTCCAGTATTCACCCAATATTAAAGTGACTTATTCTTTGCAACTCCTGACCTCCCTGTACAGATCCTACTTATATTTCTGTCATAAACAGCTATATTCCGGCGCTGCACTATCCTATGCTGCACTACATATATATAGAGCTAGATCGGAATTGCCCCCATCATCGGTGTCCCAAATGGCTCTAGATCTTCCCAGCATCCACTCTGTACCTTTTCAGCTGCAATATCAATGCCAGACTGGTTGTAGAAGGAGGTGACCGTCTTGGACCGCTCTCTGGCCAGCTCCACATGATGGGGATCAGTGGCTGATGTCGAGTGGGAACGAAGTGGTGGAAATGATAAACGGAGGGCAGGGGGCAAGAGGGCCCCTCTACCACCCAGCTCCAACAGACCCTTCCTCAGCATATCTACCCGTGCAAGGTATCCTGCGTGAGAGAACACAAGACACATGGATCAAACAGAGAAAAGGAAGAAGGAAAAGACCAAGAAATGAATATGCAAAGCCAAAAAACGGCCACTTAGGGCACTACAGTACTCCTCTAACAATAGACATTAATAAAATCTATAGTCAATAACAAATATTAACCTTGCTTTCAAGTGTTCAAATCAGATGCTGCTGGTCAACACCACTATAAAGAGAGGGGGGGGGGGGGTAGTGCTAAATTTTAAGGCACAAAGTTATATTAACACAATTTTTTCCTTTGGCACCAAGATTTTGCCCATGCAGTGTTCTCCCTGTGTGCCCGCCCAGTTGCTCCATGAGGTCGCTCACTGGCACCTCTGTGCCACCTGGAGGCCGAAAATGCCTAGGAAAAACACTGCTATGAATGATTTTTTGGCCTCTTATCTAATCAGATTGTTCTTAAAGGGACATGGAAATATTTGTTTTTCTGTGTTGCATCAGAAAGAGGCTGCTTGTTAACATGTCAAAGTGTGTTTTCTGTTTTCAAATGAAGATGTCAGAGCTCAAAACCTTATTCAGATTGCTAAACTACTCTTGGGGGCTTGCCCTCTTCCAGCCAATGAGATCTACACACTAAAGTATCCTGTTAGTTGGAATAAAACTATTAAGCAAAACATCATTCAAATGACTTTTGCAATGTTCAAGCTGTGCTCTTTTATTTCAAGCATTAAAAAGTTGTATGCCAGGTCCCTTTAAAGCTCATTAAATCTGTCTCAAAAAACAAAAAAACAACCTTTCCCATCAATAACCTTATCAGGGTGGAGAAAAACAGACAAATAAACTTACCTCAGCAAATGTATCGAAGATCAGGTCTGAGCTCGGAGGAGCAGTTACTTCATAACCTGTATGAGGAGACAGACAGTGCCGCCATGATATAGAGGACACCACACCCCACCCTGGACAGAATGGGCCTATTGACGCTTATCTTCTGCAAAATGTCAACTTGAGATACACTGAAAGGGTTAATGTGAAACAGCAGAGATTCAAAGTAATTTATATGGAACTAGCACTTTATCAACTGGTTGGTTAGAGATGCAATAACAGAACTGAAGTATTTATGTCCCCCACCCCTCCGGCTTACCATGAGGAGGAGGCTCAGGTCACAGATGGAAGGCATATGTGGGCTCTGTGCCATCTGTAAGGAACATGAGAGATGTTAGGGAGGGGGTTACCCCCAGCAGTATGTTAGGATACCCCTTTGCTTCCACTTGATTAACTGAAGACCAATCCTAACATCCTTGTGATAAATTACATCAGGTCTTCTTCGTCGGCTTCATTTGCCACCATCATAGTGTGTCATATTCTGCTGCATTGTTTCCGAGTAGTGCTCCACTCCAGAACAGTGGATATAAAAGCTTTGCGAATGTGGCTCCAGTGGATATTTGCACTGTTCTGAAACAAAGCAGCGCAGACAACCCAAGAAGTAACCCCCTGCAACCGATAATAAACTACCCTTAGAGATTATTATTATTATCCTTTCTTTATAACGAGCCAAAATATTCCGTAGCGCTATACCAATAGAAACACTGCATCCAAGTACATTTTTTATCCCTATACCAGGGGTGGGAAAACTCGATCCTGGAGAGCCCCACACAGGCCTGTATTTGAGGATATTCTTTCTGTGCACAGGTGAGACGATGGACTCACCTATTTGCAGCAGACATATTGTCAAATCCTGGCCTGTGTGGGGCTCTCCATGATTGAGCTTGCCCTCCCTGCCCTATACTAACCCGCCAGCCAATAGCAGCACAGCGCAGAGATCCAGCGCAGCACTGTCTGAAGCTGCTCCTTTCCTTGTGGTGGGAACAAAATACTATAGATTCCATGATGCTTTGCAGCAGAGACTGATCCCCATACTTTTGTTACAATGTTGTAGCTGCCTCTGATTGGCCACAACAAATGATGAATTTTATGCTAATTTAGTATGGATTTTCAGGGACGTTCCTGCTCAAAATCAACTGCCAGAAAAATTAAAACATTTAGCAAACTTTAGGGTAAGTTTATTCATGTTTTCTTTCATGCAAACATGTTTTCATACACTACGGATTCTCCTCAATCAGATGCTTCATAATCCAGGAAATGTATATTCTTTTTAATATCACTACTTCTACTACTGAGCCCATGTAATAATTCAGTATCTGAGGCACCAATAGTTGTGAGCCAGGACTGTAAGCAGTTATATAAAATAGCCAATGGCTTGCACAATTATATCTACTAAAAAGTGGTTTTGACAATCATGTCCCATTCTGTTCCCACCAGAGACCTTGGTGCCAAGCACTGCCCTGGCAGGATCGAGCTGCTCAAGGTTACAGGAAAATATTTACATATCCTGGGAAATTTCAGCCAATCAAACAGGTCGTAGACAGTCCAGCCCCTCAAGCAAAGTCTGTCTCAGGACTAGAGCTAGATAAGGAGAACATACCACAGAAGACGGCTGGATTATAATAATATGCCTTCAATTAGCTGCTTGTTTGCTTTATATAAGTGTACCGTTAACTAATTTATTTTACATCATTCAGTGTAGTTGTCATATAAAATGTACTAAGAAGCTCAAAGAGCAACAGCTGCAGCTCTAATACACAGCATGTTACTGTTTTCTTGCTGCAGCATGACACTTGTATGAAGCCCTTCCCTGGTTTGTGGCTGTAGGCCACAGATGTGAAAGATGGCAGCACACAGGAGAGTAAACAGCAAGAAACAAGGAGGTTACAGAAAGAAAAAACTGTCATTCTTTTATTTTTGGCAAAGGGTGTCTGATGGTAGTGTAATTATAGGGAAAACTGTAGTAGGAGCTGCAGCATAATACTGTACAATGGTGATGGTGGGTAAAGGATAATGTAGGACGTGTGTGTAATTTTTATATATATATATATATATATATATATATATATATATATATATATATATATATATATATATATATATATATATATATATATATATATATATGCACAATGAGCACCAAAGGTGCTCATTGCGGGCCTGTGGCGCTCATCGCAAGGCTTGCCCGACCTTGCTGCAATGAGCGCGAAAGGCAGTCCTCACAATTGTGCCATTTCAGGGTTCCGCTAAGGGTCCTCTGTCCCGTCAGAGCTGTAATTTGCCCGAGGACGCTCCACTGATGGAAAGAAAGAGAGATTGAAGATGCTCATCGCAATGCCCGCAATGAGTGACGAAGGCGTAGGACTTTGGCGCTGATCACAAGGCACGCAAGACTGGCCGATATTTTTTCAAGCATGAAATTCGGAAGACGCAACAAAAAACGCCAAATAAGTTCAAATTTTAACATAAAAACCTCACACACAGCTCAGGGGGACAGCCAGGGCGCCTGTGAGGTTGCAAGTGAATTTGGCGCTTAATTGCTGTTTTTCTGAGATCGAAAATCGGCTAATCGATGAAAAAAAACTGCAGTCGTAAAAACGATTTAAAAAAGGATAAAACCAAGGCCAAAATACGTAACACCTAGCCGATCGACGCCAGGCACGAAGTACTTTGAAAATACAAGCAACGTTGCTCATGAGACCCACAAAACTGTGAAAATAAAAGCAACGGCGCACAGAGCGAGGCACGCAAGACTAAAAAAAAGATAGATCAACGGGGGCAGAGAGGAGAAAGACACAGGGGTGAGAGAAGGGGGAAAATAGACACAGGGGTGAGAGAAGGTGGAAAATAGACACAGGGGTGAGAGAAGGTGGAAAATAGAAACAGGGGTGAGAGAAGGTGGAAAATAGACACAGGGGGTGAGAGAAGGTGGAAAATAGACACAGGGGTGAGAGAAGGTGGAAAATAGACACAGGGGTGAGAGAAGGTGGAAAATAGACACAGGGGTGAGAGAAGGTGGAAAATAGACACAGGGGTGAGAGAAGGTGGAAAATAGACACAGGGGTGAGAGAAGGTGGAAAATAGACACAGGGGTGAGAGAAGGTGGAAAATAGACACAGGGGTGAGAGAAGGTGGAAAATAGACACAGGGGTGAGAGAAGGTGGAAAATAGACACAGGGGTGAGAGAAGGTGGAAAATAGACACAGGGGTGAGAGAAGGTGGAAAATAGACACAGGGGTGAGAGAAGGTGGAAAATAGACACAGGGGTGAGAGAAGGTGGAAAATAGACACAGGGGTGAGAGAAGGTGGAAAATAGACACAGGGGTGAGAGAAGGTGGAAAATAGACACAGGGGTGAGAGAAGGTGGAAAATAGACACAGGGGTGAGAGAAGGTGGAAAATAGACACAGGGGTGAGAGAAGGTGGAAAATAGACACAGGGGTGAGAGAAGGTGGAAAATAGACACAGGGGTGAGAGAAGGTGGAAAATAGAAACAGGGGTGAGAGAAGGTGGAAAATAGACACAGGGGTGAGAGAAGGTGGAAAATAGACACAGGGGTGAGAGAAGGTGGAAAATAGACACAGGGGTGAGAGAAGGTGGAAAATAGACACAGGGGTGAGAGAAGGTGGAAAATAGACACAGGGGTGAGAGAAGGTGGAAAATAGACACAGGGGTGAGAGAAGGTGGAAAATAGACACAGGGGTGAGAGAAGGTGGAAAATAGACACAGGGGTGAGAGAAGGTGGAAAATAGACACAGGGGTGAGAGAAGGTGGAAAATAGACACAGGGTGAGAGAAGGGGGAAAATAGACACAGGGTGAGAGAAGGGGGAAAATAGACACAGGGGTGAGAGAAGGGGGAAAATAGACACAGGGGTGAGAGAAGGGGGAAAATAGACACAGGGGTGAGAGAAGGGGGAAAATAGACACAGGGGTGAGAGAAGAGGGAAAATAGACACAGGGGTGAGAGAAGGGGGGAAATAGACACAGGGGTGAGAGAAGAGGAAAATAGACACAGAGGTGAGAGAAGGGGGAAAATAGACACAGAGGTGAGAGAAGGGGGAAAATAGACACAGGGGTGAGAGAAGGGGGAAAATAGACACAGGGGTGAGAGAAGGGGGAAAATAGACACAGAGGTGAGAGAAGGGGGAAAATAGACACAGGGGTGAGAGAAGGGGGGAAATAGACACAGGGGTGAGAGAAGGGGGAAAATAGACACAGGGGTGAGAGAAGGGGGGAAATAGACACAGGGGTGAGAGAAGGTGGAAAATAGACACAGGGAAGGGAAATAAGGAGGGGGGGAGGACATGGAAGGGAGAGGCCAGCAAGTTAGAGGGGGGAGCCTTGCATTGCGTGGCAAACAGCATTGCCAGCCTTCACATTTTATTGCTGTCATTTTTGACGGGCAAGTCGCTAGTACATTATATAAATTAGCTTACCCCTTTAGTCTCAAACCCATAAGACGATAGACGAGTGAAGACCTCACAAATACCTAGAAGAAACCCTGAGGAGGTAAAGAAAGATTAGGAGACTATGTAGACGCTGTCTTTATACAAGTAGCAGGGTCTGTGCGAAGCAATCTGAGTAGCAGAGCTTACAAATCATTTTATGCAGCTTCTCCTGTGAGTAGGAGGGATAGGCGGAGATATTATTATGAGGCCGTCATATAACCAGAGTGACCCCATATAACCGGAAGTAGAGGGTCTTACAATGTGCTTTATATACAGATCAGGACAGGCCCTGTGACAGCCCGAGATAGAGGAGCATTTAGGGAGTATTAACCCCATGCTTCCTGCCCCCCCCCCCCACCCCTCCCGCAGCTCTTTCTGTCCCTGTATGAACTCTGGGTGTGAAGCAAGAGGGGGGGGGGGGGCACAGATTAACTAATAACCTGCAGGGACATTGAGCAAGAGTCCAACCATCATCATTAATTACCTTATACTGGCGTGATCTACGCTCAGCCGAGGACAAGTATCTATTATAGTAGCCTCATACGGCTTTAACATATCCCCTGGGTAAACGCTCCATGTACTCACAAGTAGATAATCAGTCACTGGTCTGTGAGCGCTGTATTTTCAGCCATTTGCCAGTTATATGGTGTATTTCATAGCCGATCCCTGAATACATAACCCTGATAATATCCGAGGGGACAGGGGCTGTAGCAGAGCACGGCATCTTAAATAAAAGCCCACGTGCACTTATTCCGAAAAAAATAACACAGCCTTTAACTATTTAAAATGATGTTATAGTGGATTCTAGCACTTGATGGTTTCTTGTTGATCTACTTCCTCAGATAGAGGACAATGCAGAGGCATCTTGACTACAATGGGAATGTGGCAGCAACACCTGTTAGTGCTTTCAACAGAACAAATTAAGATTTCATCAGGTTACAAGCACACACATTCCTGAAAAAACAGCGGAGAGAAGCAAACAAGGAAAAAGAGAAGCTCACTGACCCATTAAGCACACGGCTAGTGCCCGCAGAGCATTGCACGTGACACTACCTGGGGGCCTCGGCTCAGAAACGTTACTGTTGGCTAACATTTTATCTCACATATACAATTTGTTCCTTGCCCTTGACAAGAAGCGCCTGCCTGCTCACTAACCTGACTGTCTCTGGATGAGATTTCCTATCCCGGTGGTTCCTTTGGGCGTCTGGAGGACATACGTCTATTTCTGGGGTGATTGCACAATAAGACATAAAGGCCCTGCAGGGGTATGAGGGGCATGCTGGGAATGGTTATAATAGAAGAAGTGTGCAAGCATGCAGCATGTGACACAGCCAGCTGGCAGAGGCTTACACAGGGGCGGCTGGGAGGGAGGGAGGGGGGTCCTCGGTGTCTTGGCTCCCTCCTCAGACTGGTGGTTAGTTATGAATAGTCACCTCTTGAGATGGGTCACCTCTTGGACTGGGTGCTCGGCACAGACTCAATCATAATTCTGTGCCAGCTGTTCCTGGATACGTCTCTGTGCCAGCGCTCACTCCTCCATTCAACCCTCCGAGTTCATTCATAACAGTGACATCACACCTACTCCAATTAGCAGTGTGTGACATCACAGGCTGTCCGACCAATCACACGGCTAACATATGTAGAGCTTTATAGGACATTGCCGCCAGTAAAGGGTTATTAGCTAATCCAGCCGCACCCTACAGAAAGTATTACAGATACACATCATCATGAACATACATCCCGTGTCATGTACAGAGGATCGCAAATACTACTGTGGCCCTTTAAGAGGATATGCCTTAGTCCAGGTGCTAAATATCCAAAAACTTAGGACATCTAGGAGCCAGAAAAGTGCACATTTCTAGATATATACATATTAATAAAGCCATTTAGGAGCCAGGTACCTGGGATTTTTACAATCTTACAACAGCAGTTCCCAAACATTTAAGGCCAGGATTTAAGAAAAAGTCTGTATGAATCCATGAGATGCAATAAAACAGCGCTTATAAGCCTCCTCTTAATTTAATAAAGTGCATAAAAAGTTACACTGTCTCATAGTAACCAATTAGTGGCAACATTCTACAACATGCTGCTTGAGAGAGGTCACTGACAGGCTAATTTTAAACACTGCACTTCACAGCTTGTGCATTCATGAGGGCAGACACAACATTGTATGATTTCAGGCAGAAAAAAAAAAGTAAAAAAATAAAATACAGTGGGTCCCTCTGTACTCGTCTACCTCAAAACTCGTCAAATTTAGTATTCGACGAGTTTTGATGAGCAAAAAATGCTTTGGCACTGAACGCTTCCGTGATATTTGTTGTGCTTGCGAAGAACAATCTACATTACTCCCTATGTGAGTTTGGTACTCGTCATTTTCGCCACCCGTCGTGCCTTCTGAAACCAATTAACTATGAGCACCAAGGGTCTACTGTACATAAAAGTAGATATATACGTATATTATATTCCCAGTGACACCCAGAAACCTTCCCTGTTCCTTTAGGTTTCACACGTCCAGGTATGCTGTATGCCTTCGCCATGATGAGCATGCGTGTGGCGTGTACCGTTCAGTTGTGTCCGACTTTCTGTGACCTCATGGACATCTTTATGTCCATGGTAGTGCTGATCCACTTGGTTTTCATGGCAGAGATTCTGGAGTGGGTTGCCACTTCCTTCTCCAGTGGGCCACAGTATACAGCTCCTGGTATTCCTACGTCGTCTCCCATCCAAGTACTGACCAGGCCCAATCTTGCTTGGCTTCAGAATGGTGTGACCTCTTGGTTCCCGGACTGGAATCAAACCCAGGTCGTAGCTGTGAACGCACCGTATCCTCTATACCCATCTCTTGTTCTTTAACCAATAAGCTGCCCCCCCCCATGTTGTAGGAACCCGTTTCTACCCAAACTCGTTCTGTTAGTCCTGCCTATACTGGGACAGCAGAAGATGTCACATGGCATCTCACGCCATGGCAGCAGGTTGTTGGGCAGATATGTAGTCTATATAGTACAGGTACAACACGGACTATCCGGCATTGGGTGGTCCGGCACCTCCTTTAGTCCAGACATATTTTCAGCAGGGACAGCTTGCGGTGGCTCTTGGTGTTGCCCACGTGTCGCCGGCACATTTTTCGGATTCACCTTGGCCTGGTGACTCCTCTCGGGGCTGGGTCTCTTCTGGGGAGACTTCTGGTTGGCCTCTTAATCTTTGGGATCGTGTAGCTTTCCTGGACCCCGGCAAAACGGGTACGGCACTGGAACATTGTATAATCTGTGTTGTACCTGTACTGGGAGTAAAACCGTATACAACTGGCTCCTAGGGTTTTTGGCAATTCTACGTATATCTGTACGAGGACTTGAGAAATTCCAGGAGCCCCGGCTACTATTATTATGTTACATATGTATTCCTATGCATGATCATAACCTGGCTCATAAAAACATACCCGAGACATATACTTGTGCACAATCCATCCTATGCTACGCTTTAGAGCCATATAATACTGTAATCGTATGCGTAAAAGCTCAGCCGCAGCTTGACCGGCACAAACTGACCCTCAGATAGAAGCTTCCACTGGCCACAAAAATGGGTGAGTCCCCGGCACACAAGGCAAGCATAATATTTATATATAGGTGTTATCGCCGCCATAGACCTAAACGTTCTGCATATAAAAGAGCAGTTATATATATCAGGAAAGTTATTCTTCTCCAAGGTCTCATGAAGATCTTGTAAATGGTGTTCTCTTATCTTATTTATAAAGCTATGGGAAGAAGAACAAAACATGCTGCAGTTCAGACATCCACAAGACTTGTAAGGACAGAGGAGAAGCCACACGGCACACTATAGAGGAATTCATTCTCATACAGAAAGTATAAAGTAATCATGCCTAAAATGTGATGCATCCAAGTGCGTTCTAGAAGAGTCTGCACCACAGTGGCCCTTTAATTGTCTCTAGGAAGGCACTTTAATATTATATATACTACTTGACCGTCAAAAATGACGGGAATAAAATTTTAAGGGAATGCTGTACCTTTGGCGGTCATCGTGTAGCTAACAATGAGCGGCATTGGCGCTCATTGCAGGCCTTGGCAAGCCACAACTTTCGTGCTTTGCAATGATCACCTTCTGCGCTCATTGCGAGCCTCTCCCACCAGTCTAGTTTAGGGGCCTCGCGAAGGGTGCTACTGGCTCGGGCCGAGAGCTACTGGCTCGGGCCGAGAGCTACTGGCTTGGGCCGACTGCTACTGGCTCGGGCCGACTGCTACTGGCTTCAGGCTCTTTTTTACGTCCTACAGCCTCGTTTTCGTCCGGTTCACTTGCAACCTCACTCCCGGGCTCCCTGGCACTCGCCCTGCGCTGTGCGTGAGTGTGGAAGTGAATTTGAGGCAAGGTTTTTTTTTTTTGCTGGGCTTCCCAGTTCCGTGGTACGGCCATTAAAATCGTAATTGCTTCCCCGCAACTGCGTATCTCGGTTTGCGAGGCCGCAGTTGCATCTACGTGCTTCGGTCCCAAATCCCACGGGCCTCGCGATGAGCGCCTGTGGCCTGCGACTGAGTGCCTCGCTTTGCAAGGCCCGCAATATTTAACAGTATGTGACCAACGGCCCGTATATTTACAAGGATTATATGTAATTATGCTCCCGAGGCTCTTTGTAGGAGTTTGTTGCTTTTATTATCGGTTTGTTTGAAATAACAGAGAGAGCGCAACAGCTTCTGTAACTTATTATTGCAGTACAGGGGTAATATTATTATTACTAATAATAATATATTAATATACTTTACCTATTTGTAACTAATATATCCAGCAATCAATATCCTGAAGAGCCAACAATCACTTTTGATTTTCCTGCAGCATAAAATGTACATTTAGACTGATGCTGACCTTGTCCTGTGTCTATCTCTAGTTCTATATAACTTAACACACAGCAGTGTATACGCCTCCAGCTCTTTATATACACACACACACACATTATATATATATATATATATATAAACTAGCGTATTGCCCGTCAAAAAATGACGGCAATGAGATGTGTATGTTTGGAAAGTTGTTTAGTTATTAATATACACATGGAACTGTAAGGTAGCTAATGTTGTTTTGTGTGTACTACTGAAATATAGAAATCAAATTAATAAATTAATTTACCTATTTTGAAGCATTGTGTTGAAGAGCTGACAATCTGTTTTGATGTTGCATCAGCATTAGTGGTGTGGAGCTGCTGTGTAAGCGTGATGAACGTGTGCAGTGTAATAGAGTGCGTGCGCGATCCGAAACCGTTAGCGTAGCTGTGTACTTCCACATTATCGTAAAATGGCGGGTAATGTGTGGTATGCGTCTTAGCGGATTATCCGTAAGTGTTTTCCGATTTCGTAATGTGTGTTATGCGCCTTCGTGGATTATCCGTAACTGTTTTTCGTGGTGAGAGTGCTGTAGCCTCGTTTTCATTTTGTTCGGCCGCCATTTTTTCTCTCGCTTAGCATTTTTTTTTAGTGTCTATTTTTTTTTATTTTGAGGTAAATCAAGGTGTAACTTGCTTTTTTGAGGTCCTGGGTGCTCCCTCTTAATGTCGGTAAGGTTTTTATGTATGTGCTGTGTGTATGTATTGTGTTTTTTCTTTTTTTGATGTTTGCGAGCGTATTTTTTTTGCTCCGTATTAACGGCTCGCCTCGCAAGTGCTACATATTAACGGCTCACCTCGCTACGCAAGGCTCGCCTGCGGCGCTCATTGCCAAAGTGCTACGGTTTAACGGCTCGCCGGGCGATGAGCGCCTGTGACGCTCATCGCTAAGCCCGCTAAAGTACTACGGTTTAACGGCTCGCCTTGCTGTGCGAGGCTCGCCGGGCGATGAGCGCCAAAGCCCGCTAAATCGTACGGACCACGCAAACAGCGTGACGACAACTCGTAGCAGGACAATTATAATATGTGATATATATATATATATATACACACACACACCTCCATATACACACACTATATACACCACCAGCTCTATATATATATATATATATATATATACACACACACCTCCATATACACATACACACACCTCCAGCTCCATATACACATATATACACACCTCCAGCTCCATATACACACACATACACCTCCAGCTCCATATACACATATATGTACACAGCACTATATACACCACCAGCTCCATATACACACACATTTTATATATACATACATACACCACCAGCTCCATATACACACACACACATATATATATATATATATATATATATATATATATATATACACAGCACTATATACACCACCAGCTCCATATTCACACATCTAGATAACACTGTATACAAATCCAGCTCCATATACACACATGTATACATATCCAGCTGTATATACACCTCCAGCACTATATACACAGCACTGTATACATGGCCAGCACTCTATACATCCTGTTTACCTCGTGTCACGTGACCTCTCCACACAGGACACTCTCCGACCCTCCGACCGCACCAGATCCCAATGCCCTTGCGTCCTACGTCACCCAGGGCTCGACGTCACGGCGCAGGAAATAAAAACTACAAGTCCCATGATTCCGAAGTGCAGTTGACGTACAGTATAACGTAATCACGCAGATCACTATTACGCTGCTGGATGATTGCTTCCCGCTTTTTTGTTCCTCTCACAGTGTAGTCCCGCGAGCCGCCTTGGTGTGGCAGCTACAGTGTAGTAGAGTGGGAAAACTCCGTGTGGGTTCCTCTGTTGATTATTTTATATATATTTTTAGATATACGATGTTTGTTACAAAGATGTCCCCACATTCTTACATAGATTTCAAGTTTTAGTCAGCAAAAAACTGTATTTTGTGGAGTTCGCTTTCTTTAGTTAGTGAATTCCGTCTCCTACACAAAATATACTAGGCATATACCAAGTGTCTCGGGCTTATCAGTAACTAATGCAAACTATCTTATTAAAAGTGGCACTCACACCTAGTTTAATCTTAAAGAGAATTAAAATACTGTACTGGTATCTTTCCTGTATTGTTCCCACCTGGAAAGTGGCGCGTCAAGCTCTTTATTCAATTTATTGTTGGGGTAGTGGCAAATGATAACCATTACATAATAAAACTGTGGCACTACATCTGCCACTACTCTAAACCTGAACCTTAATCCTAAACCTTAACCCTGAACCTAAACGCTAACCCTAAACCTTAATCCTAAACTTTAACCTTAAACGCCAAACCTAAATGCTAACCCTAATCCTAACAACACATTGAACAAAGTCTCAATTTTGTGAGGAAAGGTCTAAAAACTGTCTATATTTTGTATTGGCTGTTTTTCTCTACAGTGCTGTGTGCTCCACTCAGTTTTCCAGGCAGCTGAGTGTATTAATCAAAACGAAATAACATTTAAGAAATCTATATGTGCAGACATGGAATGCTGGACTCACCTAAACAGGACATATATGAGTTAACTGGTCAGTGCAGTGTAAGCAGAGTTCAGGCAGGAACTATTCTGTCAATCACAGCCTTCTCCTATAGGGCTGCACCCAGTGATCTGTTATTACTTGTGCATCAGCCAGTGGGCAGGATAGACTTGTAAATAAACAGAGATTTACAACTTTAGAATTTGCATCTGTAATTAGTGTAATTAAAATAATAGATCATTTTAATATACAATCTTGTGCTCTTTCACACCATGAACAGCACTTATAGTGAGGTAAATGGTAGATGGCTTTTTAAGAATAACATAAAAAGCAACTTGAATTTGGAATAACAGTCCCTTTAACCAAAGATTAGAATCTTGTTGGTGTGGATCAGAAAGACTGACAGCTAAAAATGGCGGACTTCAATACTAGCTTGCTGTAGGAAAGTGCAATTGTTTAATAGCATTCAGTTGATACAGTATCTATAGTTTGAAGTTATTCTGTATTTGGAACCTTTGCTGTTAACTTTACACTGTGATTGTACCAGATATTGGACTTTTGATTTTAGGCTCAACGGCCATTCTGTGCAATGTGTTCATATTGTATTTAGCCTTGGGATCTATCCCTCTTTGCCTGCACATTTCTTCTGCAGCACTGACAGAGGGCGCTGTGAGTTTTCGGGCACCATCAAAGTTCCAGGGAAGGCAAAGAACTATTCTCCCCTCCGACATGGCGCAACTCGATGGCGCTGAATCGACTATATTCAGCGCGGGCACTCAGCCCCCCAGGGCCTCGGGCGTGCCTCTCATAGCTCAAGGTCTCTTCTGTCGGCGCTCCTTATAGGTCTCTTCTGTCGGCCGGATGTCAGATTTTGCGATGGTGAAAAGGGAAAGGATCGTGCCTTGTACTCAACCCCTATATAGCTCTTGTACGCATTACAAATAATGGATAGTAATAATAACCCACTGGGTAAATACTCTATTTATTGCTCAGTGTTTAAAAATGGAGATGGATCATTATCATAGTCATATTTACTCAATATCTGACGTGCACCTCAATATTCTCCCCCTAGGTCGTGAAAATTTGCTTTCAGTATCTCAGAGCCCAGCAGAACACAAGCACTTTTGCTTAGTGCCAAACAGACTGACTTTATTCTTGCTTAGAACAGATATTCTAACAATCCCAAAACGAGACATCCCCACAGTTCTATAGCCACCCCCTGGTTTTGCTCTGCTTTAAGGAATGGTGGGGGGTTATCTATCTGGTGAGCTTATCAACTTTTACGACTATCTGAGGCCAGAGAGAGTGAATGCCGGCTGCTCTCAGGGGTCGTCTATCCATATAAATTCTTGCAGAAATGTAACCCTTTGTTGTTCCCCTAACAACCATGGCAGAAACTGTATCTGCTAGTTACAGGTAAGATAACAATATTACAGTGCATACAACATGATATAGTAACCCCAATATTAATTATGGTGGCCCACACTAAACTACACACAATAACCATCATGTCCCCACAACAAGCTTCATGCCCATTTTAATAGTCTTGAATATTAGCAATCAGATGTGTAAGAGTCACAGGATTACTTGTGGGGTTTAGGGGAGCCCCAAAATCAGTCATAACAGCTAATACTTTCTCCTTGCTGTTTGCTGCATTTCTGCATTTGTCTAATAAAAAAAAAAAAAAAATTATTTTGTACTGGGGCAATTATACTTTTATTTTAATAAGATGAAGATAGATTGTGATATGCAAATGACGAGGAAATATTTATTTGTGCCTACTTTTTCTATATGACATAATGACAATAATATTGAGCATTTATAGTTACATTTTTTCATTCATGCCATGTTTTTCTTTATCCTTTTTCATAGCAGTCACAGAGATGAATGCAGATCGAGTTGACTGGATTACGATTCAAAGACTGCATTATTCTATTTGACCAGCAGTAGATGAATACACAAGGAATGCAGCTTGGAAACCTAACTTTGTTCTTTTATTTGGTGAGTATCTTGGATCATAAGCAATCTTAAATTATCTCATAAAGTGTGCTACCCCATGTTTATTAATGTGTGCATAAAAACCGAACAATCTGTGTTCACAAAAAATTTAAATGAAATTGCGTCTTCTGTATGGTGACATTTAATATTAATCTTATGGAAATAGGAAAACTCATTACAGTAAACAATAAAAAATACATATTTATAAAAAATGACGGCGTTCAATATTTTAGTTAATTTTCATGATATTTTTCACAGTGGCTTACCAGGTAGACAGCAGAATGCAGCAATATCTACTGAAATAACAGTATTCTTTGTCACACAAGAAGCCCTCAAACATGGCCTTTGGAGAATTATAAATGTTTAAAATATACGTTTCAGCAGGAACATAAACATTCCACTTGGTGGAGACATAACCATTAAGATAGAGGCATTTTTACAAGGATGCTTCAGTGATAAAAACAAAATCTAATAATGGTTGATGTGTTTCCAAGCTGATTATATACATTATTTTATATTAACAGTCTCACTTTATATTTACAGTCTCATAGACCATGATTTAGAAACCACTTAAAAAAAATTGCCAATATCAGGAACTAACTGCCCTCTCAACAATCATAAATTATGCAGTGGTACTTAAACTGTAAGTTTTACCCACGCACAAGTTGCTTTTACATAAGAGTTAACTTAGATCTAAGTTCAAAAACATGTGTAAACATTTTAGTATATTAGGTGTTGTGAACTACTGAGGCAAACAGATTATGAATATTTGTCAAGGCTAAGAACTTTGGAACCTAATTGGCTCTTAAGTTCATTCCTTAACTTTTAACTCTGCTCACAAAGCTCAGTGTCCATTACAAAAATCCATTTTAAAAGTGAACTTCTGCTCTTTACAAACATGGGGTAACTGGCAAATTAGGCAGGTCTAACACTGCATTGCCTATCAAAGATATTTTTTTAAATGTCCATCTCCTCAAGCTCAACATCTCAAAGATTGACCTCCTACTACTCTTCTGTTCTGCTATAGAGCTCTCACCTCAAATGTCTCTCGCAGTTAACTATGGCAACATCACTCTAACACCTGAGTCCTACTGCCATGGGGATGTCTTCGACTCTGTCCTTTCTTCATTCCTGATAAACAATCATTAGCCAAACTGTGTTGTCTTTACCTAAAAATTCTCCAATAATATATTGGTTTCTCATACCATGCATCTTAATTCCTGCTCAGACTCTAAAAAAATACAGAATTTGTAAAACTGAACGGGGTCATGCAAATAAGCAAACAGTGCATTTTCACTCTTTCAATCCAATACAATTTTAATCTCTTAATTGCGTGCCAACAAATACTGACTAATGTTCTTTGTAATTTGTTCTGTGTATTTTCATGCCCACTGACATCAATTTTATAAATGAAAGTATTGGCTAGGGATAGTATGAAAATATAGTATACAGATGGCACATAAATGTTGGTACGGGAGAATAAAAGACCCTCTATGAAATTCTCTTTATGCACTGCATGTCGTTTAAAGATGAGGTTCTCAACAACTGGTCCATGAGACCTTTTCTGTGGTTCCTCAAGGATAAGGAGATTCAAACACTTTATACATACCATCAATATTATTCACAGGTATATCTCGATCATAGAGGAACTTATAAGCCATTCAACTGTACTGTATTCAAATCATTTGACTTGATTTTCGTAAAAATAAATAAATTAGAAAGTAAAACAAAACTATCTTTCTAATTTGTTACTACTTATACTGGACTACTATTGCTGTACTTAAATCCTCCCTGTTTACTCTGTGTCAAGTGAAAGAGAACCATAAATAGAGTTGTTCAGTTGGGTGTGTTGAAAGCTTGCACACTGATTTTCACATTTGTAATTTATAAGATTATTAGAAATAGATTACTGAACTTGCAACCTAATTTTCAAAATATTCTCTTTCAACTGTAGAATGTTTTGTTTCGTGGTCTGCTATCAATTTTCAAAAATATTCTAAACAAGTTTACATTATATGTACAACAGTTTCTAACTGAACATCACTTTATCTCATATCTGGTACCTATCCATGATCTAGATGACCAGAAAGGATTGGGTAATATTATGGATCTAGTTTAGAACAGTTTAAGAAGAAAATAGAACAGGAATAGACCATTAAAGGAAGACCACGCAAGTGTGTGGCTGAGAGATTTGACACTATTAAGGTGAAACATATCAATTTCAAGTGTTTTTCTATGGAATCTTTTATTCAAGCTGTAAGCATCTCTGTTCATTGTAGTGAATAGGTAGTTCTAACGTAAATTGTAGATTAGAGAGGTTTTATTTACGCCTTCTTGTATTCTGGATGTCAGAATATTACTAAGCTTGTATTACAAAAGACCCTCAACATTTGTTGGAGTTCCTTTCCTGGGGTTCCAGTGAATGCTGACAAATTATGAATAACTCAGACTATGGGAAAATAGTGACTTTACCCATCTGGGTCCCATAGGAAGGGGTCGAGAGCCAGGTGGAACTCATCCCAGTGGGAACAATTGTATTCGGGCAGTCCGCAAGGGCCCATGCATCCTTTTCTGGTGAAGGGAGTGGTGCTTAGTGTCCCCTCCTCCTCTGCACAGGGCTCCCCGTGCACCGCCCCCCCCAAACAAAAAAACAAGAATGTCAAATGTGTGAATCGGAATCTCATGGACATCGAGAGTCTCCAGTATAATGTTACCATTTTGGTATTGAGTACAAAAAGTAAAGAATGAACAGAACTTGTGACAAAGCATAAGTCCTCCTAAAATGATTAATGAAATTGAAACAGTTTAAATGTGTTCAACATTTTAATTAACACATATATAAATATGCATTAAAAAATACACATAAAAGTCACTGCTGGTTAGAAAGCGTACATATCTATTGGCTTTCAAAGGGCCAGAAAATAATACCATGTAAAAACATGTTACCTCTGCATTAGAGAAATAATCCAATTCACCTGACTAAATGTAGTTTGTGCAGTGCTTTGCACAAATATTCACCCCCCTTGACTTTTTACCTATTTTGTTACGTTACAGCCTTAAGTTCAATGTTATGTTAATCTGAATTTTATGTGATGAATCAAAACACAATAGTCTAAGTTGGTGAAGTTAAATGAGAAAAATATATACATAAAACTATTTTTTAGAAATAGAAAACAGAAAATTGCATGTGCATATGTATTCACCCCTTTGTTATGAAGCCCTTACAAGCTCTGGTGCAACCAAGTATCTTCAGAGGTCACATAATTAGTGAAATGATGCCCACCTGTGTGCACACTGAGTGACACATGATCTGTCATTACATATACACACCTTTTTTGAAAGGCCCCAGAGGCTGCAACACCTAAGCAAGAAGCACCACTAACCAAACACTGCCATGAAGACCAAGGACCTCTCCAAACAAGTAATGGACAATGTTGTTGAGAAGTACATGTCAGGGTTAGGGTATAAAAAAAAAATATCCAAATCTTTGATGATCCCCAGGAGCACCATCAAATCTATCATAACCAAATGGAAAGAACATGGCACAACAGCAAACCTGCCAAGAGATGCCCGCCCACCAAAACTCACGGACCTGTCAAGGAGGGCATTAATCAGAGAGGCAGCACAGAGACCTAAGGTAACCCTGGAGGAGCTGCAGAGTTCCATAGCAGAGACTGGAGTATCTGTACATAGGACGACAATAAGCCGTACATAGAGTTGGGCTTTATGGCAGAGTGGCCAGAAGAAAGCCAATACTTTCAGCAAAAAACAAAATGGCACATATTGAGTTTGTGAAAAGGCATGTGGGAGACTCGCAAAATGTATGTAGGAAGGTGCTCTGGTCTGATGAGACTAAAATTGAACTTTTCGGCCATCAAAGAAAACACTATGTCTGGCGCAAACCCAACACATCACGTCACCCAAAGAACACCATCCCCACAGTGAAACGTGGTGGTGGCAGCATCATGCTGTGGGGATGTTTTTCAGCAGCCAGGACTGGGAAACTGGTTGAGAGGAAGCTGGATGGTGCTAAATACAGGGATATTCTTGAGCAAAACCTGTACCACTCTGTGCGTGATTTGAGGCTAGGACGGAGGTTCACCTTCCAGCAGGACAATGACCCCAAACACACTGCTAAAGCAACACTTGAGTAGTTTAAGGGGAAACATGCAAATGTGTTGGAATGGCTGAGTTACAGCCCAGACCTCAATCCAATAGAAAATCTGTGGTCAGACTTAAAGATTGCTGTTCACAAGCGGAAACCATCCAACGTGAAGGAGCTGGAGCAGTTTTGGAAGGAGGAATGGGCAAAAATCCCAGTGTTAAGATGTGGAAAGCTCATAGAGACTTATCCAAAGCGACTTGGAGCTGTGATGGCCACAAAAGGTGGCTCTACAAAGTATTGACTTTAGGAGGGTGAATAGTTATGCACATTGACTTTTTCTGTTATTTTGTCCTATTTGTTGTTTGCTTCACAATAAAAAAAAAAAAAAAAGCTTCTTCAAGGTTGTAGGCATGTTCTGTAAATTAAATGATGCAAATCCTCAAATAATCCATGTTAATTCCAGGTTGTGAGGCAACAAGACACGATAAACCTTTACATATAATTTATAGCAAATTGATTTCATTATTTGAAGTAGATATATATTGAAAAATTATGTTAACTAGTTGTTAACATCTCTCATACTCTTTGTCAATCTCACTCATCTCACTCACCTCAGCCCCTAGCAAACCTGTTATACTGCTCTTCCAGCCACCATCTTGAAATCTTCCTTGGAACCACAGAACATTCCCCCCTCTCTGAACCCCACATGACTTGCACCTGCTCAGCATCACCTGCTAAAAAGAAAAAAATATACAAATATTAGCTACTCACCCACTACAGCCACTGTGATAAACCCTCCCTCACTCCTTTCCCCCGCTCTTGAAATTATACTATCATAGCTATCATATCTTACCTAAACAAACTGTGTCACAATGCTTTCTCACTCTTTCTTTTTTATAACCTCCTGCCTCTTTCTAAGACTTTCCTTGACAGCCTCTCCACATCATGTCCTCAACAATATAACTATCTCCTCTTCTATGCTCCCATGAGCTCCTCTCTCCTTCAGTCACATTATCATCCCTTCCCTAATGATCATAAGCAGAAACACCCCTGTAAGTCCTAGTCCCATCTCCTCTCACTCTCACTCCTTCTTGTCCTGACGGCTGGAGATAACCCTGATAACCCCTAACCCTGTCCCTTCACTCAGTTCCTCCTGCTGTCATCTATGCTCCATCCCAAGGGCAGCAAACACCTGAAACACCCATAATTTGATTCTTATCACTTGTCACAAAACTTCTACTCTGCCTTTCTCCTATGCCCTCTGGAATGCATGGTCTATCTGCAATAAACTTACTTTCACACATGACCTATTTATTTCCTTTTTTTTTTTTTTTTTTATTATTTTTTTTTTTCCAATAAGCATATAAAAAACAAAAATATATCATAATACATTCTTGTCAACTCTGTTACATAGATAAACAATCATTTACTTAAAACCACATCGTCATTCACTCCCATTCATCCCTCCTTACATACTGGAAGAACTGCACTCTTACTAGTCGTTCAATAATTCCTGTCCCATACTTTCCACCTTAGTGGATCTGCTCTAATTAACCCTTTTTGTGCATAGTTTACCTCTAACTCTCTAATATGCTTTATTTTCCAGATGATATCAGAAAATATGGGAGGGGAACTATCTTTCCATTTCTTTATTAATACATTTTTAGCTATTGAAAAAATGATAATCGCCACTGCTCTGTTTTCAGATGGTACCTTACTTGGAAAAATGTGTAAAATACTACATTCTCCCTTAAAAGGGAGTTGATTCCCTATTAGCTTGTCCAAAAGTTCGTAACAGCTTTCCCAAAATTGTTTTATCTTGGGACAATCCCATAACATGTGTAATAAATGAGCCTGGTTACCACATTCCCTCCAGCACATTTTATCTGCGTGGGAATGGGAAATTTGTGCCATTTTCATAGGGGTCATATACCAATTATTGATTATTTTAAAAAATGATTCTCTGTATGCTGTTTGCTTAATAAATCTGTTTGTCCATTTTAATGCTGTGTCCCAATCTGTTTCATTTATTTCTAGTTTTAGGATTAGTTCCCATTGGATCATGCCATTAGATTTGGACTGCTCTCCGGCCGATCTTATGATGTTAAAACATTTAGATATTAGATGTTTTTTCCCAGACTTGAGGAGGATTTTTTTTCCATGGAATTTAATTCTTTATTGCTTTGTAAATAGACCTTGGTTATATCACAGGAAGTTCTATATGCTGCGTATGCTAACCATCCTTCTCCTGAGATCCCAAACTTGTCCTTAATTTGATCGAAAGGGGCGATCCGCCCATTAATCACAGTGTCTCTTACCCGGCTTAATCCTTTCTTCTTCCAGTCTTTAGTAATACTTGTCATAGTTGAATGTATTATCGCGTCTAACGGAGTAATAATACTACCCCTGGGAATTAATTTATATTTCCTGTTAATCTGTCTCCAATTTTTTAAGATCTCTTTCATAACCGTTGATCCTGCGGCTAGATCCTTGTTAGCTGGTTTTATCCCAAAAACTAAAGCTGATAGATGGTAATTTACGTTTAAAGATTTTTCAATTTCTATCCACGGTAGTGTCTGTGATGTTTCTAACCATTTCAAGGTGTGTGCTACACAATTAGCCTCCTGGTATGGTTGTACTAAAGGGTAAGCGATTCCTCCTTTTAGAAAGCTTCTTCCCATGTTTTTTTTTTCACTCTTATGTGACTAGAGTGGTGTATAAACACATCTATTACTCGTTGTAACTTATTCAACCAACCTCTGGGGATCTTATAGGGGATACACCTTAAAATATAATTTAGTCTGGGAAGTAGCATCATTTTAACTACTGCCATTTTACCTGAAAAAGAGAATCTGTTTTTCCGCCAGTTATCTATAATGTTCCGAAATTTGAACAGTAAATCTTTGTAGTTTCTGTCTACTGTTTTCTGTATGTTTCCCAGGAAGATAATTCCTAGGTGCTTAATTGAGTTTGACTCCCAGTCATACCGAAAATTGGCCTTTAATTGAGATTGCTGTCTCTTAGAGACATTGAAGCACAGTATTTCGGATTTCTTGTAATTCAGTTTATAATAAGACACTCTACTGTATTTGTCAATTATTTTTGCTAAATGATAGAGGGATTCTTCAGGACAGGTAAGAGATAGTACTCCATCGTCTGCATATAAGCTAATTTTATGTTCCTTCTCCCCCACTCTAATCCCATGAATTTGTAGGAATGACCTGATAGCTTCCGCCAAAGGTTCTATCATTAATACAAACAGAGTAGGGGAGAGGGGACAACCCTGTCTAGTTCCATTTGTAATTTCAAAAGGGTCTGCTTTAACCCCTATACCGGTTACTTCTGCTGTCGGGGATCTATAAAGGGCCCCTATTGCCTTAGCCCCAAATTCCCCAAAGCCATATTTAGACAACACCAATTTCATGTACTCCCACCCTACTCTGTCAAACGCTTTTTCCGCGTCTAAAGACAAGAATAGGGTGGGGGCACTTTTTAGTCTTGCAATTTCGGCCAAATTCATAAGTTTTCTGATATTCTCTGTTCCCTGTCTGCCTGTCTCAAATCCCATTTGTTCTATTGCGATTAGTTTTCCTATAAATTTTTGTATTCTCAGACTCAAGATCTTCGCATACAGTTTAATGTCTGCATTTAAAAGAGAAATAGGTCTGTAGTTGGAACAGGATTGTGTGTCTAAGTTGGCCTTAGGGATCATAATCAGTGCTACCTTTGTCATTTCCGATGGAATAGTTCCCAGAGTTTTAATTTCATTAAATACTTCCGTGAGCTGGGGACTCAGAATTTGTGAGAATGTTTTGTAAAAGAGATTAGTGTATCCATCTGGTCCTGGACATGTATAAGGTTTTAATTGGTTAATCACTTGTAGTACTTCCTGGTTTGGATAATTTGGGCAGTTGTATCTCCTCTAAAAATGCTTGTATTTCTTCCACCTTCGGTTTACAGAGGGGGGCTGATTTTTCCAAATTATAGAGTTCCTTATAATATCTAGTAAAGGCTTGTCCAATTTCCTGCGGGGAAGAGATATATCTTCCTTCCTCTTTAATAACTGTTATTCTTTTTTTTTCTTTTTTCTTTTTTACTTGTAAAGCTAGTAATTTGCTGTTTTTATTATTTTGATGGTAGTAAGTTTGTTGATAGCGCCATATTTCTCTGTCTGATCTTAATTGATTGATCTTATTTATTTTGTTTCGTGTTATTTTAATCTCTACCATTATTTGTTGCTGTGGATCCAGAATGTATTTAGATTCCAACTTGTTTAGTTCTATATATAACTCTTTTAAAGGGGTTCCTCTTTGTTTAATCAATTGGGCTTTAAGTTTAATAATAAGCCCTCTTGTGAAAGCTTTTTGAGTGTTCCAAATCGTACAGTGTGAGGGGACCGAGTGAATATTTATATTAAAAAAACTCTCTATTTCTTTATTTAAGTACTCTTTATTTTTTTCCATTCTTATTATCGTGTCATCTAGTCTCCATTGTGGTCTTTCCCGTTTTACTTTATTTATTTATATTACTAAAATCGCATATGCGTGATCCGAAGTGACGATCTTACCTATTTCAGTGTGCGTGATCTTATTTATAATTTGAGAGTTTACAAGTGTTAAATCTATCCGTGAATATATATTGTGTGGGTTAGAGTAGAAAGAGAACTCCTTTTGGTTTGGATGTTGGACTCTCCAAGCATCAAATAAATGGTTTTTAATAATCCATTTCGTAAATATCTGCGCTTCTTTATTTACTTTACTTAAATTTTTATGTGCCGGTTTTGTTGACCTGTCTAGGTTTATATTAAAGTCGCCTGCTATCACCAGCGCTCCCTGGGCGAACTTCCTAATCAAATTGCCTATTAATTTAAAATTTTTTACTTGTTTCTCATTCGGCGCGTAAATATTTATTATTGTAATTGCCTGTTTATTAATCTGACCATTCCATAAAATGTATCGGCCATCCGGGTCTATTAGTGATAATGTTTCTACTATTTCTAAATTGTTAGAAAAAAAGATTGAAACTCCCCTCTTTTTCTTTTCTCCTGTTGAGTGATAACTGTAATCAAAATCACCTGTCGCAAAACCTGGAATCTTAGTTTTCCCCCAGTGTGTCTCTTGAAGCAATATCAAGTCTGTTTTCTCTTTTCTGCAGTGTCTGAGGACAGTTTTCCTTTTGCTAGGAGAATTTAAACCATTTACATTCCAACTAAGTATTTTTAAAGACATTAATTAAGAAAAGCAGTAAATTATTATTGGCCCTTTATCTACATCTACAACGTATCCCATTATGACTTTGTGAACCCAGAGTACAAAATCTTCCTTACTTCCATTCATACTAACATTCATACAATTAGAACAGAAGAGGCTCTTATAGAGCCTTTCCAAACTTCTGTTCAGCAGGGAATCTGCCGTTGTTTGGAAATGGTTGGCGGATTCTTTGGAGACAACGGTGACTTTTAGATATATTTCCATTCTTATATTTTGCCTTTTATATATACCTTTCCTATCACAATACCTTAATTTATCACCCTCTGTGAACTGTATTATCTAACTTTGACCCCTCTCTAACCCTCTCCCTCCTCCCTTTCCTCTGCCACCCTCCGGTGCCCATTACCTACCCACATTCCTTATTCGATTTTAACATTATTCCTTGTACTGCCTTATTCTCCCTGTTCCTGTGTGACCTTAATCTTCCCATCCTTATTCCCTCTCCCCTTCCTCCACCCAAACCCAGAATGAAAGCACGGGGATAGCAGGAGGTAAGAAAAACCAAGAAGAGCAATAGGGGAGAAAAAAAAACAAAACCAAAACAAATCCCCTTGTTTAACTGTTCCTTTAGTCCAACAGAGTCATTTCTTCCTCTGCCAGTCAGGCATGGGGACTTGCAAATCCCTTAAAGGATCTTTCGGGTCAGAGTTGTTAGGCATTATTGTGCTCAGGAAGTCTCGGCCTTCTGCAGGGGTCTTAATCTTATGCCAAGTTGATCCTTGTGATACCAGTAAACCTACTGGGAAGGTCCACTTATATATAATGTTGCTCTTTCTTAAGGCTTGTGTTATGAAGTTAAACTCCTTTCTCTTGCTAATTGTGCCTTTTGAAAGATCCGCGAATATTTGAATATTTTCATATGGAGGTTCAAATATCTTCATCATATAACTTGCTTTCGATATTGCTTCTTTTGTAGGTGTGTGGTGGATTCTCACTATCACGTCTCTGGGACTTTTATTTTGTAAATGGCTTGGGAGCGGGATTCGGTGGATTGTATCCAGTTTTTGATCCAGTTGCATAAAATTAGGAGTAATTTTAGTAAACAGTTCCACGATGTATATTGGGAGGTCTTCTTTTTTTATGACTTCCGGTATACCTCTTATTCGAAGGTTATTTTTCCTAGCCTTATCTTCCATCCTGTTCATCTGGTCATTCAGTATAGATATTTGGCTGGCCATTTTTGATGACTGTTCCAAAAGCGTTTTGTGATCAATGATCAGCTTGTCGAATTTATCTTCCAGATCCGCGGAGCGTTTGTTTACTTCTTTTATTGATTTGGCATTTTCCATTATTTGGTTTTTAATTTCAGCAAAAAATTCTTCTTGAAAGTTCTTCAAAATCTCCTTCATTTTATCTGTGGTGAGGAAGTCTTCCTCTTGCTTTTCCAGCTCTTTGCTTGGTGCCTTTGTGTAAGAAAGAGGAGTACTCTGATCCAGCACTTCTTTTGGAGTGTGTTTTGGGAGGGACATTGTGGAGCTTTTAGGGGTGAAAAAGGGAGATGGCTCTACAGTTGGGCTTTTCCTCGTTTTGGATTTGTTTTTGGCCGCCATTTCCTTTACTTTTATGATGTTCTAATTGCTCCTGAAGGTTGTTACTTCCAAGCCCCTTTTTTATTTTGTTATCTTCCTTATTCCTTTCTTTGTTACTCCCTTTTCCCTTCCCTCTTGTTCCTCTTGTTATCTTTTTTTTTTTTCACGGTATATTCACTCGTTTGTGTTGCCCGTGCTTTTTTAATTAGAAGTGCTATTTAACTTTAGTACTTCCACAGTCTTAAGAATAGCTGGAACATTCTGTCTTTCACTAGAGAGTCCGCTGTTCCTTTATAACTGTTACTTTTATGGGATCTCTGAGAAAATATTCATCTAATCTGGTCACTGAGAGCTCCCATTGTTTTTTGCCGATTAACTTCTTATAATTTACCGGAGCTATCCTCCTGCCAGGTTAGATCATTCCGGTCTTTTAAGTGCCATTCTGGCAGATGTTTCTAAAAGAGCAAAGGATTTTACCCCAAGCCTGCCGCTTCTGTTGCTATACAGCTATTGTGGGTGTATTCCTCCTATTAACGGGGCTCTTATACCTTTATGTCATGCTTGGTATGTTGGAGCTGCTTAGCTGCCAGCCTCAGGGATTCTATCTTAGTTAGTTGTATTTAATTCAAATAAAACCGGTACTTTATAGTAATTACACAGTTCTTTTCCAACATTACAGCCTTATCACATTACAGCTTTGTGCAACAGGTACCACAGTGTCTTTATACTCTTTCTAGTGCAGGTAAGGGTGAGGTTAAGGGTGTAAGGGTAAATCCCCTTATTCCTTACCTTTCTGCACTGATGCACCGGTGAGCTTCTCTGGTGTCCTGGCACCTGGCGTCCCTGGGCTGCTCTGCAACCTCTCTTCCTGTGGCTTCCAGCACAAGCCCTCTGCTTGGGAAGAAGCTTCTGTGATGGTCCCACTCTCTGTCGGGTCTTTAGGGCTTTGCACTGCCCCTTTATCCTGCCAGATCAGCTCTCTGTTCCTGCACGATAGCGTTGTGTTTGTGTGGTAATTCAGCGCTAAGTAGCGCTCTCCCTGGGCTGGACGGCTGCCTCCACCTCCCTGCTCTTACTGCGTGACGTCACACGCCGTCTCCTCCGCTTCACGCCGGCTTTCGCGGCTACGGCTCCATTTCCGGTTCCCCCCAACTCATGACCTATTTATTTCCAACTCCCTCAATCCACTGGCTCTCACTGACACCTGCCTCCCCTGCAGCACTCTCACATGGTGATTTTCACCTCAGTCACACACATAGACCTGGTAACAGACAAGTGGTGGTGTGGGTGTAATGGTTTCCTCTCACTTTATATTTCACCTCATACCCCTTCCAATTTTCATCTTTTGATTACATACTATACACATACAGTGTACACACTATACACATCTTCTGACCCATCTCTCTACATGTTACTGTGTTCTATCGCACTCCTGGACCACCCTCTCAATTTCTGTTTTACTTTTTAGCCTGGATCCCTCATTTTCTCTCCTCCAAAGTTCCTTCACTTGTACTTGGCCACTTCAACATTGCCATTCATGCTCCCACCTGTCATGCAATTGATATTACATAAATATTACACTGTATAGATTAATATTGTTTCTTAAATTATTACAGTGTATAGATTAATTAAGTTCGAGGATCAATTTATCGACAAGTATACGCTGTGTGCAGATATAGCATTTATTAGTATTGCAATAAATATCAAGGATAAACAATTAGAAGTGTTTAGACTTGTAAGCTTTGATATTTAGTTAGATCACAATATACAATTTACCTGATGTCTATTACAATCTCTTTTGGATGATTGGATAACAATTAGTCTTAACAGGCTTTATATTTGGTTGGATCAATACAGAGATCAATAAGCAGTGTATATAAACTTATCAAATGTGGATTAACAATTTATATTCCGTTAGTTCAATATAGGAGTATATAAACCGTGTATATAATCTTCTAAAGTTTGATTAACAGTCTGTCCGAGAACAGTCTATTATTTGGTTAGTGCAATACAGAAATGATATGCAGAGTGTATAAACAATCAGCGGACTATTTGTTACAGTATATATGATATTAATAATTAGCAATATAACCTGTTACTCTAAAAGCAGTAAAATATGGTATAACAATTTATATGGCAGTTAGAATATAGAAATATATGTTGAAGCAATATGTATCAAAGTTGGTTATATTGTATGTGAGGCTGCAAGCTAAATAGCCTTTGTATTTAGGTATTGGCAAGCTATTATTTGGTTACTGGTCTTACATCAAAATTCTTTACATTTAATTTATCAATAATGATGTAAAACTGTTTTATTGATTGTGTGATACAAGGCTATCAGCCTTATTAAATTGCGATTCGGTAAATTTAAAAGGGCTCTATTTAAGCACACAGCATATTTTATTTACAGAAGTTTTTAGTTAGTGAAGACCTTGCTTTTGGATAGAGGTTCACTAACTGAAAAATTCTGTAAAAAAATATGCTGTGTGCTTAATTAGAGCCCTTTTAAATTTACTGAATCACAATTTAATAAGGCTGTATATGTGTTGGGTATTACTAAGTATGGTTTGCTGTATAGGTGTTTTTAATAATTGGTTTTGTAACAGGGTTAAATGGTTATGTTATTTAATACAGATTAAAATATTGACTAACATCTACAGTCCAAAATATAGATGCTAATTAGTCTGGGTTCTATGACCACTCGCAAAAGGGTAACAGAAAGATTGTGGTATATTGTATATGAGTTATATTTTAACTCTACTACAAATTAGAAAGATAAAACCAGTTTATACATACCATGTATAGAATTTCAGGATAACACCGGTCTCATTTTTAGCATCCCTTCTCAAGATAGTCTGAAGTAATCCCTCTTTGTGTTAGTTTGTTTATTGTTTGTTCGAAAGAATTGTAGAGATAGAATAGAATTTGATATAGACAGATATAGTAAGATATGAAGGGGTCATAGGTTTATGCCCAAGGATGACAGTCAGGTATGTCCACAGACAGGACTGTCGGATAAGGCAGAAAAGACTAGACAGAAAATAGTACAGAAGACTGAAAGACCCCAGGAAAAAGCAGGAAAGACCCCACACCTTCTCTCTGCCATTAGATAACTTTTTATTCCTCCTCCATCACAAGGTTGGTTTCCACCAATAACAAATAGTTACTCCCCATTTGCATGTATATGTATAAATTAGAATATATTGATAAATATGTTGTGTATATCTGTTTCTATTTGCTTGAGAGCGCTCTTGTACAAAATATTAAACTGAATTAAGGTTAATATCTGTGACCTCTTTCCCATATCGTCCGCCAAGTATTAGACTAGGCCATTGTATGCTTACTTAACACCTGATTGATAACATTTATTTGGGACAATAGAGTATTGAAGTGAGATGCGTATGTCTCAGAACACATTATATTAAAGTTGCATTTTGAAGGTCTCTGCTTCGTTTTTTGAATTGGCTTTAATCTCGTTTGCTAGAACATGCTTATCAGACTCAGAAGTTTATTTTATAAACTCAAAACTTATTTTCTGAAAAAGAACAATGGTTAACTCTTCATATGTTAAAAAGGCATACTATAAGTGTTTGTGTATGTTTACAGTGGTAATAGCAAGACCAATGGACAACCATATAATATAAATAATAGATGGATATAACCTCTTTATTTTACCCAACCAAATGCACGACACACCTCCAAGGCTGCTGCTAAACTACTTTCACTCACCTCTTCCCTTGGCCTCTCACAACTGACAGATGCCTGAATTCACCACGCTGGACACTCCCATGACCTTATTTTCACCAATCTCAGCACCTCCCAGTCATCCGTCCACTCCCTCTATCTTACCACCACCTCCTAACCTTCAACTTCACCACACCTTCCTCTCACTACCATTACTCAGGAACCTGCCCTGACACTGCCACCTAACACTACAACTCAACTCTTTCTTCCACGCTTGACACCCTTGTCTCATAACCACACACAGACGCCCTTCGATTTACATCTTCAGCCATGGCACACTAGACAAACACGATACATTCAGAGGTGCTTCTGCCCTGCTGTTTGACTATAGAGGAAATCACGCACTTCAGCAGATTTCCTCCACTACAAGTTTATGTTGCACTCCTACTTCTCTGCCCTCAACCTTGCCAAACAGCACTACTTCATACCTCTTCAATCACTCCAGTGGCTTCCTGTAGAAGCCAGAATAACATTTTAATTCATGACCCTAACTTACAAAACACTCAATAACTTTGCACCCCTTTATATATCTGCTCTCATCTCTAAATACTCCCCCACATGCTCTCTTCGTTCTGCTAATGATCTTCTTCTTTCCACCACTCTTGTCACCTCCTCTCATTCCCATCTTCAGAATTTTTTTTGTGCTGCCCCTATTCTCAGAAACTCCTTGCCTCACTCCACCAAACTATCTCCCTGCCTCAAAACCTCACTAAAACACATCTGTTTAAAGAAGCTTGTCACATGCCACCTTGACATGCACAATACTTCTCTCACCCTCCTTTACCACACCCAAAACCTTTATATTGTCAGTTTGCAAGTTTTCAATCTTGCAATGTGTTTGGGGAAAACACTATGGACACCGGATTCTAAGCTCAGACAGGGCCCTCCATTCTTTGTAACATGTTAATACTGCTATTGTATTTTCTTGCCTTGAACTTAACCTATGTATAGTGCTGCAGAATATGTTGGCTAGTTACAAATAAACAATAATATATAATTATATATATATATATGTGTGTATGTTTATTTTTTAAATAAGTAGTTCACATAATTTTTCATGTTTTTATTAATTTAAAAATAATAAAAAAGACAGTTACCTCATATTGACATATGAGGCTTTATTTTATAAACAAAGGAACATATTTCAGATTTTTTTAAATAGTAAAGAAAAAGGTACTCATGGTGTGAATTGAACCCGGTAACATCTCCTTCAAAAGCAGAGATACTAGCTGTGTGCCGTAGTTATATATTCACTGTCTTGTTCAAACCTTCTACACTTAATTCTCATTAATATTCATTGTTCCGTGCAGTCCAGGGCTCTTTACTCATTCAGGCAGATTGAAGTGGAATAGCCTGACATCTATTGATTATAACTCCATGAATTCTGCACCGATTTTGCAAAATCAAAACATCTTTTTCCACATGCTTTTTCAAATAGTGCAGAGCACATATAAGGAACTTTTATTGTCCTTTAAGTACGCAAATACTTAAAACATATCTATTTTTTTATAGAACACTTAGGATCATTTTAAAGAAATCTTTTTTTACTATAGAAATTATAAAAACACACAAATATTTTATGTTCTTTTAAATTATATATCACTATTAAAGGACTACTGTAGTGCTTTGATAAAATACTACTTTTGGTAAATAATCAGAATATGATTAAGTAAACTAAAGGCATGTAGTGTTAGAAAATAATTCAGTAAACCTTCTTGCATTTTTAAGTTTGCACTTCTTGCCCTTTGGCCCACCAAGGGTTTGGAAGCAAGGGTTTGTTCATTGGTCAGTCATAGGTTAGATTTGACTGTCTTTCCCTTTTTTCTTTTTTAATTAATGTACTTATTAATTAAAAAATATCAATCATATGTGTGTTAATAAATACGTTAGTCAATGTAAAAAAGTGGAAGGCGTTGGAAAGGAATCCATGGCTTACTAATGAAAACATTTTATGAAACCACACACTAACCACTACATGAACATACTACTTTAGTTCACATAAATATTCAAATCATTATTTTAAGTTCAACACAAAAGCAACACAGTTACCTCATATAACATGTGGTAACCCCTTCACTCTACGTCACCTACATATAGAGATGTGATAGAGCAAAATGAAGGTCTCATTGAGGCGACAAGTGTGACCACTATTTATTGCAGTTATTTTCATGGGTATAGTTTTCTTGAATTAATAAATAATTTGCATAACAATAGCCCTTTAACATATTTGAGATATCTGAATTTGTTTTTTTTATTTACCTTTTAAGTACAGTATACGCTACCAACCTGACCTGTTTTCGGCTGCACTCTTACTGTTTACTTAGCTTGCCTTGTATCTGTCTACGCTCTTACTGCCGTCTATTAAAATCCACCCTAATTTGGGTCATTCTGCTGCGTCCTACATTTGCCTCTGTATATATATATAATTTAAACTTCTGATATATTTTTACTTTATTTCCAGTGTAAGAAGCCTGTCTTCTAAAATCTGTTATTACGGCTCCATCACATACTCATCCCTACTCCTATATCTTTAGGATTCCAACATGCTAGCTAGCAAATATAAGGGATTTTGTGGGATATTCTCCTGAAGTAATTTCCTTTGGCTTTAGCTGTATATGCTTAATGGATTATTCACTACTAAAGTGCCATTTGAAAAGGTAGAAATGCAAGTAATGGAGGTATATGATGGAGACCTCTCTGCAGTGCAGCTGCTGTAGTATATACCCGCCAGTGGTCTTGACTCTGGCCCTCATTCAATTTCAATTTGGCCAATATATAAGCACATAACATATAGTTTTTAAGAAGTTTTTAGCTAGTAAACATCTATCCAAAAGCAAGGTTTTCACTGCTTGAAAACATAAAAAAAAATAATATGCTATGTGCTTATTTAGAACCCTATTCAATTGGCCAAATTGCAATTGAATGAGGCCCTCTGGCAGGACAGTGTTTTATGACCGATATACAATGTTCAGTTCAAATGGACCTATGTACCAGTCTATTGCCCCTCACAACATTCTGTGTATATATATATATATATATATATATATATATATATATATATATATATATATACACACACATTATATATCAATAAATGCACCATATAAGCAACTACTTGCAACATCTGTTTCCCTGCGCTGATCATCACAAATTCTTCCACCAACTGATTATTCATGACACTTGTGCTCGCTGTTGGTAGTGCAACCAGCTAGTCCGGCTTCCATTAATCTGTTTGGTGCTTAACCATATAAAAAATAAATATTGAAGCAGTACATGTATAAATGGTTCCAGGCCAATTCTGAATTGAAAAGAGGCTTACTGTCCACATTGTGAGGCAACTGCTTCATGTAATCAATATGAATGATATATTACATATAAGGCCCTACCCTTAACCACACCCCCTTCTAAAACAATAAAAGTGTCATATTTTGACCATTAGAAATGTTGGTTGTTATGTTAGATAAGTGGTGCATAAAATGCTCATATATATGCATAATATGTTTCCTTCAGACTATCATGTGCCTGCTGCTGAGTAATTTGAATCCAGGATTCTGGGATATTGTTTAGTTTAATCTTAAAGTGTTTTGCAAACTGCATTTGAAACTCTTTGAAAACAAACTTCCAGTAATCAGAGGTGTGCATACTCTTATCTGGCTGGATGAGCCAATTTGAATAAATCTGACGGTAAATTTTGTAAGGATGACTTTTCCATTCAGTGTCTGAATTCTGGAATTTTCTTTTTGAGATAATATCTGTTGTGCAAATAGTATGAGCCTGAGGATGTAAACTTATATTTATGCGTGGGTTTAATCCTTTGGGGCGATGGATAGATGCAAAGTGCTCTTTATGATCTGCACCCCCAGCTTCACAGGGAGCATTACAGAAAGGACATCGCTGACCACAGCCAATCATCTTTTTGAATAATTCATTCTCTGGCTTTATTGTAAGCTCTGAAAGTACAGTTTTAATGTTTGTTGTTTTTATTTCTTCTCTGATTGACTTCTCCGTTGGTGTGAGGGAGTATATAATACCGATAGTAAACTGTGTAACCTTTGTAGTATTTCTGAATAGGACCTGTTTCAGTCCTTGTGGTGAAATTACCAAATCATCACTTAGCTTCTTGCAAAAGTTTTCCAAAAAGAGTGATACATTTTGGAAATGATTTGTTCTCAGAATGTTTCTGATCTTCTCAATAATGGGAGAAAGAATGGCCGACAGCAGAATGTCAAGTTTTGTGGAATCTTTATATCTGTTTGAAATGTACTCTGAAATCCAGTGTTTAAGAAATATTTCATATTTATCAAGGTAATTAATATACTTTTTAGAATTGTTTTCCTCGAGTAAGTGTTTCATTATAGTAAACTGACAAAATGATCGACTACTAAACTGTTTACAGTCACTGCTACCTAAAATGTCACTAACTATCTCTATCCCTAGTCTTTGATTGACAAGGTCTCTTAATGCTGGCTTGATGCACACCTTACAAAAAGTGTCAGCTCGATCTTGGAAATCTTTATTTTGTACACTGCTTTTAAAAACAGAGAAGTAATATGGCTTTAGGCTACCTAGGAGCAGCTGGGGGTCATGATTTTGTACAAAGTCCTCATGCATTTTCTGAAATCTTGCAGCTGCCCTTACAAAAATGTCTCCCTTGAGTTGACACTCAAATGAAGTTGTAGTGGGAAGCTTTTTAACATCATTCTCCCCAAGTCGCTTATTTATCATATCCATTAGTTCTTCACAATATGTTACTTCAAAGTCCTTTTTTGAGTTAATCTTTTCTGCAACATATGTGTCACATTTGTAAAGTAAGGAATCAGCAAGATAATACACTTGTTTCTCACATAGTGTGTACCATGTGAAGTCAATATGTTCTTTCTTCAAAACAAACGTAGTCTGTTTGGGCTGTGATAAACTATTTATTTCATGGAATTTTTGCCTGATGAGTTCTGTCTTGTGTGTTGTGTCTGCTTTCAATGTCTTTAAGATTTCTTGGTCAATCTTGCGTTTAATGAAACAGATTTGCTGACCCTGAATTGGTAGTAAGTTTCTCCATATTTGCTCAAACTCTGTTTGTAGAGTAACATCATCAGTAGGTCGTGCTTCTCTGTTAATGTGCAGAAAAACAATAAGTTTTTCCTCAATTCTTTGCAGTATCATAATAATGTTTTTTTGTATGTTTTTTAATTTTTTGTGGACTTTTACAATCCCTTTAAACTTTTGAACTGCAGACTTTTTGAGTCCATGAATTAGATCTGACACCATGCTGATGAGATCATCTTTATTCTTTTGTATTAGGTATGAACAATCAGATCCACTCTTCAAATAGTTTTCTATCAATTGCACAATATGTTTTCCACCTTTCTCTATTACATCTATCAGTTCATTTGTGAACTTTTTTCCAGTTGTTTCGTCCAGTTCATCTTCTTGTGCATTTTTAATTGTATTTTCAGACCTCCTCAAGAAGTCATATACTTCCTTGCATAATTCCCATTCCCATGCTGAATATTTCTGAAAAAACAGATCATAAGCTCTGGCTACCAGATTATTTCTAGGGCCAAATATGAATTGTTCATTTTTTATTTCATTCCACAGTTTTTTCAAGTAGTCATTCAAAGCAGGAATGTCCATAGCTTTTGTGGTATTCTCTTTTATGATTTTGAATAAAACCTTTTTGAAATTAAAAATATTTTCACAGTTTATGGAACTTGTTAATGTATCAAAATACCAATTGTTTTGATCAGGATTATAATTCATAATATCAGAAAAAATCCTTAATTCATCATTCCCTTCAATTTTTGCTGCAGCATTTGTCATTTCATTCAGCTGTTTTAGAAGATTTTCATGTGAAGACACATCACTCACATTATGGTGTACAAGGTGGCAGTTGGGTTTCTTTCTTAGTAGTTTCAACCTAACAAATGCATGAATCACAATCTGCAAAATGCTTTTTAGTTCCTCAGTATTGTTTATGTTAACTATGGTGATATCACTCAATCCAACCACAAGTGTTGCCAGTTCATTGTCATGTTCATAACTGTCCTCCAGGGAAGCCAGTTCAGGAGATTTCAAACCTTCTGTGTCTATAACTAGAATAAAGTCACAGCCCAACTCAATCTGGAAGTCCTTTTTCACTTCAATAAGATTCATGAATGCCCCTCGAGTGCATCGTCCACTGGCAGCAGGGAGCTGCAAACCAAACATGGTGTTTAGAAGTGTAGAATTCCCTGAGCTCTGCACTCCCACCACTGATATCACTCTAACTCTGCATCTTCCGCTTGCCCTTTTTTCGAGCACAGTCAGGACATCTGTTACCCACGTTAGGGAGATGTTGGAGGCATTTCCATCAACTAGCTCCATTGGGAACCCATCCAGCATGAGCTCAGCAACTGCTCGTGGGAGTTTAGCACAATGTTTTTCTTGTAATTTTTGCATTGTAAAATTATTGACTTCATAAAGTTGTCCTAGTTTATGCATGTAGTACTCAAGCCCATGAAAGCTATGAAATTCTTTAGCATCAGTCTCCCCAAAAATCCTTTTAAGAGTTGAAATGTGGAAATAGTTTTTCTTGTTTTTTCCTTGAGAAGTGAAAGGTTCAAGATAATATTTCATCCATTTCATAAAGTACTGTCTTTTTAGTGGAGATGAGGTTATAATATGTTTAATAAATTTGCTCATATCACTATTCAGAACCTGCTGCTTTAGCTTCTCTCGTAATGCTAGATATTCTGCCTTTAGGGTTTTTCTATAGGCCACTGTATCTGGGTCCCCTTGTTGATTTATTCTCCAGTATTCTTTCTCTGTGTTAACTATCTGTTTTCCTATATCCTCATGTATATTCTTATACACTTCCACACCTCTAATTTGTTTTGTAATTTTCAAAGCATTTTGTTTTGCTTTTTGACAGTTTTCATAGTTTTCGTCCACCTCGACTCCAGATGATATGGCTCTGCTTTCCATATCCTGCAAACTCAAACATTTTGGATTCTTGCTAAGGTATTCTTCAATTCTGCTTTTCACATTCGTTATAAAATCAATGTCTCTGTCAATGGGGTTCTTTAATATAAAACTGCTTTCTGTATAAAACTGTCCTTTATTGTTTTTTTTCAGGTCCACCATGTTTTTCCTAACACCCAATAAGTACATTACATCCCAGTATTTATAATGGGTTAATATACTGCATGTATCAGTCTGTGACATTTCAGAAAATATAAATATTACAGATGATACTTGTGTTAAAAATCTGAACTGGATAGGATGAGACTCCAAGTCTCCCCTCAGATTTATAATTGCAAAGGGTATTTTGAAAACTGATGAATGTTCTGCCTCATCAGGAAAATGCCAGAATATTTCAACTAACCCATCAGATAATTTACGTGGGGTGTTCCCTCCATTCCTGGTTCGATTTACAAAATATACATTTTTCTGCAGATCAGAGCTGAGAACCTGATTAATAATATTGGATTTTGAGAAGCTACATGTTCCTAGACGTACAAAACTGAAAATTGGCATTTGTATGTTAACCACTCTGCCTTTTGTTAATGTGCTTTTGTCTATTGCTATGTTTTTTTGGTAGCTCCACCTTTTTACAATTTCTCTCATTGCCCACAACATTAATATGCACTTTTGACTTTCCGCAACAGGGAGCAACAGTGGGACAGCAATCTGACAGATTGTCATTTTTGACAAAATGTCTTGTAACAAAAAGTTGTCTGAAGTACTTAAGAAATCACAAAGTAAATCGTGATGATGTTTACATACTCCCAGGTTCTGAGACCTCTCAGACTTGTCTAGCATCATAATATTCTGGAGGAAATGATGAGCCGTCTCCTGAAGAGCATCCATATTTAATACTTCTGAGCCAATATCCCGCATGTCCTTGCAAGTCAGCCTTTTTGCTTGAACGTTTTCAATTCTAATTTGCGAACAACGACCCTGGAATATTTTTGTTCTTCCTGTGAATAGAATTAAAATAGGCACTATAACGGTTTTCATTTAAATGATGTCATAAATACATAACAACATAGTACATTTGATTTAAAACACATTGTTGTACAGCAAATGTTATTTCAAACCATTTTTCCTTTATAATCTCATCCATTCTATTCTGTGCATTCTAAATCATGTTATCCTCTTTACTATTTTGCTTTTTTCTGTGACTTACCTATTTACTACCACAACATTAAATCATCAATATATAGTGGAAATAATGAGAACATTTTTAAATATGTATATATATATATATGTTGTCATTGCATAAAATATGTTTTGTGATATTGTTGGTTTGTAATATTGGTAAATTTGTAACGGGCAGGTGTGTCTGTGACATGCAGCCTGTTATTATTTAATTTTAGTGTGCCAACATATTAAGTAGTGCCATACAAAGCATACAAAAAAAACAAAATAACACTTAGACACATAAAAGATTGGAAGGCCCTATGCGCAAACTTACCTTCTAAGGTGAATGATCGAGACAGAAGGCGAGGGAGGAAATGTAAGGATCAGAGAAGCGTTAAGGTCTTGGACGAGGGTATGGAATATAGGAGGTACAAAGAGACTTTGAGCCCTATTAATGATTATTAGCCAAATCTCAGTTCCAGAAGCCTGTAAAGGAGCCTGCATGAGTTACGGCTATTAAATTGGCCTCTTTTAGCTACCAACAAATGATCTGCGGGTTACAGTCAGCAAACCCTTATGCGCTTTCAAAATCTGAACTCCGACTCAGCTAAGCCTTTGATTTTTCAATCCCGTAAATAACAAATCACTATTAAATTGCTACAAGTCCTCAAGCTTGCAACTGTTTTCACACTCTTAAATGGCAAATGTAGCCAAAAATCCTATGGGTACGAAAGAGGACCTGCAAGGGGGTTAAACTCCTGTCCGTACTGCTGTCAGAGCAAATATAAACACACTACTGTATTTTAACCTCCCTGGCAGTATGATTATGTCAGTATTTAGAATGTTAAAGTGGTACATTCAAAAATACTAACATAATCATACCGCTCTTTCCCCCTTATCCTCTTCCTTTTCCCCCTTATCCTCCTCCTCCTCCCCCCTTATCCTCCTCACTTCCCCCCTCTCCAATCACGTCCCTTTCCCCCTTCCCCTCCTTTCCCCCCTTCCCCTCCTTTCCCCCCTTATCCTCCTCCTTCCCCCCTTATCCCCCTCCCTCCTTCCCCCCTTATCCTCCTCCCTCCTTCCCCCCTTATTCTCCTCCTCCCCTTATCCTCCCTCCTTCCCCCCTTATCTTACTCCTCCCTCCTTCCCCCCTTATTTTCCTCCTCCCTCCTTCCCCCCTTATCATCCTCCTCCTTCCCCTATCATCCTCCTTCCCCCATAACCTCCTCCTCACTTTCCCCCTCTCTCCTTACCTCTTACTGTGATGGGGGAGGGAGGAGGAGGAATGGTGTGCTGAGGGTGCCCGGGCAAATTAGGCAGCACTGGGCCCCCTCCAGATACTCCCTGCAGTAACCCCGAACGTGGCTCTGGGTTACCGCTTTAGGATCTAAAAATGTATCCAGAGCCACGCTCGGGATTACAGCTAAGGAGGTTAAATTATATGGAAAACGATTACATTTATTACAAATAATAGCACAGCATTCTCAAGCTCACAAAAACGCAATAAAAAATACTTTAATTTCTGTGTTTTATCGATCCCAGCAATCAATGTGTTAATACATATAATATAACTTGCATGGACTAGAATATTATATTTATTGATTTTTTTCATATTGCATTATTTCTGGAATGTGGCTCTGATCGCAACTCAGACTTCAAAACTATAAGTGATTGAAATTTAACCTCCATGTTTTAGTAACATAATGATGATGGTCTCTTTTATTATTGGCTCTGTCTAAATCCTTTACTACGCGTTGGAATAATTTGCTACGTGCCGCAGTATGGTTTACGGATTTGGATTGCAGGCTTTTCTAATTTAATCGCTCTGTAAGTCCAGCAAATTGAATAGGGGCCTTTGTTTCTTTGCACTATATGTAGCATTTACTGGGGCTTGTGAGAAGGATGAGGGTGCAAATCATCTATGGGGAAGCAAGGTGAAGAATTGGGCACACATATGCAGTATGAACAATTGTTTGTAGAGGAAGGTGGGATGCAGCAAACAATTGTGAAGAACATGAAGGATGAAAACTATTTAAAGAGCTGTTGCTCCTCACGCATAAAATAGGCCCGCCTTCCATGTATAGTTAGAGGTAAAAGTGTCCCTATAGTTTTGAGAAGTATGTAACAAACAATATTAGCAGTATTGTAAACCATGAGCATAAAATCACCTTTAGATATTTATTTTAGACTCTTGTGTATGGAAATTTGTTTCTTGTCTAGCATCAGCGCTTCCAGCTATCTTGAGGGGACGTGTTTATCTCTTATATCTGTTGATGGGTGGGAGGCTGACTTGTTGTTCCTACCCTCCCTCTACATATGCTCACAAACAGAGATTCACACGCTAGACTACGAGAATGGCTGCATCTTAAAGTGTCAAATAGGTGTACAAGTCCCCCAATCCTGAACAGTAACTCATATCTGCTCTTCTGAAACAGGATGGCCACCCAACTCCATTGGGCAAAAGTGGACAACAATTTTCCCAGGCCTCCTCCTGCATGTGGCCTAATTCTTGGTGCATAGGGCAGATTTTTGCCGATTTTTCTTGTAGAAATTCTGGGAGATAAAACAATTCAGATGGTGACCTCAGCACAAACCCCACAATCCAGGCCAAGTGTCCCTCCTTGGCTATTAGGCCAGAAGCATAATCATATTCCTTTGGAATAAAAGCAAACAATGATCCCTGTGGGTACCCTGCCAGCTGGATCTTCTGGCTGGCATTAGAGATCTGGGCCTTTTTTTAGCCTCCACCCCCTGGGTTTAAACATGGGCAGGGCACTGTACTCAGTTTTCCCCTGCACCACTTTCTGGCCATGGTACTCCTGCTCACCTTGCACAATGGCCTGGGCAAAGGACTCCATTTCTCCCTCTCCTTGGACCACGGTCAGTGCACTGTATTCCGCTTCGCCTGGAACAACAGTGTGGCCTGGTACTCTCCCTCTCCTTGGACCACGGTCAGGGTGCTGTGCTCCAGCGCTGCTGTCCCAGTCTAGTTTATTGGCTTAATCTCTTCCAGCAGGATCTCAGGCTTCATTCCCTACCTTGCCCTGACCGTTTTTGTCAGCTAAAGCTCTCTCGATGGTTTACAGTCCATTCCCAGGGCACAATCCATTTTCTCATCCAAGGGCTGGTGTGTGTGGTTGCTCCCATCCAGACTCTCCCTTGCATCAGCAATCTGACAGTCCTTTTCTTTTTACCACATTGCCTTGTCCTTAGTAATAGGACTTTGCTCTGGTCTGCCACAGTCACAGGGCTGCTTGCTGAGTCTGTCCCTTGAACTGGTTTCCTGACATTCATTATCAGCTGGAGCCCCATACTAGGTCCATTCCCAGGGCACAGTGAGCATAGTTACTCCCATCCAGACTGTCTGCTTGGCATGGGTTCTGCCAACAGTCCTCTCTGCCCCTTCCAGAGCTGCACTTCTCAAACAGTCAGTGCTCTCTGAGGGCAAGCAACTATCAACACTACACTTTCAGAGCCTCCTGGTGCCAGGATGTTTCTTCTTCATTCCCACCTGCTTGGCAGGGCTCCTTCCCTCCCTTGAGCTGCTTCCACCAGCAGCTCTCTTGCATCAGCAATCTGGCAGCCCTTTTCTTTTTGCCCACTGCCTTGTCCTTAGCAATGGTGTCCCTTGATCTGCCACGCTCCTAGGGCTGCTGGCTGAATTTGTCCTTTGAACTGTGGCTGGCTTCCTGATATTTGTTATCAGCTGAAGCCCCATGCTAGGTTCACAATCCATTCCCAGGGCACAGTCCATATTTGGTTCTTTCAAGAATCCAGGAGCATGGTAGCTCCCCTCCAGGCCTTCTCCTTGGTTCCAACGTCCATAAAGTCTCGATCTGACCCAACCATAGCACCACTTATCTGGGCTCCCTTGGTCCCTGGCACATGATCATCCATGGCAGCCTTATCCTTCAGATCCATATACTCTGCCTCCATATAGGCTCCCATTGCATCTAAATGTATCTCCTGTACCATGGGGATCTCCAAACACCCCCATTCTATATTTAAGTATAACCTCAATGGCATCTAAATTTAACCCCTATAAGACAGGGGTATCCCCATGGTAAGATTAATCCTAACCGTGGGGGTCCTTATGGTACCCAACGTTAAACCCTATGCCATGGGGGTCCAAATGGATTACAGATTTTTTAGGGCAAGGCCCATTTCAACAGGACAGAAGAGGAGGATTGTAGGCTTCAAGCAAGATTGAAGCTGATATGATTCTTCAATTTATATGGATAGCCTGCTTATCCAGGGCAGAACATTGAGGACCTCACAGGGTAGGTAAAGTATACTTTTTTAAACCCTACAGGTTTATTAATTATATTACAGGGAGTGCAGAATTATTAGGCAAATGAGTATTTTGACCACATCATCCTCTTTGTGCATGTTGTCTTACTCCAAGCTGTATAGGCTCGAAAGCCTACTACCAATTAAGCATATTAGGTGATGTGCATCTCTGTAATGAGAAGGGGTGTGGTCTAATGACATCAACACCCTATATCAGGTGTGCATAATTATTAGGCAACTTCCTTTCCTTTGGCAAAATGGGTCAAAAGAAGGACTTGACAGGCTCAGAAAAGTCAAAAATAGTGAGATATCTTGCAGAGGGATGCAGCACTCTTAAAATTGCAAAGCTTCTGAAGCGTGATCATCGAACAATCAAGCGTTTCATTCAAAATAGTCAACAGGGTCGCAAGAAGCGTGTGGAAAAACCAAGGCGCAAAATAACTGCCCATGAACTAAGAAAAGTCAAGCGTGCAGCTGCCACGATGCCACTTGACACCAGTTTGGCCATATTTCAGAGCTGCAACATCACTGGAGTGCCCAAAAGCACAAGGTGTGCAATACTCAGAGACATGGCCAAGATAAGAAAGGCTGAAAGACGACCACCACTGAACAAGACACACAAGCTGAAACGTCAAGACTGGGCCAAGAAATATCTCAAGACTGATTTTTCTAAGGTTTTATGGACTGATGAAATGAGAGTGAGTCTTGATGGGCCAGATGGATGGGCCCTTGGCTGGATTGGTAAAGGGCAGAGAGCTCCAGTCCGACTCAGATGCCAGCAAGGTGGAGGTGGAGTACTGTTTTGGGCTGGTATCATCAAAGATGAGCTTGTGGGGCCTTTTCGGGTTGAGGATGGAGTCAAGCTCAACTCCCAGTCCTACTGCCAGTTCCTGGAAGACACCTTCTTCAAGCAGTGGTACAGGAAGAAGTCTGCATCCTTCAAGAAAACATGATTTTCATGCAGGACAATGCTCCATCACACGCGTCCAAGTACTCCACAGCGTGGCTGGCAAGAAAGGGTATAAAAGAAGAAAATCTAATGACATGGCCTCCTTGTTCACCCGATCTGAACCCCATTGAGAACCTGTGGTCCATCATCAAATGTGAGATTTACAAGGAGGGAAAACAGTACACCTCTCTGAACAGTGTCTGGGAGGCTGTGGTTGCTGCTGCACGCAATGTTGATGGTGAACAGATCAAAACACTGACAGAATCCATGGATGGCAGGCTTTTGAGTGTCCTTGCAAAGAAAGGTGGCTATATTGGTCACTGATTTGTTTTTGAATGTCAGAAATGTATATTTGTGAATGTTGAGATGTTATATTGGTTTCACTGGTAAAAATAAATAATTGAAATGGGTATATATTTGTTTTTTGTTAAGTTGCCTAATAATTATGCACAGTAATAGTCACCTGCACACACAGATATCCCCCTAAAATAGCTAAAACTAAAAACAAACTAAAAACTACTTCCAAAAATATTCAGCTTTGATATTAATGAGTTTTTTGGGTTCATTGAGAACATGGTTGTTGTTCAATAGTAAAATTAATCCTCAAAAATACAACTTGCCTAATAATTCTGCACTCCCTGTATTTTCTGTAATTCTTTTTTTTTTTTATATATATTTTTTTTTTGTGTGTGTAATATTGACACTCGTTGCATAGGGCTTAAAGTTAAGTGCCTGGTGGTCAATATGGACCCCATGGCATAGGGTTAATTTTAGGTGCAATCTGTTAATTTTAAGGGTTATTTTTAGATGCTGGGGGTGCCACGTGGCCCTGTAAGAACTCCCAAGGTTGTGCTTAGATATACCATGGTGATTTTTGGAGACCCCCAGGGTATAGGACTTCATTTTAGGTGCTATAGGGGTCCATAGGGAATAGCCCTTGGGAAGGTGTAATTTCTCAGGGATCCCCCGACTCATAGCACATTGACGGGGGAATCCCTGGAATTCCCTGGCTTATAGCGGGTATTGGGGGCAAATTTTGCGGATTCCTAGGCTCATAGGGATTAAAGCTCATCATTTTTCTTCTTATTTAACCCCTTCCCTACAATGAGTATGAATAGATAGATTGAGGAAATTGAGGATGTTAGGGCTAGTCTACTGTGTTCACGTAGTGGGTACCATTCAGCAGCATTTTTTAGAAGTGAGTAATCTCCAAATGCACGGATGGAGTATTTTCCTCAGCTTGTTTCAGACATGGCATCCACAGAAGTTGAGGAGAAAAAACATGATTTTCCTCTTCAGAGTGTGAAAAGAGAGGCCAGATACTGTGGAAGGAGATGGCATTCTTTATGGAAGAAAATCTCTATTATTTTATTAGTGAAGTCAGATCAGCCTTAATTTTGGAAGACAAAACAGTAAAGCAACATATTGGTGGGCAGAGTGTGCCATGAAGAAAAGTTTTCAGGCAGTATTCAAAGCCATCAAGGCTTCGGTGGTGTCAATTAGTGTATCTAGGCTCATGCAGCACTGGCTACTGAAATTGAAAGAGGTGTTGTTGGAGAAAGTAGCCAAGGAATAGATTCTCTAGCTACCTCCACAATTGTGTTTAGTGTCAGATTTTTAAATTTGATGTAAGACCATCAGCTCGAGGAACAGCTTCTCGACTACAGCAAGGAGGGCCTTTTGGCTCAGGGCTTGGCAGGCAGAAATAAGCTATGTGTATGTTGTTTGAAGGAGTATATTTATTTGAAGCTAAGTTGGGTTATCTTGTAGAAAGGTTGGCAGAAGGCAAGGTTACTACAGGATAGATGCATGTTCAGTTTCTCAACATCAGAAATATATGAGTGTATATATATGAGTGTATAACTCAACAGTATCAATGTTAAGAAGAGATGCATTCCATAGGTCTTAAGGATGCATATCCTATGACAGTCTCAAGACAAAGATGCTCTACCATCCTCCCTCAGAGTATTTACAAAGTTAATGATAGTATTTGTAGCATTATTCAGACAAGAAGGGATAGAAAAGAACTTGTACCTTATCACGACAACTGCCTCATAGTAGCTCAGTCGGGACAGCCTGTGTTACGCAGGATACAGAGAATAAAAGAGGTATTGCAGAGCACTGGTTGGTTAATAAAAATCACAGCTAATTCTGATGCAGAGATTTGTATTCCTGGGTATGGAGTTCGATTTAAGTATAACATCTTTAAGGAGAAATCAGAAATGACCTATTGGAAAGACCACGTCAAATTTGAGTTTGATGTCTGCATCTATTTCAGCAGTCCCAGGGGCAAGAGCGCATATGCTTCTTTTCTTTTTCAGAACAACATTCTACAACAATGGTATTGCAGCTTATGATCCCTAAACAGACTAAATGCTTTTCTCTCAGGAAGCAAGGTTGTCTCTCACATGATGTACAGTGCCGACACAGCTCTCAAGAGGATATGATTGGGTGTCTCCATAGTGCTCCTTAGCACAGATGCCAGCAGGCCAGGCGCACATTGTCAAGGAAGCTATGTGCAAGGCCAGGGGCCCCAGCAGAAAACAATGTAGTCTTTCAATCTGTGAGAATTACAAGCAGTATGTTTAGCACTGCATGCATTTCAGGACAGAATATATCCGAGAACGGTAAGAGTTCAGTCAGACAGCACTACAGTAGAAGCCTTTATAAACACACAGGGAGGAACAAGAATTTGCCGATTGCAAAGGAGGGAAATCTAGCAGCCTTATCGGCAGTACATAAAAGAGGCAGAATAAATGTGGTAGCATATTTCCTCAGCCGAAAACAGAGAATGGGAATTGAATGATGATGTTTTCAACTGGTTAGTTTAGCAGCGGGAAAGTCCACAGAATGATTTAATGGCAGATTATAAGAACAATATGGTAAAAAAAAATATTTGTCATTACAAGTGCAAGGCAGTCCTCTAGCACAAGCGCTGGATTGGATAATCAAGCTTTGTTACATGTTTCCTCCATTTCCTCTAATTGCAAGAGTACTGGAGAAGATTTTAAATTAGAAGGCGCAGGCAAGAGGGTTAATGTGGATGACCATCTCCTGGCACAAGTCCCAATCTTATATCAGGAGGTGGGCAAACTAAAACTGATGACTTGGAAGTTGAAAGGATGTAGTTAATTAGTACTAATGAGGACTATCATCTAAGGTAGTAGAGGTGTTCATAAAAAGCAAGAAGACAGTGTTTTATAATTTATTTGACGATATGGAAATAATGAATTCAATTGTTAAGTGACAGACAGCTTTATCAAAAACAGACAGGATGCTGCATTAAGTAATAAAATAAAAAACACAAGTTCTTTTTCAGAAGATGTGATTTTAGTATCTTCATCAAAGTTAAGTAAACAAGTCACTTGGCCCAGATGATGTAAATCTAAGGGTATTGAAGGAGCTTAAACTGGTACTTGCCACAATGTTAGCTACATTTTAAATACATCTTTAAAACAGGAGTAGTTCCAGATGGTTAAAAAGAAAACTGGAAATATAGTACCGCTACAGAAAAATGGTAGTAAGGAAGACACAAATAACTATAGACTAGTAAGTTAGACATCAAAAATACACTATGCTAACTAATAAAAACACTTTTGAAAGAAAGTTATGGAATACTTAAGATTTAATGATTTACAAGCTCATAGGCAGCATTGCTTTTCTGAAATGAAAGGCATTAGAATTAATTGTACAATAGTCTCATGTTCGCAAATCAGCAATGCCAAATGTTTTTTTTAACGTTTTATTCTTGTTATTTTGATTCCAGGAGTCAAGGAGTTAATACATATCAGGCCACCCACATGGATAATTAGAACAAATGATTTATTGATTATTATGCATTTTCACATTTCTTGATTGCGGATCCGATTGCAAATCAAACTTCTAAACACCAATGATTTGTAGTTTAAACTCCATTTTTTACTGATGTCATGATGGCTGTCTCATTTACTATTGTCTGTGTCTAGATCTGTAATTTACGGGCTTGCTTAATTGATCATTTTCAAGCCCTGAAATGCCATGTACGGGTTCATGGTTTGCGATTTGGGGCTGTGAGCCTATAATTGCAGGTTTGAGCAATGAAATACCTGTAACCGTTGCAAATTTCTAAACCGCAGACAAACGCTCTGTTTCATTGTAGTTATGGGCTTGCAATTAAATAGGGGCCAAAGAGTCAAAGTTAATGGAATTCAATCAGAGTAAGGGATAGTTACTAGTAGAGTGCCACAGGGCTTAGTGCTGGGCCTGTTCTGTTTAATATATTAATTAGTGATATTACTAGTAGGCTTCAAGGGAAAGTTTGCCTGTTTGTAGATCATACAAAAATATGTAACAAAGTAGAAATTCCAGGAGGCATAAGTTAAATACAAAATGATTTAATACTACTAGAACAATGGTTAAATAAGTGTAATCTAAAATTCAACTTGAAAAATGCAATATTATTCACTTAGGCCACAAAACCTCAAGGTAGAATATTTACTTAATAGTAAAATGATGACCGCAACTGAAGAGGAAAGGGACTTAGGAGTCACTATATTGTATGACTAAAAGTAGGCAAGCAATGCAACAAAGCTGCAGGAAAAGCAAGCAGAATGTTTTGATGTATTGGTAGAAAATCTAGCAGAAAAAAGAAGTACTTATGCCACTAAGGATCCCTATTTAGACCTCATTTAGAATGCTGTCTCCAATTCTGAAGAATGTACTGTATGTTCAAAATTACATTAATAAATTAGAAACAATTCAAGGAAGGATAACTTAAAATGGGGCATGGTCTAAAAGACAAAACTTGCAAAGAAAGCTTCATGACCTGAATTCATATGGCTTAGAGGACAAAAAAAGTTGAGCGAGATATGATAGAAACCTTCAGATATATTAAAGGATTTAATAATGTTCAAGAGAAAAGTGTTTTGACAAAATGAATGCAAGAAAAAGAGTCATGATTTGAAGTTGGAAGATTTGGAGGTAGTGTGAGAAAGTACTACTGTGTGTGTTGTGTTTGTGCTGTCTCTCTCGCTCTCTGTGTGCACTCCCTCACTGTCTCTTTCACTCTCTGTGCCTCTTTTCCTCCCTCACTCTCTCTCACTCACTTTGATGTCTGTCCCTCTGTGCTGTCTCTGTCTCTTAACTGCATAATGGCTGCTAATAATTCTGGATTTTAGGCCCCGCCCTGATGATGTCACAGCTCTGCCCCTCAATGATGCCAGTGTTACTCACATCTAACAATTATTATAATGGATAGTTTCCTGAGAACCATTTGTGGCATTAGCTGAGAAATGGATAAAACAGTAGTTAAATCTATTATTTATATAATCATCATTTTAGAAATAATCCAAAAGGCTTATTCTTTTGGCTCTTTAAAACTGCTCTTGTATAATACTATAGTTTAAACAGAGTCTAAGCATTCTGGGTTTTCTTAGCATTCCTTTGTTTTATTATTTTCTGTTTGTAACCTTGTTTAATATAAAGTTGCATATTTTTAATTTTCCTTCATTTTCCCATTGTCCCACGGCATCTTTGCCAGACTCCGTAATAAAGCACTGACCTACCTGTCACAGATCCCTTTCCAGGGCCTGGATCCTGGTGCATTGAGCCACCATAGAGGACATTCCTCCCCATTGTAAAATGGGTAGAGGAATTATATTGCCACATGTGAAATGTGGGCAGGTGGTTGGTGGGGTGAATAGTCCCAAAACATAGGGCCATAGTGCTTCATATGGTCTTATGGCATGTGTCTGCCTTATACTGTATACTATATGTAATTCCCCCATGTAATATTCATATATTTGTGTTTCATGTATAACTGAAGAGTTAGAAACTTGTTTGTTGTAAAGTCATCTATGCATAAAAATCTTGTGATCTGTAAAACAGGCTGTTACAGTGCCTTGCATAAGTACTCCCTATGGACTTTTCCATGTTTTTAATGTTACAACCTGAAGTGAAATTTGCTTTAGTTGGGATTTTATTTTTATTTACAGAAGAAAGTCCATAATGTTGATGTGGAAAATCAAATCTACATATTTTTGAATGTATTTATAAATAAAAAAATCAAAAGGCTTGATTCCACAACTGCTCATCTACCTAGAGAAGGTGATCCACCAACCAAGAGGCCATTGGTACCTGGATAGATCCACTGTTGAGATGAGAGATACTGTCCATGAGACAACTCTACCTGGATTCTCCACAAAGCTGTGCTTTATGGAAGAAAGTCAAGAAATAAAAATATTGTTGAAAAAGCATATTAAATCCTATTTTGATTTTGTGAAAAGGCATGTAGGAGATAACCCCAAACATTGTGTGAAAAAAAGGGGAGAAGTAACTTTATTAATTTAGGTAACAACGCCACATAAAATAAAATGTAATTTCTTTGGTCAAAGAAAAGGACAAAGCTAAGGTAGAGACAAACTATCAATCAATTCTCAATGGGATGCCTCCAACCTAAAAAAGTTTAACAAACTTAGAGCCCTAGATCTAGCTTCTGTCCCTATAGAAGACCTTAAAGGAGAAACTAAATAAAGAGTAATTATTTTATTTTCAATTTGACATGCCACAAATCTAGCATACATTAATTAATGTTTCTCCAAATGCAGGTATATGTTAAAATCAAACACACGTTTTAAAACGAATTCCTGTCTCTATAATGCCATTGGCTAATGGATAGTCACTCAGACTCCCACAGATTTCATTTCTCTTTCTGAATTTAAATTTCGGTTCTGGACCAAGGAGTTAAACAAACAGCTCTACTATTATTTGACATTAAAAAGAGACATCTGTGTAGCTTAACGGCTGTTTCTCCACCTCTAAGGCAATCAGTGGGGGGAGATAACAAATATTTGGAATACGATTCTGTCTGTGGCACAAAGCCAACATTGCTCTTCACCCTAAGAACATTATCACAAAATGAGAAATGTGGTGGTAGCATCATGTTGTTGCAGGGACTGGGAAATAGTTAATGGCTGAGAACAAGATGGGTGGGGCCAAATACAGGGCAATACTACAGGAAAACTTCTTTCAATCTGCAATAGACTTGAGACTAGGACAGAAGTTCACATTCCAGCATGACCCTAAATATGCAACCAAAGCTACATTGGAGTGGTTTAAAACCATCATTCCACTTAGAATGCAAGTTTGTAATCTTTCATTTTTATAAGGTGCTTTGAAACAAAAGCACTTCTTACTTCTTTAGATTTTACTTTAGTTTCTACATCTGTAATGTGCTATGTAATATGTTGACACTTTACAAATAAATGATAATAAAAAGAACATGAATATCTTAGAATGGCCCAGTCAAAGTCTATCTTGTTCCAATCAAAGGTATATGTCATTGACCTGTACTATAAGATTTTATTTTAATAGCTACTTGTAGAACTGTCACATAAATAGTTCTTGACAAGTGTCCCTTTATTCTCCATGACAATCCTGTTTTTGACGGTCTGTTGCAGGTTTTTTCTGTCCAAGTAAGATGTCACGATTTTCAGCTTCCGCATTTAAAGTGTTATCTAGGGGGGCGTGTTCAACTTGCAAAGCAAAGCAGATGTGTGAGTAGCAACAAGATTAATAGACAAATGTGCCCCAAATCTGGGGTTTTAATAACATTTAAAATATATGAAGGATCTACAGAACGGACTGGGAGCAAAAGGACACTTAATTTTAAGTAGCTAAGCATAAGCACACGGTTGAGGCCTATTCTATCGGGTCTCCAGCGGTGGCTGTGCCCTGTGTTCCCCTCTACGCAGCAGAACAGAGCAGCATCAAAATTCACAGCTGAGGGTATATTGGCAAAATAATGCTGTGAGTGCTGGGCAGCCACTGGGGCTTCCTACAACTTATCCCCAACATAGCTCTGGTGCCCTATGGAGTGGATCCACACCCTAGGCAAAGCAAGGAGCTTTGCGGAGCAGCGGAAGTGAAGCAGCCGCCATTCAAGATCGGGACCCTTACAATCAAGCGGACTCACCCAGGCGAGGCATACCCGCATCAGGCTGTAAGGAAAAAAGAGGGGAGAAGAGGTGGAGGGTGCCGTTACTCCCAGCGAAGATTCAGCGGAGAGTCACGGATGACGTAGGCGCCCTTAATTAGGAGCAGGGGGCCTGTGTGTATCTGGAGACTTGGGGAAGTGGAGGAGTCGACCCCTCGGTGTAGGAGGTGAGCACGGGAGGGATCCCGAACTGACGTAGGTGGGGAGCGGAGAGCTGGAGAGGCGGCTCATTCAGGCCACAGACCAGGGAGATGCCATCTTGCGCATCGTGGACACGGCAAGCTGGGAGCTAGAGGGATAACCCCAATTACTTAACAGGCCCTTCTGACCAGTAGCACTATTGGGTCTCACGGGTGAGTGGAGGGGAGATAGAGCCCGGATAATTTGTTGCACAAGGGTCCAAACTTGTTGAGGAGACACATACAGGATTGAGCCGTGGGGTTAGGGAGAGGCTCTCCCATGCAAACAGGCGGCCGCCATCTTAGGTTCCCCAACCACAATAAATCTGTACCAGGAGTGTGAAATGGTGTCCCAGACCTTGTTTACTCATAACTTGAGATGAGCTGGATTAGTGGACTAAATATTTAAATCTCTGCAGAGGCAATCTGTCAGATAAGGACTAATTAGCTTATTTTGTCCCTGCACGGATGATAGCATTAGCTTTGGCTTCTCTGTCATAGCACACCATAGCAATCTATTGTCAGAATCAGGAACTATACAGATATTCTGACAATAACAGCATGTTGCCAGAGTAGCAGCACCCTTTTCATGAACCTAACCACATGGGCCTTTAACTTAGGTGCATATAACAGCTGGCCAAATCCACTGTTTGTGCAAGTGCTTCACAAATAGGCCCATCAGCGCAGCCACTAGTGCTTGCAGACAAACAAGATCTATCCTGTGTGCTCCAACTTGAGTACTGGCAAATCTTCTCAAAGGGATCACAGATTCTTATATACACTCATCTCCAGCAACTATGAATTAGATCATACAGAGTGACAACGGTTGGTTTATTGGGACTCCAAAAAAAATACACTGGAACAGATTTGGAACTCTAATTAAAGTATACAAGGGGGCTTGCCAGAGATAGATCAATATTGACATGGTGCTTTATACTGGCAGAGTGGTCAACGAGGTATAATATGTAAATAGCTACTTGAAGAAATGGGCCCAGCCAGCCTTTATCACGAATGTGATAATCAGCCATTATTTCCATACAGGAATCCCTACCTTGGAGCTTCACCCTTCTGCACTTAATTAAGAGCCGATTGGCCTGAAAGAATATATATATTCTTGTAGATACACAGATCTCATATTGTCGGTGACAATGGGCAAATCTAAAAGAAATCTAATGGCTAAGAGCATCCCAGAACATTTTAGAGAGCAACAACAATCTCAGGCCTCATCACGCAATTCAGCAATTGGTTCATCGGAAGGTCAGATGTAGAGGAAGAGAGCCCTGCCACTCCTTCACAAGCAAAATTATTGGATATATCTCTAGCAGATTTTAATAACCGACTCCAGTCGCATTTCGACAAGACAGATATAGCAATTCGACAAGATATCCAAGACCTTGGGCAGCGTACCCAAACACTGGAATCTTTAACTGATCAAATTGTGGAAGTTCAATCAAGAGAACAAAATGATATAAGCCAAAACGCCACTATTATAGCTGCCATTGAAACTAAACTGGAGGATCTTGAGAATAGGTCCAGGCGGCATAACTTTAGATTTAGAGGAGTCCCGGCACCAGTGTCAGACCTGAAAACTTACCTGAATGCGGTTATACACAGTGTTTAGCCTAATCAACCCAAAGATTCGTGGGAAATGGAGAGAATACATAGAGCTCTGGGAGGCCCAACGTCTTTGGAGCAACCCAAGGATGTTATTGCCAAATTTGTTCGCCAAGGCACCTTGGACTTAATTCTCACAGCCTCCAGGAAACTGCAAAAACTCACAGGCCCAGATGGAGCTTCAATTAAAATTTTTGCGGACTTAGCTCCTTCCACGCTCTTTAAGCGCAGACAGCTTAAACCGGCTCTAGCAATTTTAATAAAAAATAACATAAAATACAAGCAGAATTTATAAGGTTGATTGACATCATATGTACCGTCAGTTTGGGATTGGCCTGTAGCCAGTAGAGGCTATTAAGGGCAGCTGAGACACTTAGAGAGACTGCAACCTTAACTGCACCGGTAACGTTTAAAACAAGCTAATGAAACTCTGCGGTGTAATTGTAGTCTATCACACATGTTATTACACTAGCTGCGCTATTGCGTTGCAATCAATGTAGATAATGTCTTTAGGGACCAGTTCCATGACAAATTGCATGTTAAACAGATCCTTAAGTATACAGTTGGCTGGCTGAGCCCACCAGGGCATAAAATTAGTTAATGGCCCATGTGTAGTTTCATGACATACGAGAATGTATTTGGACTTCTATTCCTCAGTTAAGGGGAAGTGTGGGACATTGGAAATTCCACTTTACCTTCCCTGGCACGTCGGTGCCTTAGGTACAGGTACGAGGAATAAGACTTATTGCTATGTTAACATGTTTTTATTATTTGGGTTCTGTTTTTCCCTTTCTCCTCTTCTTGCCCTAGGGTATGAGACTCGGGGTGCTGCCCCTCCTCCGCCTCCGGATCCAACTCCACCTCTATGCAGACTATTAGGGTATCTCCTCTCATCTAACCTGGGTAACATACATATAGATGGGGTAAGCACCTCTCAGATTATTAAGGTACCATGACAGACTCTTCTATTGTTTTTTATCCCACAATGTAAGGGGGTTTAAATTCCAAGTTTTAAAGACGGAAAGCCTTTTTATCATATAAATCCCTACATCCTGATGTGATTTTTTTGCAGGAAACACATTTTTCATATAACCAGATACCTACATTTCTGCACAAAACCTATCCAACTTTCTTTGCTACAACACAACCCACGAAGGAGGCAGGAGTGGCTATTTTGTTAAACAAAAACTTCCCATTCTTGGTGGAGCACAAGAAAATAGATTCAAATGGCAATTTTATTATTTTAACGGGTATGTTGTTAGGCACTAAATTGTCCTTAATCTCCTTTTACGCACAACCAAATTCACCTCACAACTCTTTTATTACTTTACTCAAGTATCTAAAAGCAGCAGATCTAGGTCAAATTATTTTAGGAAGGGATCTAAATTTGGCTTTGGACCCCCAATTGAACAGATTGGAGCAGGACCGGGGTGGCAGGTTCTCTAATAAGCTTAGACAAATTGATACCCCGCTTGCAGAGCTTCACCTGCTGGATATATGGAGGTTGCGGCACCGGGACGAGAGTGGATATACCTTCTATTCTCCAGTACATGGGTCTCATTCCCGCATCTAGACCACCTTACACATGGAGGCTTAACAAAAGCATGATATCCAATCCGGTGGAGGCTGAACAAATACCTCGAGAAATTGAGTTGTTCTTCTTGATCAATATTACTCCCGAATCAAGCATGGGTTGGATTCGGGTGGCCCATAAGGCCTCTGTAACGGGCTCGCTCATAAAACTAGCATCGGCATGTGAAAAACAATTGAGACTAAGGGAGTCGTCACTTAGAAAAGACCTGATTAAGCTAGAAAAATTAAATCAACAACACCCCTCTAAATACCAACGCCTACAAATTGATAAGGTGCGACTGGTGCTAGATTTAATTTTATTAAATAACACAGAGAGGGCGATTAGAGGGACAAATCATAAGTTCTATTCAAGGGCAAATAAACCTGACACCTTACTTGCTAAAAAATTAAAGAATAAAATTTCTCAGTCTAAAATATTCCGTATTAAGACCTCAGCTGGGGTTGTCACGGCTAGCCCTAATAGTGTACAAAAAGAGTTTTTGGATTTTTCAAGAGGATATATTAATCCTTCATCCCCTACAGGCAAACGGGGGACAATATCAGACGAATACTAAATTGTATAGACTGGGCTACGCAAAAGTGTATACAGATGTGTCTGCTGGCCTTGGATATAGAAAAAGCATTTGACACTGGAGTGGCCATATCTCAAGAATGTTCTAGCAAAATTATTTTTTTGTGGAAATTTCATGAACTTGATTGAGGCTTATTATAGATCCCCAAGGGACATTCTAAAGTTACCAGGAGACTCAAGGTCACAGATTGAGATCCAACGGGGCACCAGACAGGGCTATCCCCTCTCGCCCTTACTATTTGCCTTAGCCATAGAGCCTTTAGCTCAATCTATTAGGGCCAATGCTAGCATACAAGGTATTAAAATTGGTCATCACCACTTTAAATGTTGTCTCTTTGCGGATTACATGCTTTGCTCTCTTATGGAGCCTGCTACCACAGTCTCTACATTATTACAAGCACTGGAGCCTTTTGGAGATCTGTCGGGATTAAGAATAAATGTAGCTAAATCAGAAGCTTTAGGTATTTCAATGACCCAGCCTAAAATTCAATTGCTTCAGCAAAGCTATCATTTTACATGGTCTAAGTAGCAATTTAAGTACTTGGGGGTATATATAACCAGACGTATACTGGATTTATGTAAAGCTAATTTTACAGCCCTGTTTAATGAACTGCGACTAGATCTGCAGAGATGATCTAAGGGTAAAATTTCATGGTTGGGCAGGATAAATGCCGTAAAAATTATTGTTCTACCCTGTCTTATGTATTTGTTTTGGGTACTGCCAATAGCAATTGATATCAAAAATTAGGGCGGTTTCAAAATCAGGTTTTCAGGTTTATTTGGAATTATAAGGCCTTTAGGATTTCTAAGCTGGATATGTGTAGACATAAGGCGTAGGGAGGGCTGGGGTGCTTGAATCTTAAATTATACTACAAAGCGGCTCAACTATAATTTATCCCGATGGCACATTCTCCCCAACACCAACCTTTATGGGTTACTATAGAAAACGTAACTATGTCCCCATTTTCATGGGACACTGTAATTTGGCTTTTGAGGCCGAGTGAGGCTCTGGGGAGTTGGAGCAATCCTTTAATTAAGCATATGTTAACCATCTGGACATGGGCTACAAAGCAGGGCCATTTACATGCCAAACTTTCTAGCCTTACTCCGGTTGTACCCAATCCACAGCTAATTATCCCCTTTACCTTAAATTCTGCAAATTGGTAGCAGTCTATAAATCTGCTGAGGTTTGGGGCATAATTCCGGGGGAGGGGGATGGGGAATTGTTCCGTTTGAATTTATGAGAGATAAATATGATCCGCTGCTGGCAGAACACTACAATTATTGCAGATTTAGGCACTTTATAAGTACCCCTGCACATACTTTAGGTAAACTGGAGACAAACTGGTTTGTAAGGCTTTGTGAAGAGCTTCCACTGTCTAGCAAAATTATAAGCCTTCTTTATGATACCTTTAAAGAGACGCCACTAAGACAACCTCAGAAATACACGAAAGCATGGGAGGAGGATCTGGGACATGCACTAGATCAAGGAACCTGGGAGGAGAGCTGGTGAAATACTACAAGAGGATCTCGAAATTACAGTTTACTTGAAACATCTATAAAGGTTTTACATCTCACCTATATAACGCTATCCAAATTATTTAAGTGGGGGCTCACCCGAAGTGATAAATGTTTTAGGGACCGTGGAAGCACATGCACTTTCAAATGCAACACTTATGGGAAGGGGTCTTTTCCTAGCCTCCAATATTTTTAAATCTAGAATGGATATGGATATCAAGGTGAGCCTTTTAGGCCTCCCAGTCAAACAGTTATCCTCTCACCATATTCTCCTCTTACAATTTATAATGTTGGCCACTAAAAGCCACATTGCTAGGCAGTGGAAGTCCGACATATTGAATCTGCAGGCAGTTAAAAATAAAATAAATTTTATTCTCAGAAATGAGCGGTTAACACACCTTCTTGAGGACTCAATTCCCAAGTTTCTGGATGTTTGGTCCCACTGGCTAGCATTGCCAGACAGCATATCAATTGGGTAGGGGGGGGGAAGAGCAGATATTCAGGTAATCTCAGTTGGATCGTGCAGGTGGAGGATCATCCTGGAGCATTGGTGGAGGATAACATTTTAAGTTGAGTTCCCCCCCATCCCCCTCTTTTCCCCCCATTATTCTTAAAGCGTATCAAACATAAATTAATGCATAGTGCATGTTAATTATGTTGGTTTTAGGTTTGAAAAATGGGAAAAGGGGCTTTGGACAAAAGTCATTTTGGATGATAATATTATTCCCATGGAAGTAAGATATGTTGTTTGTGTTCACAGGGGAATTAAGCTGGATATGGCTAACATGCGGTTGCATTACTTAGATTGTATATCTACTGTTGGGATGTGATCTATTATATATGTGCATGTTGTTATATGATGTACTTTTGCCCACTAAAACGATTTGTTAAAAAAAAAAAAGTGTTATCTAGGCTTGAATACAAAACATGATTTTCCCTATTTGCCTAACTATGTGCCAGCGTGGAGCAATTGCGCATTTGGATTCCCACTGACGCTGTGAGTGCAGACAGGGCAGAAAGTTTGAGATAAAGCTTGTGCATGGAGAGTGCAGAGACAGAGAGTGAGATCTAGCAAATGAGTGAGAGGGACAGCCAGGTGGAACATGGTTGAGAGGGAGCTGCTATATGGCTGAATAGGATAAAGAGAGAGCTGGCACATCAAGAGCAAAACAAAATGTGCAGCATGGCCTTTACAGTAAATACTATGATCTTGTATTAAACAAAGTGGGGCCAAGTATTTTTTACTTGCATCTCCAGGCCAACATGGGGGAGGGGTAATAGAGAAAGTGATAATGTTGAAATACATGTAAAAAGAGTGAGAGATGGAGATTAGAATATTGGTGGGCATTTCTGGCTGTCAAGGAATATTTCAATATCCATTTGATAGAGCACAGGGGGATTAACCAGAATGAATTAAATTTAGTAACCCAACACCGGATTAGGGGTAAAGTTGTAGGCATCCTTCTTGAGGGGTATTTAAAGTTTGTGTTGCTTGCTGCTCTTGAGGACAGCAGCACATTTTAAGCGGTTCTAAAGCTATAAAATGTTTCAAATGTCAACTAATATGTTTTAAACTGATGCTTTTTAAGTGATTATCTATTATGTATATGACTAATGTTAGCATGTTGCACACTTCATAAGCATGTGAGTTAATTTATCTAAACTGCGGTAGTCATTAAATTATGTTTTTATATGGTATCAAAGAAGATATTATGAACGATTTCAAGAGTTCATAAAACCTTTGCTACCTGATATTAATGTTTTATGCTAAAAAAGCTAATATCTGAAAACCTTTCTAAGTAGAATGTACCTTAGCCTTCCAAAGTAGAATATAGATGAATAAACAGAATAAATACATCAATACTTTTGTTTATATATTTCTTATTCTGATTTGTTCTTATAGTTCTTACACTTCATATTCAAATTAACTCCCATTTGAACATGTATATGAGCTTTTCCAGGAGATCTTGGTAAAGCATTGGGATGGCCCTTTCTATTTTGTGGAACAAAAGCAAAGATGTTCTGTGGATTTATTTTTAATAGTGGGTAAGCATTTCCCGTGGCACCTAGATACCTCAGCCACTCTAGGAAAGTTTACAGCTGTGGATAAGGTTAGCTAATCATTATTAATTTAGGAAATAATGAACAATGCTTTGCTAAACCCTCTGCCACTAAAAGGTTAAATATATTTTGCAATAATTACCAGCTTGGGAATAAGAGGAGACCATAACACTTTTTATCATAACTGACTTTGGGGCCAGGATGGGACCCCCCTAAACCCCACAAGTAGCTCTATTATTTGGGACTCTTATCACATCTGGTTGCTGTCATGAATCAGCCAGTGGCCATATTGGATTTGGTGTGAACTATGCTGGGGCCATTTTGTGACTGGCAGCAGTGGCCATTTTGGGCTGGGTGGTCTTCCACATGCTGTTGCCATGGGGAGGAACAAAAGGTTTGGGGCTCCCAGACACCCTGTTATACTGTTATACTGTTATATTATTATGATTATTGTCTAAGGAAATGAGCAGGGTTCCCATCACCATCAATAAAAGTCATCATAATGCATGAGATGGATTGATGTGGAAACCCTGCCCCAATCCCATATACTATGAGGACATTAGGTGGTTTTATGTGGGGTGCGCTTTTACGCTTGTACTTAAATAGACTGACAGTGTGTGGAATATGTACACATATGTATATGATAGTATGGGGTAGTCATGCTGGATACATTGCCACATACATCTTGCAACAGGAGAAGGACCCCAGCTGGCCACCAAGGTTAATCCTTTAAGTACACATACTTAAGTCAGGAACAATGGGGTCTATACAGACATTGAGGCACCATAACCCCAGGGGGTCTACAGGTATTCTCACTCAGAGAGTCAGGGCAAAGTCCAGAGGACAGGGAGATGTTTCTCCCTTGAGAGCCAGGCAGCAAATGACTCTGTTAGCCACACCTAGTGGGCGGCCCAGGGGAGGGGTCTGGAAGTTCCCAGAGCTTACCTCTAGTCCATTGGCTAGAGGTAATCAAATTACTCTGGAGATTACCCCATTGGCCAAGAGGAAGATAAGGGTTGGACAAAGGGGTAGCCACTCCCTGTACTGTTTTTGTGAGGTGTTTAAATACTTGTGTAAAAATAAAGAAGTTGTTCATAATTTTCATCAAGACTTTGTGTGCAGGTGTATTATTGACCCAAGGGCATATGCTGGAATAGGAGATCGTTTCTGACTCTATGCCAGGTTTTCCCAGGCACACTACCAAAAGCTGGGACTTATGCTCTTGCATCCACAAGGAAGGTCCATTGGTCTGAGTCACCCAAATCTTAGGTCTAAAATCTACAGGAGATAAGAGGACTAGGATCCTCTATACTCCATCATCATTGTAGGTTGTGACAGTTGCTATAAACAAAATGGACATGAGATGTGTTTTAAGGGCTGTGGCAATTTCTTTCATTTATATGTAATATTTAAACAATTAATGTGTGCATATAGTTACTGTCATGGATGTAATGAACACAGTACAATGTGGCTCACAGGCTCTAAGTTATGTTATCAGGGCCTTTCCGGTTCTAGGAGAGCATATTATCAGTCAGAATGATGTAGGGACGTGCTAGGCCCTAACTGTGGTCAGACATCTTGACTGTTTTGTGACCCCAAGCTGCATACACTCCCAGGTGTCTTAACTAGAAATACTAACACTCAAACCCCCCACTTTATCCTAAGAAGAGCAGATCACGGAGCCTAAATAGATACATAAAAACCCAGATAGTTTATTGCCCTCTAGGGTTAAAAAAGCAAATCAGGTTTAAGGACCAAGAGAAATGTAACCCCCCAACCTATAGACAGAGTAACATACCAGATAAGATATATCTGATAGGAGTGAATGTTGGGGGGTTGGTAACTGTAGTAACAGCGTGCAGAAAGTGCCATGTGTTTTTTATTGTTTTGGTTTTAAAATGTGTCTGAAGTAAGAATAAATGTTCTCTACATTTATTCTTACTTCAGACACATTCTCTACACAAAATACTGTTGCAGGCTACAGCTAAAGAAGATTGAGGAGGATATCAGTGAGGAAGAATGTGATGGACAAAATGGCAGTCAGTTTAATGAGCAATATTATTGCAAAATAAAGCAATTAAGCCCAAACTATTTTATATACAGTGGATATAAAAAGTCTACACACCCCTGTTAAAATGTCAGGTTTCTGTGCTGTAAAAAAAATGAGACAAAGATAAATCATTTCAGAACTTTTCCACCTTTAATGTGACCTATAAACTGTACAACTCAATTGAAAAACAAACTGAAATCTTTTAGGCGGAGGGAAGAAAAAATATAAAAATAAAATAATATGGTTGCATAAGTATGCACACCCTTAAACTAATACTTTGTTGAATCACCTTTTGATTTTATTACAGCACTCAGTCTTTTTGGGTATGAGTATATCAGCATGGCACATTTTGACTTGGCCAAAACACTCCAAATCTGTCAGATTGCGAGGGCATCTCCTGTGCACAGCCCTCTTCAGATCACCCCACAGATTTTCAATGGGATTCAGGTCTGGGCTCTGGCTGGGCCATTCCAAAACTTTAATCTTTTTCTGATGAAGCCATTCCTTTGTTGATTTGGATGTATGCTTTGGGTCGTTGTCATGCTGAAAGATGAAGTTCCTCTTCATGTTCAGCTTTCTAGCAGAAGCCTGAAGGTTTTGTGCCAATATTGACTGGTACAAACTGTTCATAATTCCGTATATCTTAACTAATGCCTCAGTTACAGCTGAAGAAAAACAGCCCCAAAGCATGATGCTGCCACCACCATGCTTCAATGTGGGTATGGTGTTCTTTTGGTGATGTGCAGTGTTGTTTTTGCGCCAAACATATCTTTTGGAATTATGGCCAAAAAGTTCAACCTTGGTTTCATCAGACCATAACACCTTTTCCCACATGCTTTTGGGAGACTTCAGATGTGTTTTTGCAAAATGTAGCCTGGCTTTGATGTTTTTCTTCCTAAGAAACGGCTTTCGTCTTGCCACTCTACCCCATAGCCCAGACATATGAAGAATACGGGAGATTGTTGTCACATGTACCACACAGCGAGTACTTGCCAGATATTCCTGCAGCTCCTTTAATGTTGCTGTAGGCCTCTTGGTAGCCCCCCAGACCAGTTTTCTTCTCGTCTTTTCATCAATTTTGGAAGGAGCTCCAGTTCTTGGTAATGTCACTGTTGTGCCATATTTTCTCCACTTGATGATGACTGTCTTCACTGTGTTCCATGGTATATCTAATGCCTTGGAAATTCTTTTGTACCCTTCTCCTGACTGATACCTTTTAACAATGAGATCCCTCTGATGCTTTGGAAGCTCTCTGTGGACCATGGCTTTTGCTGTGGGATGCGACTAAGAACATTTCAGGAAAGACCAACTACAGCAGCTGAACTTTATTTGGGGTTAATCAGAGGCACTTTAAATGATGGCAGGTGTATGCTGACTCCTATTTAACACGATTTGGAATGTGATTGCTTAATTCTGAACACAGTTATAAGAGGGTGTGCAGACTTATGCAACCACATTATTTTTCTTTTTTTTTTTTCTTCCCTCCACCTAAAAGATTTCAGTTTATTTGTACAGTTTATAGGTCACATTAAAAGTGGAAAAAGTTCTGAAATGATTTATCTTTGTCTCATTTTTTTTACAGCACAGAAACCTGACATTTTAACAGGGGTGTGTAGACTGTTAATATCCACTGTATTTCACAAAATGTTTATAAAAAATTATTACATTTGATTTAATGTAATTTTTTTCCAAAGTTCCATGGTCTTTTAAATTCCTTAATTGTGTTTGACCCTAACCTGTCTGCTGGAAGGCTGTTCCTTCTTCTAAAGTAGAACTTTTGCCCATCACTTCTACATCTTTCAACCTAATATGGTTTTTGCATCCCTCTTTTTCAGGATTTTTTTTTTTTCCATTTGCTTTATTATTTCGTTTGATATGTCTGACTGTATCTATTGCATTACCTCTGTTCCTCTAAGCCAGTGATTTTAAACATTTTTTACCTGGTTACCTTCCAATGCTTATATGGGACTGAATTTAATATCCAGAACAATTTTACAATGTGACACTACATGTGAGATACATTTTCATGAAGTTTTGCAGGGTTTTGACTAGATCACATTTTTAACTGCAGAAAAAATTGCTAAATAATCTACTTTAATTGTAACTAACTATAGTGGTATGTTTGAGGGGTTAGTGGTTTCTTTGCTGATCATGTATAAAAAGAAAAAAGTCACATAATCCTAAATTAATAAAAATATACTGTATAATGGAAATTATAGGCTTATAATATGTAGTTACCATGTTTAAAAAATGTATAAGGCAATTATAAAGCCCTTAGAAGCTACCAAAATATAATCATATAACATAAAAATTTAACATCCTGATTTAAAAATGGATAAAGTGATTACAAAACATCTATAAACTGGCAATATATACTGTATAAGATATGTGTGTGTGTAACGGTTTTTCTCAGAATTCTGAGCTGGAAACAGGTTTTTAAACTTGCTTTAGACATTCAAATGTGAACACAGATGTACTATTTATTTACTGTACTACTGTACAGTGGAGGGCTTCTATCGCTCTTTTGCCCACCATATATTAAATTATTGTTGTGGTGAACTAACTACTCATAAGGTCCACAACACAAGCTGAGATCCCGCTCCATGTTGATGATAGTCAGTAAGCTTGAAACAGCTGTACATGGATAGGATTCTCAGCTTGTGTAAAATACAGCCTTGGCTTTGCATTAAAGCTGTGTAATACAGCAGGCATAAGCTTAAAGGAAGCCATGTTTGACAATGGCTATGGATTGAAGAGCGAGGCATTTGTGGGCACATTTGTATGTCCCAGCTCAGCTTCCCAGAATGCAGTATAATAACTGTTTTTCTTGGAATTCTGACCTGGAAGCAGTTTTTTTTAACTTGCTTTAGACATTCAAATATGTAGACAGATGTACTATTTATTTACTATAAATATATATATATATATATATATATATATATATATATATATATATATATGGACTGTATACATTTTGTAGATATTTTTGAAACAAGTATGCTTGCAAGGGAGATGCATCTGGAAGATAATCATGAATAAGGAGATTACCAATATAAATAAAGCAGGAAACCATAATAACCCTGGAGAAGCTGAACTGTGAGATGCGTATAAAATTGGCTACTATTGGGGAACGAGCCAACTGCCTTGCTGGAAAGCTTTGTCTCCAAGAGGGCAGCTCATAATCTGCTTCTATCTCAGTCATCCAGCAATATTGTTGGGACGAGAGGTTTCCTGACATTGCCTAGAAATGAACCATGCCAATATTTTTTCAAAAATATAGACAGAGGGCATTTGCAGAGTGAGGTCTGAGTGCTGAATGCTGTACAGTTGGAGCTAATTTCTCACGTGGCTGCCTTCTAGCTGCTTCTTGATCACTGCTGCCTTGAGAGAGCAGTGCCTTGAGAGAGCAGTGCATAGAAGAGAGGAGCGGGTGAGCCCATGTGGTTTGTGCTTGGAACAGTCTCACAGGAAACTGAGACCCCATGATGGTGTGAGAAAGACTGTGGTTCTGGACTTTTGAGGGTTGGAAAATGGCTGTGGAGGTTATTGGGGGCACATATTGCTGCTGGCGGATGGGCTGATCTGGACTCCTAGAGTTCTCCCCTGGGAACATGCCAACACTGTGAAGAAACAAGAGAGTGACCTGTGGGATTATAAAGTATTTAGACTCTTAACTGTGTTTATTATAAATTAGGGCTTGTCATTTAAACTTTTGGGTTTGCTGCCCTGCATAGCCACAGAATGAAGTGACTTCTATGGATCTGCATGGGTCTGTGCCTATTTAACAGCAAAGTGCCTGCATTGGTACTGATTTTTTATTTGCTTCTGAGTGGTTATATAATCCCCCCATTTTACAAATGCCATTTCACCCATTTGCTGCAGAGACACACAGCTAACATTCAGCCCTATTCCATTGCCCAGATTGTAAAGTTACACATACTTAAAGCCACTCTTAAGATTGTCACACATTCTATTAACTACTGTCATTCTGATTACGAGTTACCCACCCACATTCACTATGGACCACCCAAAGACGCAAATCACGGCTTACATCTCCATAGATTTTTGGACAGCTCAAACATTACGAGTGCTAAATAATTAAAGTTACACAAAATCTATATTCTATTAGACCTTTATGTCTAGTTCTTAAATTAAGTCCGACCTGCAGCTAGAAAAAGTATCAAGTTTCTGACAAAGATATTATGAGTACTAATTAGGACTCGCAAATGGTTTTTATGCCAGTTTGGATTACTGTAGCAGTGGTTAAACACACACTACTGTACTTTAAAAGCATGGGAAAGCATGGAAAGACATTATTTGAGAACAGTCTCAAACTCACAAATATGCAATTAAAAAATATAAGGTTTAACTATTATTTCTGTGTAATATAAATCCCGGTACTCAAGGGGTTTATACATATCATGAAACCCAAAAGGATTATTATAGATGCTCTAATGCATTTTATAGAATGCTGGATTGCGAACCCGGTCGGCAAATATTACTTATTGGCGCTCATTAATGCTTATCCTCCGATTGTTGGTTACGTCTAACTTCCATATTTTACTGACATCATGATGCTGGTCTCATTTACTATTGGCTGTGTTTAAGAAGTAAGTTACGGGCTAGCTTAAATATTGTCAGATCATATGATCACACCCCATGAACGGAGGCATGGTTTACGTGTGGAGGCTGTGAGACGTAAATTGTGGGCTTGAGGCAATAGAATACATCTAGACATTTAGTGAAAAAAACACGCAGCCACTTACAAGCTTCAAATATAATAGGGCCCTTTGTTAGCAATACTTGTATAACTCTATTGCCACCTAGGGGCTCAATGTGAGAACAAATTGCTCAGAGCAGTGTGTTCAATTAGGTAAAATGACATTGGCTTTATACTCTCTCTGATGCTGTATGTGTGACATAACAAACACAAGCACTAAACTATAGAGGATGTGAAGGGAAGTAAGCATTTTTTTTTTTAAACACAGGAACACCTCTACAAAATTTAAATTACTCTCTACAAGATAATGTAATTTTGATCTTATTGAGAGTGAGGGAATTATTACAGCCTAATCTGCCTATTCTGGGAAACTTCCATTTAAGGTTGGACAACAAGCAAGTAAAGTATTTTTTCAAGAAGACTCATTTGCACCTCTAGTCTCAGTACCATGGTGGAATTTATTTGTTAGATAAGTTTCCGCATTTCATAGGAATGATGTTAAAATTGATGTGGTCTCTCCTACTTTTTACTTCCATATACAGTATATCTAAACATTTTGTGACAGTCCTCAACAATTCAGGATAGCCAGATAAAAAAAATGTATCTCCACAAAAAGTATCCCGGAGCACTTTAAAGTGCCAACTCCTTCCCAAGGACCAGCCTCGGGTCTTTCTGATGGCTCACATAATGAGGGAGATCAAAGAGACTCATCAAAATGTGGATTTATCTGATAAATCAATGGTGAGATTTGAAAACATACTACAAGCATATTTGTCTTGAGCTGTAGATAAACTTAAAAAGGAACTACATGATCTGGGTCAGAGGACACAGTACCTGGAAACCATAATGGACCAAATTATAGAAAGGCAGGAGAGAGATAGATCTGAAATATATCCAAATTCTTCACGTATTTCTAGTTTGGAGGATAAAGTAGAAGATCTAGATAACAGATGAGTCTGTGGGATACCTAGATCTATTACTGATTTGCCTTCATACTTAAATGATGTAATAAGCACTATCCTGCCTGAACTTTTTGAGACATCTTGGGAGATCGAGAGAGGGCACAAAGGTTTAGGTGCATCTGCAAACCCATATCTCCCAAAAGATATCATCAGTTTTCTCAGAAGAAAACCAGAGATTTGGTTCTGTACCTCCAGGAAGCTGACCTCTATCATTGATCCAGATGGTTCCTCTCTCTAGGTCTATGCAGATTGAGGAGACCTGCTTTGGCTGTGCTAACGAAACACAAAATACAATATCAGTGAGGCTTTGCATCTGCCTTACTTTTCCAATTTTATGGGTCTCTCCATTCTGCTTGCTTCCTGGAAGAATGCTCTAACCTTTTGCGGCATCTAAAGCTCATCTCAGAGGAAGAAGTCTGTACAGGGCAGGGATTCAATGGTTCTACAAGGCCAAGCCGACAATATACTGAAGTTCCTAAGGACAAGAGCGAAAAGAGGATGTCTAATGCGGGGAAAGATACCCTCTATCTTAATGGAACATACTCCCTCCACACAAAGCCTAAATCAGATCACAAATCCGACTTGAGAAGTTACTGTTACTTATTCTGAAATGTTCCTTACATTTTGAGCCGTTTGTAGGTTTATTGTGGCATTACAAATATGTCTGGTGATACAGTTCATCTAGGCCTTTGCAATTATAACTTGCATTCTACAAAATGTTTAAAACTAAAATGTTTCACTTTTGACTTATTTTTCTTAAAGAAGTAAAGCAACTGTGTAAAATATTCTTGAAATTCTACTTAGTCAATTCAGACTGAGGATTGCTTGACACTTACAGCCTTATTAAATTGCAATTCAGCAAATTCTAAAGGGCTCTATATAAGCACAGAGCATATTTTTTTTACAGAAGTTTTTAGTCAGTGAACTTCTATCCAAAAGCAAGGTCTTCACTAACGAAAAACTTCTGTAAAAAAATATGCTATGTGCTTATATAGAGCCTTTTGGAATTTGCCGAATTGCATTTACTAAGGCTGATAAGATGTAAAATTGATAGTATATATTTTTATTAAATTTTTGGTTTTATACTTTTTTACTAAATTATATCTTGTGTATCATCCTCTTATTAGGAATAAATTGGAGGATGATTACCTCACCTCCCCACCCTAGGCACAAAGTAATTATAAGAGGAAATGTTATCCATTTATTGCTTTACATAATATTTTTCTTTTTTTTAAACTTTTTGTCTCTCTCTTACCCTTGTGACATCTTCATCCAATTTAGACATCTCCCTTCTCTCTCTGGGCACTTGGCATTGGGTCTCAAGTGTTACCTCTCTACTGTCTCACTACGGGTATGTGACTTAGCTTGATAGCAGACCAGCATTACTCTATTCAATGGCTAATTCAGACTTTACTTTTTTAATTATAATGTGAGAGACTTAAATTCCCCTTTCAAGAGGCATAAAGCTTTCTTTTTTTATATAAAAAGTTCCAGCCATCAGTACTCTTTCTACAAGAAACTCACTTTGCCCACAATAAAATCCCTAAGTTTACGCATAAACATTACCCAAATTATTATTCTACTAGTTAAGTGTTCAAAAGAGCGGGAGCCACCATTCTTCACTTCATTTGGTGAATATTTGGAGGGGGCTCCACCCCAGAGATAGGGAATATTTTTTTTGGCTATATATTTTTTTTGACTATACCAGATCAGCCTCAATCCATCCATTTATCCAGATTGGCCAAACTCCTGCCCTCCTTCCTCATGGAAGATTATGAGATGCCTTTGACCAATCCAACTTTTTCAAAACAAACCTTAAGAAAGTTACTGGGATAGGCTGGTTATGGGCAGCTCATAAAGCTTTCATAAGAAGTATCTGTATTAATCTAGCTGCATATTATAAAAAAAAACAGAGGCTTAGAGAGGAAACTTACATAAAGAACGTGTAGAGTTGGAGAAACTAAACAAGTTCTTCTCATATAGTTCGTCAACAAATTGAAAAAAATAGCTTAGAACTAGACTTTGTTCTGTCAGATCGGATGGAGAAAGTTTTGAGATGGACTCATCACAAGTTTTTTTACTAAAGCTAATAAGACCGATTCACTCTTAACCAGAAGACTAAGGTGTAGATACTCTCAATCTAAAAAAAATCAGGTGAAGACATATTTGGGTTCAATCTCCACTAGTCAAACTAAAATCCAGGACATTTTCCTGAATTACTACCAGAATTTATACTCCTCCTCTGCTTGAAATAACACATTTATTTTGCACTCCTTTTTAGGATCCTGTGATCTTCCATCTTTGACTGAGCAAGACTTAAACCGTCTTAACTCAAAAATGACATTTTAGGAAGTTAGAGATGTTATTAAGGATCTGAAACTAGACAAATTGCCAGGGTCGGATGGATTCACCAATCTGTATTATAGAAAATGTGGGGACCTCAATATCCCACGTTTATCAGATTTGTTTGATGCAATATTAGAGGGCCAACCGGTCCATCCTGAACTTAATCAGGCAGAATTGGTGTTCTTTCCTAAGGAGGGGTGAGACCCATTGGAGGTAAAGAATTACTGATCCATCTCTCTAATGAAATCGGATGTGAAGTTCTTGACAAAGATTATGGCAGACAGGATAGCCCCGTTTCTACCTAGGCTTCTAAACATTCAGAAGGTCACCAAATAGGGATGTCCCATGTCTCCTTTTCTTTTTGCCTTAGCAGTAGAATCCATAGCCCAAGTTTATAGGTCTAACTCAGGCATTCGGGGAGTAAGGGTCGATCTTCAGAACTTTAAATGCTGCTTTTTTTGAGGATTACTTATTATGTACGCTGGCGGATCCAGTTCACTGTCTCGGCTCTAATGAATGCCTTAAATATATTTGGACAATTCTCAGGTCTAAAAGTTAATATCGAGAAAACTGAGACATTAAGTATTCAGCTTTCTCAGTCAGAGATTGCATTCCTCTGTAATAAATATTGTTTTACCTGGCCTATGTCCTATAGTAAATTTCTTGCGATAAATATTACCTCTAAATTTATAGACCTTTATAGAGCCAATTATCAGCCCAAATTTAGAAAACTGATGACCAACCTTTGCAAATGGTCTAATTATCAAATTTCATGGTTTGGCCCCATCAGCGCAGTAAAGATGAATATCCTTCCCAGGCTACTATATTTATTTATATTTTTACCAGTAGCAACTCAATTTTAAGGAAGTGGATAAGCTCCAGAAATGTTTTTTTTTTCAATTTATTTGGCGTAATACACCTCAGAGGAAAGCTAAGTCACTAATGTACAAGCCTAAGTCTAAAGGTGGCCTCTCATGCCCACATTTGAAATTATACTTTAAAACAACACAGCTATCCTTCTTGCCCATAGCAATCACCAACTCACTTGGGTTTTTATTGAAAATGATCTGATGCACCCCCATTCCTTTGTCCTTATTAACTAGTCCTCCCAATACAATAGTCAAATTATCCTGTTGGATATAGGCTAATTACAAACATCAACTCACCCCTTAACTTTCCTCTTTAACATCAGTTTTCTCTTAACAACAATTTTTGGAAGGCTTTAGTGAAGTTTCTAAAGCTTGGTGGACATCTAAGGGCTTGGACAGATTAGGTTTGTGGTTAGCTAATGATCTTTTACTTTTGTAGGAACACCTCAGGGATGGTTTTAGTCTCCCCTTGGAGAACACTTTAATTGTTGCAGAGTCAAGCATTTAATTGCTACCACAGTGAGGAGTTTTGGAATTTCTAAAATGAGTTGGTTCTCTTGTATGTGCAAGGATGCCCCCTTAACACGTGGAATTTTAGGTTCTCTCTACAAAATCTTTAATTCACTGCCAGTAGGACAAAAGTTTACATATATGAGCAGGTGGGAAGTATATCTTGGGGGTTAGATAAGTGGGAGGAGGGTTGGGTTAATCTTACCTGGTGATCACTTAATTACATGATCTTGGAAACTTCTATTAAATTATTGCATAATACAAACACCACACGTGAACGGCTCATTAAATGGAAACCTCTTGAAAGTCAAAATTGCTTTCAGGGTTGTTCAACAATTTGCACTTTCATATACATCTGGTGGACCTGTCCTAAAGTCCAATACATTTGGAGAAAATACAAACCGCAGATGTACGTTTCGGCATTCATTGGACCTTGTCAGTGAGGTGTAGCTCGTATCTCCCTAAAGCACAGTGAGCAAGGGGCCCACATCTGGAGTACCCTATCACCCTTAGGGAGACTAATCCCTAATGGTCATTTAAATAAACAAAATACCAAAATAGAGGTGCTCAATCAGAGAACGAACTAACCTTTGTAGGTGTATTGCAACATCTTTAAGTTTTCCTTCCCTCAATAAAAAGGATTGATAAATAAAATGACTAACATTAGAGGAGTATTTCAACATTCTTTTAGGATATCTTTACTGTGATGTGGTCCAAATTGTACTGAATTAAGTGGCCCTTTAAGTGGAATCCGAGTTTACCTGTTGCCCCTTAAAAATTTTAACAGCAAATATGGTAGTGGTTTCTCAAAGAAGGTTTTATGGACTCTTGAAATTAACATATTAATACTGTGTTAATATAAAAACATTTAATCCTTATGAAAAACAAAAAAAAGACTTTAATTAGAAGAGCAAGCAATAATTTACACAGAATTGCTTAGGAGGCAGCAGCTTGGACTAGAGGGGAGACATGTTGCCAAACGGTTTTCTGCAGTCTGACACAGGCTGTGCAGTGGATCTAGTCTGTCTGTATTTGGTGGGCAGACCCTAGATCATTAAGCTTCTCTGAGGCTGCGGTAATTATATTTTACCCATATGAAATAGCCTCTGCAGCTTTCAACAAAACGTATTAAACCCAATAGTAAGTGTTATTTGCTCTACCGGTATATGATCAGAATGTGATTCTGTTCTACTTATACAAATGTTTATTACTTATTTTCCAGCAGTAAATGTGTTCTTATATATTGTGCCAATGTTGTGTTATATTGTATGATAATATAAATTATGTGACCTTAGTGCCCGGGAGTTTTTTCGTTTTTTTTTAATGTTTGCAAGTATACATAAATGCACAATGCAGTAAAAGTAATATGACAAAGCAGTTATATTTCATATTCAAAGAATACAAGATAAAAGGAAGCATATCCAAGAAATATTATGCCGATTCTGATATATTTATATTTTGTTACCTTTTCGGCACTATGGAATGGAGTTTAAAATAATTTGTGCTTGTTTTTTCATAGATCTACATTAAGACACATATGAAGATTGTTATGTCAAAAACATTGAAGGATCACTTCAGTTCAAGACAAAATATACTTTTTTTGTCAGGTATGTAGCAAATTAACAATATTGGCAGCTGTGGAAGCCTTGGGTATGGGCATTTATTTGGAAAATCTTAATTTTTGAAGACTATTTATAAGTACAGGAATCCCTTTTGTGTTTGTTACATCACTTCCTCGTAGCTGAATTATGAGGTTGTGTGTTTTGGCTATAAGTGAAGAAACAACGCCCATTCCCCCTCACTGGCTCAGAAGAAGATTCTTATCAGTCAGTGCAACTGCAGATCTCCAGAAATGTAAACGCTCCTCCCACACACGGCCTCCACCAAATTATTATGGATCTTTCCAAGGTCCAGCAGAAACACCAATATACATTTTGTTTCTAATTTAAGAACTTGATACAGGACTTTTTCCTGCTTAATTATGCTCATACTTTTCAAACAATTATTTTTTTTCATTGTGCAGTGGTCTTTTCAATGATCTCCAACTGAAACAATCCTCACTTTCCCTTTTAGTTTTATTAGATTTCTGAGAAGGAGATAGTGGGGTATAGGCAATGAAAAATAAAGTATTTAATAAACACTGATAAGTAATCTATATTTCTGTTTTAATCTGCTGATTACCTCTTGTAGGCAGCACGGGGTCCTGGATGTTCCTGTTGTCTTTTCCTTCTTTTTTTATTTCCTTACAATCTTCAAATAACAAAACTTTTAGATTTTTTGTTACACAACTTGCATTGGAGGAGGTAAAAATATTTTCCATGGAAATAGCTTTGGGAGGAACTGAAAAGAAAACAACAAATATAGTATAAAAACTGTTGGAGATATAGATTTGATGGAAAGGAATAAGCAAGTCGGTACTCAGATATACTACGTTTCAGAATCATTTTGCCGATATCTCTGGGCTAGTGAATGAAGGAAACATTCAAACAGATAAAAAAGAAAAAAGCAACAAAATAATCCTAAATTATTAAAAACATACTGGGAAATTGTAGGCTTATAATATACAGTAATTATAAAGAATACAGAAACTGCCAATATTTAAGAGTATAATTTAAATATGCAACTTTCTGATTTATATTCATTACGAGATATAAACTGCAATATATAAGAAAAACATACATATGGACTGTATACGTTTTGTAGACATTTTTGTAACAAGGATATGCATCTGGAAGATAGTGGTGAATAAGGAGACTGCCAATACAAATGAAGCAGGACACCAAAACAACTTGAAACCATGGAGAAGCTGAACAGTGAAATGTCTATGGTCCTGTCTAAGATTAGAGGCCCCGTCTGGCTCATATACCTACAATTTTCAACAAGAGAGCAGAACATCAGAAGGATCCAGAGCTCAGTTGAGTCTGCTGTACATTGTTAGTGAGGATTACCTTTAACCACTCATAACCAAGTGAACAGCATGCCACTAAAAGTGAATATAAGGTTTTAAAGTGATAGAAGATTTAAAAATATATTATACGCTATGCTATTGTACCTATCCTGTTCTTGAGCCAGGAGACAATGCATTCTTACATAGTGGCTTAGAAGCAGGTCAGGAACCTCGCACAGAATGTGATAAGAATCACATATATAGTTCTCAGCAGTGTGACCTTGCCAAAATCCGTTGGTAACTCAATGTTAAAAGGCGCTCCGAAGGCGCTCACTGCGCTGGTGGAGATGAGCGCCGTAGGCACTTATCCCTACGACCCTGTACGACTTAGGCAGGGAGCGAAAAAGGCGCTCTCTGCGCTGGTGGAGATGAGCGCCGTAGGCAATCATTCCTACGACCCTCGCACACCTTTTGCATCATACCTACAACCCGGCGAACTACACATCAAATCAAAACTCAAATGCACAACTCAAACTATACTATTAATAATTATTTAATCAATAATTTAATTAATAACTATTCCGCATATTGCAGATCAGAGGAGATCTTAACAGGTTGAACTTGATGGACTGAAAGTCTTTTTTCAACCTTAATTACTATGGCCCTCATTCAATTGCAATTTGGCCAATTGAATAGGGGTCTAAATAAGCACATAACATATTTTTTTAAAGAAGTTTTTAGTTAGTAAACATCTATCCAAAAGCAGGGTTTTCACTAACTAAAAACTTATTTAAAAAAAATATGTTATGTGCTTATTTAGAGCACTATTCAATTGGCCAAATCGCAATTGAATGAGGGCCTATGTAACTGAGAGACCTGTAGCACTTGGAAAAATATTGCCTCCAAAAAGTACACCCGTAACACTTACAAAAAAAAAACGCCACTGAGAAAAAAAAAAAAAGAGCCGCAAAAAATACGAACTTATCGGCCGCAACACACAGCGAAAAAACAAAAAACACAAAAAATACAAACAAAAATACACACAGCAAGGGGGGACAGCCAGGACGTCTGCTAATGAGGTTACACGCCAATTTAAATAGAATTTAAACATTTTCTCCACTCGAAAATCCACTAAGCAAGCCCAAACCCCAAAACGAGGCTACATGAACGCTAAGCACATACGCCTTTTACACAGACCCATTACACTATTAGGAAGGACGCTAAATGCTCCACACCCGAGTAACTCACAATCGCAGCCATTTTACCACAAACACTCACACCTAATAACATTACCATTACAAAATGCGGAATTACACAGCTAAACAAACGGTTTCCCCTCGCGCACACAGTCTATTTACACTACACACATTGCTGACACTAACACCTCAGCTCACCAACAGTGCAAATCTACATTGTATGCTGCAGGAACATCAAAACAGATTGTCGCTTAATACATATATTAATTACAAATAGGTAAAGTGTATTACTCTATAACTTTACAAATTAATTAACACTGCAAAATACACATAAAAAATGAAAAAAATAACAATAAACGCTAAAGGTGCTCAGCGAGCGCTTCACAAGGAGCGCCTATGGTGTTTACAGAACCACAACTACCCCAGGGGAAAGACTCAAAATGCGAGCCAAAAGACCATCAGCGCAAAACTTGCAATGAGCGCCAAAGTAGCTCTCATAAACAAACATACACCAACCAATGAGCGCCGAAGGTACTCACACAACCAAAATGCTTACTTCGTGTACCAAACAGCATTACCTGCCTTACAATTCTATTGCGGTAATTTTTTGACGGGCAAGTTGCTAGTTGTATAGAAAGCTAAGTATTATGAGTTGTCATACAGTGAACAAAAAAAACTACATTATTCACCAGGGTCTGTTTAAGGAAGAATGTATGTATGTATTTATTTTGTTATCTCTGTTTTCTTTCTGTGTTATTTTTTTTTTTTTTTTAAGTTTGACTCATATCAGAGTTTACCAGGAGTTCCTTGCCAATTTTAACAGATTATATTGAAGAAGGTTTTTTGGCTCATGTATGTACATATTAATGCAATATTTAATATAAAACATTTTAATAAAGAAAGACTTTAATTAGAGCTTTTCTAAGGCTTGCCCGTCAAAAAATTACGGCAATAAAATTTTAAGCAAGGCAATGCTGTTCGCCACACAATACGAGGCTATGGCCCCTCTAAGCACCTTTGGTGCTCATTGCGAGCCCTGCGCTGAGCAAAGCAACTTTCCTGCTTTGCAATGATCACCTTCAGCGCTCATGGCGAGCCTTTCCCCCCTCCCCCCGTGTAGTTTAGGTGCCTCACGATGAGTGTTACTACCTTGGGTTAAGTGTTACTGGCTTGCGTTAAGTGTTACTGTCTTGAGGCTCTTTTTTATTCCCCCCTCTGCCTCAATTTCATCCTTTTACGTTTTTTCGGCCTTCCTTTTCTTTTCGGTAGTGAAAAAACACCAAATTTGCCTCAAATTAACTTGCAACCTCACTCACAGGCTCCTTGGCTCTCCCCCTTTGCTGTGTGTGTAAGTTAATTTGAGGCATACTTGGTGTTTTTTGTTGGTCTTTCGAGTTCCGTGGTTGGCCGTTAAATTCCTAATTTAATGCAGGGCCGCAACAGCGGGCCTCGTTTTGCGAGGTCTGCAGTTGTATCTATGGGCTTCAGTTATAAGTCCTACGGGGCTCATTGCAGCCTAAGCCTAAGTCCCATTGGCCTTGCGATGAGCGCCAAAGGCTAAAACTACGTCCCTTGCTTCGCGAGGCCCGCAACGGGACTACAACTTGTAGGATGACAACTATATTAGTGATGAACAGATTTTGATTCTGTTTCTCATTACATTTGTTTTTTGCTTGTTTTTAAGCAGTAAATGTGTTCTGATACGTTCTGCCAATACTGTGTTGAACTGTGTGATACTATGACTAATGTGACCTCGGTAACGGAGAGTTTTTCTTAAATGTTGGCTAGTTTATAAAAATTCACTTTGATTTTAACATCAAATGTATTTAAAAGCAATAAATGTAAGGCTTTGGTTTCTGTCTGGGGCTCTATGGAATGGAGTTTAAAATGTTTTTGTCCTTATTTTTGATGGGGGTACAGGAAGACACATATGGAGAATGTTCTGTCAAAAATGTTATTACACCTTAAACAGTCCCCAACTGTTCAAACCTTCCCTTTTTTTATTAGGGAGATAGTGGGTTGTAGGCAAGGAAATATATACTAATTAATTGATAAACACTTATAATTAATCTATGTTCCTGATTTAATCTGCTGATTACCTCTTGTAGGCAGTAGAGGGTCCTGGATGTTTCTACTGTCTTGGTCTTCTTTTTTTATTCCACTACAATCTTCAAATAATGAAGCTCCTTTTTTTTTTGTTTTTACATAACGACTTGCATTGGAGGAGGTAAAAATATTTTCCATGGAAATAGCTTTGGATGGAACTGAAAAGAAAACAGAACATGTGTATGAAAACTCTTGTAGATATAGTTTTGACCAGAATTAAATAAATATCCCAGTGATGAAAATGTTGATACTGAGACATACTCATATATACAGCCATTTTGGTAGGTACAGCCAGCCGCACCTTCACAAGCTGCATTCAAATTCAGCTGGTGACGGCTTCCATATAGCATTAAGCAACTGTTTGTGGTGATGGTTGGTTTTAACCCTTCGTTGCTGTATCATAAGTCCCATATGGCTGTACATTGTGCTGCACTTCAAGGTGAATCCTTTAATCAGTGATTACATAAAAACTTGGTCACCTGCATCTAAAGCCAATTTTTGTATATCCCTGATATTCTGCACTGATTTCTGGCTGTGCTGAAACATTTGTAACAATGGGGTCTTACATTAAATCTCTTAATTTATTGACAATTTTGCTCCATATTTTTTTTTTATTAAACTATCCTAACAACAGGGAATACTGCTTTCTGACAAAATGAATAACAATGATTAAACAAACAACATGGTCAAAAGGTTCCATGTCTGGAATTTACAAATTAGATGTTGTTGCCCGGAGAGCAGTCTGAAATTACCTCAACTTTTTCAAATTATAGGCAGAGAAGTAATGGGGCTAATTTTACAATATTTGGAATATCAGATAGATATATAAGAAATAGTTATTGACATCAAAGGGAAGAGGAGAAGAGTACATTTGCACAGTTATCTTTCATGACAGTAGATGTAAGCTGTTCTCAGATATCTGAAGGGAGAAATCCTCTTAATGAAGCAAGGTGCCGTCCTCCATGTAACCTCTGTGGCAAAGTTTCACAAACTGTGGCCAAATGTTATGAAGACAGGTTGGCAGCATATACAAGCACATGATTGTTTTGTGGTATTTCTCCTTAAGTAACATATTCAATAAAATGTTTTATACTTAGCTAAACTCCCTTTGAACATGTATGAGAGTCTTTCTTGGAGATCTTGGTAAATTATTGGGATTTCCATTTCTGTTTTGTGTAACTCAAGAGATGTGTAGTGGCAGCTAGATACCTCAACCCCTCTTAGAAACAGCACAATAATAAGTGGTCATTATTTTTTGGTTGGAAGGTGTAAGATTTAGGGTAATGTTCAAGAGCACTACTTTATCAAAAGAGCCGTAGATAAGTGGAAGAACATTCCAATGGAAGTGGTATTTTTCAACATAGAATATAGCAATATAAGCATGCCTGGGGTAAACATAAGGCTATCCTGAGGTTTAATTAAATCAAGCTTTTGAGGTAGATGGAATGGCAGACTAAATGGGCCTTTTAATTCTTATCTACCATCAAATAATATGAAAAATAAGATGCACAGGCAAGGGGTTTTATGCGTGGCTCTCAATTAAAAATAAACTTAGATAAGGATCATGTTATGCTTCATGATTATTATTGAGTTATTGTAAACCTTGTTTTGCTTGGTACATGTCTGGCTCTATTTTGAATTTGAGAATTACAAGTACAAGTACTTTTTTCAATCACTCACAATAAGGGTACCCCATATATGGTTTGTCCTTGACTACGACTTACTGACAGATTTTAATGGTTTTGCTATAATTAAGATATCATTTTGAAATACTTATATGTGTTAGTCCTTATATATAAGGTTGCACAGGGCTCATTTAACCCACAGTACATTGTATTGTTATAATGCTAGAGTTCAGTTTACTAAATTGGAAGCGGCTTTCTGATTGTGATCTTACTTACTATTAATTAAGGTATATTCACTTTCTATCTGATAAACTAGCATTGGAGGCCATCCAAAGGCTACTACACATTTGTGTTAGAATTACCCATCATAGGAAAACAATCTAGTTTGCAACTCCTATCTGATTCTGATCAATATTGGACTACAGTATTCATGATTCCAGATGTTTGTAGACAATTTTTTAAGCTATTTTAGTGCTTTTATAAATTGTAACAAATTGGGTAAAAAATGCATATTATGTTCTTATTGGGAATATTATTTTAATCTTTAAATATCAATTTTATTTAGACTGCTACAGCACTATGTTAATTTGTTTTGACGATTAATATACACACAAATGTCTATCAAGATGTGTCCATCAAATGTTATGTGTTAATGTTAGGTATTTCATTTCTTCATTATGAGTTTATTGGCTAAGAATATCATGATTATAAAAGTATATATCAGCTCGTTTTTTCCTTGTATCTTACTAGAATGTCCAAGAAGGTTGTCTGTAGAAATGTTTAGGTAAATATTCCTTTACCATCTGTTTCCTTTCTTTGTCTCGCAACTGCTGACGGCAAATATCTATAGGAAGCCGTTATTAGATAAAGAAAGTTTTGCTGAGTTAGACAGAAAAATACACTTGCTTGCAAATGTGTATTTAACCCTATTTTGAACTATGCTGTTAGCTATGACGTGTTTTATGCTATATAATGGGCTCCCTGCCCAAAATTAAACTCAGAGATTATTCTGATGGCACTCTGACTTCTGTGCATTATTTTCTCTCATTATATCTTGGTACCCAGATATAATATATACACACATCAGAATACATGATTACTTACTAATCTGATCCTATCAGTTAAATAAATATCCAACATTACTGTTTAAAGTCAATTAACATTGCTCCTAAAAAAAGTGCTTGAGTTTTGCACAGGTGGTTTCTGACTATAATTCATCCCTGATTATAAATCCAATTTATCATATGAAACCTTACCACTGACGTGTTCATACTTCTCCAAAGCTTGCTTTACATGGTTAGATTTGACCACAATATTTGCCACGGGGTCTTCTTGTTTTGTGGTGGAATTCTGGTCTGATGTCACACTCTTTGTTTCATTTGTTGTTTCTGCTTTTCTGTCCATTTTGTATTTGATATTATCATTTTGTGGGTTCTCTAGTATGATCACATTAACTCCAATGCCATCGTTTCTGTCTTGTTTCCCTCTCACTGTACATGTTTTATTTGAAGGATTCATTGTAGCTGAAATATTCTTGGGACCTATGGATAATTGTGATTTTTAAATTACTGATTTTACACAATATCATAAGGGAGACAGTTGGCACTGCAGTCCCAATTTTCATTTATAAATATAATTATGTGAATTAATATAACATTGTAATATTTTAGGATTTAAAATGACTGTTGTTCAGATAGAATAAGCAATATCAGAAATGTACAGTGTCACTATGATAAATAATTGGCACACAAATTTGAAAATTGCAGGAGTTTTTTTTCTCCTCCTACTAGGTAGCAATTTCCATTATGCTCTTCTAAAACTACATATTAACAAAATAACTAAATCACAGGTGCTCATCAGAGAACAAACTAACCTTTATAGGTTAATTCTATGGACATGATAACCCACTCTGAGAGCAACCTCTTTTAGCTCACTAGTGCCCTTCACAAGGAGAAATATCCTGGAGTATATCAGTCAGGTCCCACTCGAAAGAGTGACCCAGCCCCGAAATACCAGGCAAATCTACCCTGAACAGGAGAAACAGCAAACCCCAGATACGTTTCAGCCTTTATGGGCCTTGTCAGTTAGTTGCAGCTGTTTTGTTTCTTCCAATACTACTCCTCAATGTAGCTGGTTTGCATCAAGGCCTGTTCGCCATTGCTCTCTGTCCAACGTAGGGTGCTCGCAGCCTGTTCTCAGGAGACTCTGAGTCTGACGCTCAGTAGTCTACATAGCAACGATGCAGAGTGGTACCCACTAGTGAACACATTACACTAGCCTTAACATCCTTTTCCGCTATCTATGTATATAAACAATATTAATAAAAATGAATGCAGGGCGGTTATGACCACTCTGCCTAAAACCCGCTACCCCTTAATAAATCCTGCAATTCCCAGAAAATGCAAGGTTTTTTTCCCCTTCCTAAGCACTGTTTATTTTTAGGTGCTATCCCCAAGATCTCTGTAGATATCGGTATTACGGGGTGATTGCTGAGCTAATCTTATATTGTGGGTGTTGGAAATCTTATGTGGGAGCCTTATGAAGCCTTTATTTGTATCACATATGAGTAGCTTATATCTGACACAATTATTTGGTTGACATTAACTTCAGAGGTATTATTTTGCCTCTGTTGGTGGTTGAGAGTACACATAGGATTTCTGGGTAATCTGAGGATTTATGAGCACCCAGAGGTTAATGGGCTTGGAGAAAATATTAATGGGACAACTACATATGGATTATGATTTTTGGACTTTATACACCATTTAGGGGCACTTCTCTTAGGGCTAGGTTTTCTGCGTTTTGGAATAGGTTGGTAGTGATATACTAGTCTAGTAAGTCAGATTCTTAGAGGCATGAAACGGAGCCCTAACACACAGCAGAGATAAATGGCTCCCCACTATGAGCCCTGAGATCCCAATACCAGCTATGAGCAGGGATTCTCCCTTCCCAGTGGTATGAGCTAGGGGACCTCCAGGGATTCCTGCCTCCCATACTCTATCTCCAGAGATCTCCCATTTATCTATATTTATGGGGGCCAAATAGACCCTAAAATGTAACCCCCTGCCAAGGAGGTCCTTAAAGTTCCTTGGGGAATTTTTTATTAGGACAGCTACATGGATTTTGATTTTTTTTTAACTTTTTACAAGGACCTTTAAGGACCTCTGTGGCATGTAAAATTAACCTCCACCACGGGGGTCCCTAATAGACCTCTGTGACACCTATAAATAAACCCTATTCCACCCTTGGCAAGGAGGTCTTTAAAGGACCTCCATGGCATCTAAAGTTAACCTCATATCATGGGGCTCCAACCCCTAATGAGAATATTTGTTAATTATATATGCATTCTGATTGATTAGAAAATACCCATTCATAAATGAGCAGGGTAACTTCTACTACGCAATTCTGAAACAAAAAATGTACAAATATTTCAGCCAATCAGAATCCGCGAAGAATTCTATTTAATGTGGAAAAGAGCATGATTTGGTGTGGGAGCTCCTCTTAGAAAAACATTTTTTTTTTAGAGCAGCAATATTTTAGGTGGGTGCCCTTTTGAAGGGCCTAGCAGATGAGGATATATGCGCTTAAATCAAAAAAGGACGGACCAGAATCTATTAGCAAGATGGGTAGCCTGCTCATCCAGGGCAGAAGATTAAGAACCAGAACATAGTTGATCATCGCTGGAGGGCATCACAGGGTAGGTAAATATGTGTTTTTAACCCCCTACAGAACAATTTCTGAGCCACTAATTCCCATCTCCATAAAAAAAAATGAAAAATTGTAAAAGCTTTATTTATTTTACTTTTATAAACAACACCACTTTAAAAGATCCCTGCTAATATCTAGCACAAAAAAGGCCTCCTGCCTGAAAGGCACAGCTAATCTGGTGCCCCAAATCTGACTCAATTCCTTATAAAGTCCTAAGAAGGAGAAAAAGAGGTTTAAATTTGTAGAGACCATATTAGATTATTATTATTATTATCCTTTATTTATAACGCACTAATATATTCCGCAGCGCAATACAGGGGTTAAGTACAAGTATAAACAATAACCCCACAATGAAAAATAATGGAAGACCCTGTTATTGAGCTTTCAATCAGATATACACAGTGCTTTCCCTAAAGCACCTCACAAGATTGAAACTCGCAAACTTACATTCTAAAGGGGTTGGGTGAGGTACAGGAGAGTGATAGATGCATAGTGAATGAAAAGGCTAAAGATGATAGGCTTTTTTGAATAAATGTGTTTTTAAAGAGATTTTGAAGGATTTGAGGCAGGAAGATAGTCTGGTGGAGCGATATAAGGAGTTCCAAAGAATAGGGGTAGCACGAGAAAAGTCTTGAAGGCGGGAGTGAGAGGAGGTGATGAGAGAAGAGGAGAGAAGAAGGTCATTAGCAGAGCGTAGAGGGTGGGTGGGAGTGTATTTTGGAATGAGAGCAGAGATGTAGGAGGGTGCACTATTGTGGAGGGTTTTATATGTTAGGGTCACAATTTTGAATTGTATTCTAGAGACAATGGGAAGCCAGTGGAGTGCCTGACAGAGAGGTGCTGCAGACACTGATCGTTTAGTATGGTAGATAAGTCTAGCGGATGCATTCAAAATGGATTGGAATGGAGACAGACGGTCATAGGAAGGCCAGCGAGGAGAGAGTTGCAGTAACCGAGGCGAGATATGATGAGAGAGTGAATATGAATTTTAGTTGTGTCTTGTGTAAGGTAGTGGAGTATTTTGGATATGTTTTTTTAGATGAAAGTGACAAGATTTTGTGAGTGATTGAATGTAAGGAATAAAAGAGAGGGAAGGGTCTAGTAGGACCCCAAGACAGGGGGTCTGGGAGGTGGGAGTGATGATGGCATTGTCAACAGTGAGAGGTAAGTGAGGAGTGGGAGCTGAGGAAGAGGGTGGAAAGATAAGGAGCTCTATCTTAGACATATTGAGTTTGAGTTGACGGGCAGACTTCCATGAGGATATGCTCGAGAGGCAATTGGCAACATGAGCTAGCAGAGAGGGCGATAGTTTGGGTGCAGAGATGTAGATTTGGGTGTCATCAGCATATAGATGATACTGAAATCCAAAAGATGTTATAAGGGCACCAAGGGAGGATGTATAGATGGAGAAAAGGAGAGGGCCTTGGACTGAGCCTTGGAGTACACCGACAGAGGGCGAGGAGATGAAGAGGCGCCAGAGAAGGAGACACTAAATGTTCGATTTTCTAGATAAGATGTGAACCAAGAGAGAGCAGTGTCATGGATGGCAAGAGAGTGGAGAATTTGGAGAGTTAATTACGAATATTTTCAACTAGCGAATTGCCCGTCAAAAAATGACGGCAATGAAATTGTAAGTGAGCTAAGGGTGTTTGGTGTATATAATGTGGCTGATGTAGCATTGTTCGTTTTCTATGTCGTGCGAGTTTTTCAGAATATTCGTTTTCTATGTCGTGCAAGGTTTTCGGAATATCCGTAGGTGTTTGGTGGTGTTTTGCGTGTTTATGGTAGTGTTTTGCTTGTTTAGGGACCTTTAGCCTCGTTTTCGTTTTGTTCGGCGGCCATTTTTTCTCTCGCTTAGGTGATTTTCGGGTCTCTAAACTCCGAAATGTGTGGGTAAATAGAGGTGTAACTTCACTTGCAGAGGTCCTCGGTGCCCCCCCCCCCTTGCTGTGAGTAACCTTTTTATGTGTTTGTTGTTTGTATTTGTTGTGTTTGTAATGTTTTTGGGGTTGCGCGGGTTGCGTCCTTGTTTTGTTTAATCTGGTAGGTGTTTTTCGGCAAATACGTAGGTGTTTGGTGGTGTTTTGCGTCTTTAGACTGCTGTAGCCTCGTTTTCGTTTTTTTCGCCGGCCATTTTTTCTCTTGCTTAGAGAATTTTTTAGTGTCTAAACTGCTTTAATTTTATTTAAATAGAGGTGTAACTTTGGTTTTCGAGGTCCTGGATGCTCTCTGTTGTCTGTAGGTAAGCTTTTTATCTATTTGTTGTGTGTATTTGTTGTATTTTTGATGTGCGCGTGTTGCGGACGTTTTTTGCGAGGTCGTAATGGGTGGTAACGTGTCTCGTATTTTGTTTGTGTTACGACGTAAAGTTTGCGAGGGTCGCAGGTGCTGGCAAGGAGCGCCTTCGGCGTTCCTTGCCAGCAACTGCGACCCTCGCTTCCCGAGGGCCGCGGCTCGCTCCGCGAGCCCGCAAGCATTAGCAACAACTTGTATGCTCACAACTATATATGTGATTGGCCATCTCCATTTTTGTATTTAATTCCCAAGGCACCTTTGTACTTGAAGAGCAATAATAAATCTCTGCTGCTGGCTTGAAGGTTTTAAAGGTCTTAAAAGGTTACAATCCGTTCCCAAACGCAGTGTTTCTATTGAGAGGTTCACGGTGCCTATGTAAGCAGCTTTAGGGGTGTGGAAACAGGTTATTTGTAAATAAAATAAGCTTGTATGTGTATAGAACGACGACTCCATGTAATGTGTGTGTCTGATATAAGCAGCACGTGTTAGATTAGAAAAAGGTAAAAAACAGGAAGACTTACCTATGCCTTTAAGTATTATAGATTTTGTCCACCCTGCAAATGTGTATGTATTTTATTATAGGGGGCTTAAATATCCCTTTAAAGGTGTATGCATGAACCCTGAGGTATTGATGAACACAGCAGTCAGATCTGTAATGGTAGGATCCCTAATACGATTATATAGCTTGTAATGGAGCCAGGGAATATAACTCACAAGGAAGGAGTCAGGTGACTCACAGTAATAACCTAGCCGGTCATCTGACCGCATGCTTCCCAGCACCTCCCAAAGGACTCTAACCTCAACATTGTTATCTTTTATTGAACATATTCTTCTTTGTTATTCAGAGTCAATTATTCAGGTAACTTGGACCATGTGTTTGTAATGGTCGTGCGACCCTACAGTCTGGTGATTATTGCTTTTCTATCATTAGCAGAACTGGTACTGGAGATTGGACGGACATCACTCCAACGTTTCATTCATATGTCCAACTTATCCCACTCCAGAAACAATCCACGTGGTATCACAATGGGTGTCAGCAAAGTTGCCAAGTATTGAGTTAGGGTAACATTGTACTGGCCCCTCCATCTACCCCATTGGCATAACTGTAACCTCCAACACTTCCTTTGATATAAATACCCCATTTATTTGTGTGAGGGTAACATTATACCGGTCCCTCCATCTACCCCATTGGCATAATGGCCCCTCCAACACTTCATCTGATATAACTACCCCCTTATCTGTGTGAGGGTAATATTATACCGGTCCGACCATCTACCCCATTGGCATAATGGCCCCTCCACGTCATATAACTGTCAAGGTATAACTGACACATTTAATATCCCAAATCTGATTGTACCCTACACCATCATCCCGCAGATTCCCCATACTTGTCTCTATCACAGACCAGAGGTCTTTTTTCTAAACAATGAAACGTATTGTGAGCTTTGAAAACATACAGCGGTTTCATTAAATAACTGATTGCAATATGTGTCACCAATATGCACGACTATAACTACTAATGATAGCCCAGATAATGTAACGTCTAATGGTTGTTCATTTTCAATAAAACAGATTTGAGGCACTTGACAAATTAAGGTAAGATCTGGGCTACTTAACCATAGACTGGTAAGGTGTATCCAATTAAAAGCTGCCAATAAGACCTGCTTTGTCTTGCTGCCATTGAGGAGACACCTGTTGGACACTACCCACCAATTTATTGTTTAATCCAGCACATCTTCTTACTCATCTTGACCAATCTCAATTTCTCCAGTACAACTCCCGTCCTGCCTTCCAATATCCTGCTTAGTTATACCCCTCCAACACCCTGTGTTATGATTGTCTCTCCATCAAATCCCATTGATATAACGGCACCCTCCGCCGCTCCCTTTGATATAACGGCCCCCTCCGCCGCTCCCTTTGATATAACGGCCCCCTTCGCCTCTCCCTTTGATATAACTACTCACTTTGATATAATTACCCCCTCCATCAATAGCACTGGTAAAAATGCCCCTACAACAACCAGTATTGGTATAACTACCCCTCAACTCCCTTCTCATCAGATTCCCTTCTCTACCACCTGTCCTATTATAATACTGGCCCCTCCAGCTACCCACTTTGATATAACTACCCCCTCTCACACCCACTTTGGCATAACTACCCCCTCTCACACCCACTTTGATAGAACTACCCCCTCTCACACCCACTTTGATAGAACTACCCCCTCTCACACCCACTTTGATAGAACTACCCCCTCTCACACCCACTTTGATATAACTACCCCCTCTCACACATCCTTTGATATAACTGCCCCGTCTCAGACCCACTTTAATATAACTGCCCCCTCTCACACCCACTTTCATATAACTGCCCCCTCTCACACCCACTTTCATATAACTGCCCCCTCTCACACCCACTTTCATATAACTGCCCCTTCTCACACCCACTTTCATATAACTGCCCCCTCTCACACCCACTTTGATATAACTGCCCCCTCTCACACCCACTTTGATATAACTACCCCCTCTTACACCTCCTTTGATATAACTACCCCCTCTCACACCCACTGTGATATACCTACCCCATCTCACACCTCCTTTGATATACCTACCCCATCTCACATCTCCTTTGATATAACTACCCCCTCTCACGCCCACTTTGATATAACTGCCCTCTTTGTTATGACTGCCTCCTCCCACTCCTCTCTTTAGCCCCTCTTCCATAGGACTCATAGTCTACCTCCCTCAGCATCCTCCTAGATATACCCCTCCCTGCAAGCCCCCTCCATCTCCTTTAGATCCCCTCACCGGTCCCCTCTCATTTCCCTCCTTAGACCCCCCCAGCCCCCACCTGCAGGGTTGACGTTGCCATCTCATCTCCCGGTTCCGGTGTCTCTGAGGTTCCTGCAAATTCAGGGGCCTGTCACTTGACCGGACCGGAACTGACCCAGGAAGGTAATAGAAACCAGGAAGTAACCACAGTGCAAAGCGGAAGCAGAAACTGCAAGTGCCTGGCACGTGACGTATGGGCGGGTCTTATGATGCTCACGCTAAGTTGGGCAGACTGTGGGCAGACTCTGGACAAACACAGCCGATGTGGGATGCTCCACCACCGCAAATGCAGCCCCTCGCTTTGCGCGGACCCGCATGTGCGGGGAACTGCGTCCCTCGCTTTGCGAGGGACGCAGTTCTTGCGGGCTCGCTATGCGAGCCCGCAAGCGTTAGCAACAACTTTTGGCAAGCCTGCATGCTCACAACTATATATGTAATTTTACTATTAAAGTGTCTAGCAAAATCTTCAGCTGTAAGAGAGGAAGGGGCAGGAGGTGGGGGAGGGCAGAGGAGAGTGTTTAAAGTGGAGTACAAACGTTTGGGGTTGGAGGCCAAATTTGATATTAATGATGAGAAGTAGCTCTTTTTGGCAAGATTGAAGGCATAGTGATAGGAGCGTAGGATTAACTTGTAATGAAGGAAGTCTGCTGAGGAGATTTCCTCCATAATTATTCAGCGCTGCGGGAGCACTTCTGGATGTAGCGTGTTCGTATAGTGTGCCATGGTTGTAGAGCGGGGGCGTCTGCCTGTGGTTATGGGGGCTAGAGAGTCCAGGGTTGAATTTAGAGTCAAATTGTATTGCGTGGTAGCAATATCAGGGCAAGTGAGGGTAGTGAGAGGACTGAGAAGGGTTGTAGTAAATTGGAACGGTGTTGTGAGTTTTCAGATTTCTGTGGGTTCTTTTAGTTGGGCGTGATAAAGGGCATAGATTGGAAGGGGTTGTGAGGCTGTAGGCTAGGAGATGGTGGTCAGAAAGAGGGAATGGGGAGATTATAAGATTGCAGATAGAGTAGTGATTAGTGAAAATAAGGTCACGAGAGTGTCTATCCTGCTGGGTAAGGGATTCTATCCATTGTGAGAGGCCAAGGGTAGAGGTAAGTGCAAGTAGTTTTGTGTCTGTGAGAGTGTCAGTGGCAATGTTGAAATCACCAAGAACGAGTGAAGGTATGTTAGAGGAGAGAAAGTGAGGAAGCCAGGCGGCAAAACGATCCAGAAATTGAGAGGCTGGTCCAGGCGTGCAATAGATGACAGCCTCTCGTAAAGACATGGGTGAAAAGAGACGGCTAGTGTGAACTACGAAAGAAGAGAACCGGAGAGAGGGAACTGGGGGAATGCAATTGAAAGAGCAGCGGGTGGAAAGTAATATGCCAACGCCATTCTTATTCCCAGGTCTAGGTGTGTGACTGAAATGTAAGCCACCATATGATAGTGCAGTAGGGGAGGCAGTGTCAGATGGAGAGAGCCAGGTTTCAGTGATAGCTAAAAGGTTGAGGGAGTTGGAGATGAATAGGTCATGAATTTAAGTGAGTTTGTTGCAAACAGACCTAGCATTCCAGAGGGCACATGAGAAGGGCAAAGTGGAGGGTTTGTGACAGATGATGGGTATTAAGTTATGAGGGTTTCTGGTGTTTGTTGCCATGTGGGCTGAGCGTGACTGATAAAAGGTAGGAATGGATGAGGGGCCTGGGTTAGGAGATATATCTCCAGCAGCCAATAAAATAAGCAATGAAAGAGAGAGGATGTGAGAGTAGGACTTACAGAAATGTTTCTGCTTATTGACCTTAAAAGAGGAGATAGTGACTGGTGGAAGGAGAGGAGCTCGTGGGAGCAAAGAAGAGGGGAAGGGAGCAGGGAGAGTGTAATGGTCATAAAGTTTGAAACATGAATTGGAGAAAGTGAGGAGAGCCTGAAAAACAGACAAGAGATAAGAGGAAACATTGTTACACTGTGTGTTCTTAAAGGAGTGGTGAGGGGTAATAAGCAGATGTCACTTTTTGGACAGGTGCAGGTAATTAGTAGGCCTCAATACAGATTAAGATACGAAAGGTTATTTCCCCTTTCCATCAACTAATTAGTATACTCAGACCATATTTTTATATCATAATTGGCTTAATTTCTTTAAAATTCTTTGAACCTTCCCAACCTTTTTTCCCTTAATTTTGCAGATTGGAGTAAATATCTACACACAATTAAAAACAATATATTTTCTCTGTACTACTATATGGACCATTTACTGACTCTCTGAAATATGTTATGAAGAAAATACCGTTTTTGTAGTTTTTAACTTAAAAACGTAATTTACAGGTGCTATGGGGATCCTTTAGGATCCTCATGGTAGGGGTTAATTTTACATGCCACTGAGAGATAGGAGTTGATGTTAGGTGCCATGGAGGTCCTTACAGGACCTCCCTGGCCCAAAGGTTAATATTTAAGGACCTCCATGGCAGTGTGTTAGATTATACCTGCCATGGACATCTACATGGTTATAGTTAGATTGGAGATCTCTAGAAATAGCATGTAGGCAGGAGGAATCTCTGTGTTTCCCAAAGTTTATAGCAGGTATTGGGAGAATCCAGGGGGTCCCCAGGAAAATTGTAGATAGGGCTACTGGCTACAGGGCTAATTTTAGATAGTTGGTGTTGTGGGGTTCGTGGTGACCTTATTAACCCCTTAATTTTGCCGGATATGAGTAATCATGCCTCATATCTGACACAGTTAAGGTGTTTGGTTAATATGTCCAATAGGATGTTTGTTTGCTTCACAGAAGTATTTTTATGCCTTTATAGGTGGCTGAGAGAACACATATGATTTTTGGACAATTTGAGGACTTACAAGCACTTAAAGGTTAACGTGTATCACTCAGATGAATTTACAATGTGATCGGCTTGGGGAACATTTTAATGGGTCTGCTACACGTGGACTGCTGTTTTTGGACTTGTTACACAATTTAGCGAGCACATGTTGTAGGATTCGGTTTTCTGTGTTTTGGAATAGTTTGGTAGTGATTTACGTATCTACTTGACCTGTAAATCAGAGTCTTGGAGGCATGGAATGGACCCTCTATATTGATAATCTAGTCAAACCTGCTAACCTTATAACGGAGGATATTAAAAGCCAAAGATCTAAAGAGATAATTCAGTAATACATTATGAAAAAAATGAGCAAACTATCAACAATTACATAGTATTGGGTAATGGGTTCCCCAGATTAATATAGAAATCCCCTTTTCACCTCAAGAAGAGATTAGTGTTAAATAGGAACCACAGAATAAATCCTGAAATTGAAATAGAATGCATTAAGACTACACTACATACCAATTCCTAGTTGTATTTATCAGAGGTTTGTACAATAATTGATATACGTGAGGCTAACGTTTAAAAAACAGATACGAATCATGTTATGCTTCATGATTGTGATTGAGTTACTGTAAACTTGCTTTGAACAACCCTTTATGCTTAGCACTGTTTGTTACGATTAAAATTTCTTATGTATTTTTGTATTCTATCTCTTGCTGAGTAATAACGGCATATTTATGGTGTTACAAGCACAAACAGTGCTTGTTTTCTAATAAGCCTTCATTTTCTTTGTTTCACCATATAAATAACCTAGCACAGTGCTCATTTAACATACAATATATTGTATTATTAGTATGCTACAGGTCAGTTAACTAAAATAGAAGCGGCTCGTTGTCTGACAAAATATTGCTTTTAATTAAGGTATATCCACTTTCTATCTGATAATCCAGCATTGGAAACCAACCAAAAGCTGCTACATTTGTGGTTTGCAATTACCCTACATTGGAACAAAATCCACTTTGGAACTGTTGTGTGATATTGCTCCATTTTGGACTACAATATTCATGATTTCAATTCTTTGTAGAAAGACACAATTTAATTCAGCTGTTTTAGTGCTTTTACTAAATTGTAACAAGTTGATTAGGACTATGATTTCGATATTTACATATCAAGTTTTATGTAGACTACTACAGCACTATATTAAACAGTTTTTTACTATTAATATACATAAAAATGCCTGCCAAGATTTGTGCATCTGGTGTTGCGTGTTAAATGAATATCCAGTTTATCGTATGAAACCTTACCACTGACGTGTTCATACTTCTTCATAGCCTCCTTTACATGGTTAGGTTTGACCACAATATTTGCCACAGGGTCTTCTTGTTTTGAGGTGGAATTCTTTTCTGATGTCACACTCTTTGTTTCATTTGTTGTTTTTGCTTTTCTGTCCATTTTGTGTTTGATGTTATCATTTTGTGGGTTCTCTATTATTATCACATTAACTCCAATGCCATCTTTTCTTTCTTTTGTTCTTTTATTTGAAGAAATCGTTGTAGCTGAAATATTCTTGGGACCTATGGATAATTGTGATTTTTAAAATTACTGATTTTACACAATAGCATAAGGGAGACAGTTATCACTGCAGTCCCAATTCATTTTCAATTATAAATATAATTATGTGAATGAATATAACATTGTAATATTTTAGGATTTAAAATAACCGTTGTTCAGATATTGAAAAGATAAACAGTCTCAGAGATATACAGTGTTACTATGATAAATAATTAACACGGACATGTGAAATTCTTTAGGCTTAATTAAGCCAAGCTTTTAGATGGAATGACAGACTAAATGTTCCATTAAATTCCTATCTGCCATCAAAACTATGTTTGAAAAAAAAGGAAAGCAAATTGTACCTTTGTGATTCTAAAGACTATATTGATAAACCAGTCAATTCCTCTAAGATTTAAAATGGCCAGATATTGATATGAGAAGCAGCATCAGAGACATACAGTGGTGCAGTAATAAATGACTGACACCAAAAATGAAAATTCTCCCACAATTTTGTGAAAACAATACATAGATTGCAAAAAGAAGAAATCCTCATTCTGCTGAGTCTATCACCAGATGCTTTGTCAAGGTTTCATTGAAGCTTACCAGTGACGGTGAACAGTCCAAATTTCTGGACAGATCTTCTCCTATCATTGTTAAATATGCACTCAAACTTTGCACCAACGTCACACTCTTGACAATTAAAGACAAGGGATGTTGTCACCTCCTTCTTTCCATTGACAGTTTTTGTTTGGTTTTCCACTTCGTATTTTTTAGGATTGTTTTTTTCCTTAATTGCCAACTCAATATCTCCCTTTATTTTGATCCACGTAACTCGAACAGGGCTAAGTCCATCAGATACCGCCATGCAGCTCAGCGTGACCTTCTCACCCACACAGCGTGCAGAATAGCCAGAGATTTTTCTTGTGGAGATAATCCCAGTACCTGAAAAATGTTAAAACCTTAGAACTAAATATTTTCTGAAACAATCAAGGAAAATTAGAAACCCTCACTGAGATATGAAATAATAACATCTCTAGATGTATAATGTGTGGGCCACGTCCAAGATAGATTAAAACAATATAAAATCTTTCCTTTGTTATGAAGAAATAAAAAAACGAAAACTATTACAAATAATACAGAGATGTAAGAGAATATTCATACTGATACTTAGATTTAACATCAGAGATGTAAAGCCATTCACAATCCTCACTGGACTTTAAAGCCACAATACTAAGGCCAAAAATGGCCTGGTTGGTAGTGTCTACTTGACCCATAAATCAGATTCTTAGAGGCACGGAGTGAAGCCCTATATTGATAATTCCAGTCAAACCCTCTTACTTTATAAATGAGGATTTTAAAAGTTAAAAATCTAAACAGATTAATCAGTAATACATTGTGATAAAAAGAAGCAAACAATCAAAGGCAACAGTTGGGTAAGGGGTGCCCCCAAACTAATACGGGACTCCTCTTTTCAGCTCAAGTAGAGGTTGGTGTTAAATAGGAGCCACAGAGTAGATCCTAGAAATTGCAGGATGTATTAAGACTACACTACACATGCCTTGCTAGTAGATACATGAGGCTCTCAGTTAATAAAAACAGATAAGAATCATTTTTTGCTTCATGATTGTGATTTAGTAATTGTAAATCTTGTTTTGAACAACAGTTTCTGCTTGGCATATGTCAATGGGTCTATTTATAATTATCTATCTAGTTTTCCAAGAAATCGAAACGAAACTACCTAGAAATAATACAGTATAAACACAGTAAAAAAGCAGTCAGTCCTCTAGTTACACTGTGTATTGAAAAATGTGAATACAATCCTTGGGGAAATTGGCATTGCACTTCACAGTAAAATGTTTAAAAAAAAAAATATCATAGCAGAGACTTATATGTTGACTATAGTTACCATATTCCCATCAACAGCAGTCCAAATGTCATGGTCCCAGGTCACCTGCTGGCCACTTTTCTCCTTGACTCAGCATCTAAGGGTACACTCACACTATGCTTTCCTGCCTGCTAAGCGCTTGTGTATTTGCCAACATTTATGCTTGCAGTGGGTGCGCAGTGCATTCTATATCTGGAGAAGCAGTTTGCAAAGAGCAGGATCCAGAGAAGTTTGTCCTAATTTGAGTTTTACTAGCGTTGATTCAGTTCTCGTTGTTGCACTGATCCAGTCAATAATTGGGTTTCCCAAAATTAGGAAGTGCAGCTGGGCCTATATAAAGTAGCAGGAGCAGCACTGCCCAGTTGTTCTGTTTACTCAGCTCCAACTAAGCGATTCTCTGCTGTTTCTCAGATCTTGTGTGTAATCATTGGCTTGCTTATATGTATTTTCTCCTGTCTGTGCTCCTGACCTTTTGGCTTTGTCCCCGCACCTCACTCACTTACTCTTATACTACCTTGTGACTATTCTTTTGACTCAGGCCCGTATCAGTTACTGTTGCCCCAGACTGCCCCACAAATAGGCTTCACCACAAGTCCTTACAACAAACCCTTCACAAAAATGTACAAGCTTACAACCCCTCCCTCCATCCTTGCCATATAAAAAAACTTTCTTTCAAATGGCAACAGAAATTCATCTTTAACAAGCATGCCAAAGGATGGAGCCCCAACAATCCTCACGGACATGTTCCCCCGAAGGACAAAAAACACATTGCACTGGAGTCTCAGTAATTCAGCAGTACCATTCAATGGCCATAGTAAAAATACAAAAAGAACAAGAAGTCTCACAGAAAAAACACAGAAGCTCCAGAAATAAGGCATTCACCCAACTAGACTATCTAAAATGTCTAACATCTCACTCATTTCAATGGATCATAAAATTCACCATAAAAATGAAGGGACAGCTCCCATGAAAACTCCATTAAATGCAGTAATTTTAAAATGTTGCATTGTTTTAGCATCCCACCATCTAAAAGACATGCATTTACTAGATATAATTGATCTGAACCAGATGGGGTATCAGATCAAAAAGCAGTTCAGTGACTCAAAAACCTCCAAGTCCAGGTATCTGTAGTTATATGGCATCTCCATATACCTCTGATACACAGGAAGACTGCTATATGCCAACAATCCCCCATGACAGAATCATGGCAGAGGAGAAGCTGCTACTCACAAGTGAGGTCATCAACAGTGAGGTCATCAACCCGGGACAAGAAGCCAATGTACTTTAGTTGTGTGAAGAAGTTGTGTAACTACAAAGGGTTGGACTGTGTGCACTCCAGTAATGAAGTGTTGTTTGATCTGATACCCAATCTTGTTCAGGTCAATAATATCTATTGTCTGTGTCTTAACGTTGTGGGATGTTGAAATAAAGCCATTGTAGACGTTTTAAATTACTGCACTTAGATGAGATTTATGTACTGGGTGCTGCCCATTTCTTTTTTAATTATATTATGTCTGCAATTTGGGGGTATTGTTGCAACTAGGGTCTCCTAAAAGTGAATATTAGAAGAAAATTGATTGTTTGAATTGGTTCCATTATAAAACCTTGTCAGAAAGGTTGTAGATTCAAATAACCTATCATTTTTACTACTGGACTGATTTCTAAAAAATGTTAGATGTGTTGTTAACTGGATTGATTTACTTTCTGAAAAAAAAGTTTGTAGTTTTATTTATGAAACTGCAGTTAGGAGATTGGTAGTTTTTAGCATTGAGATTAAGGGTCTGTTTATAAACTACAGCTGTCAGTCCTATGAAGGATGTGGTAACTTTGCTTTGCTTTATCCCTAACATTACTTTCTTTATTTGTCCACAATTCCAAAGTAATGGGGTGACAGACTGAAAGAGGAATGAGTATAAATCTCCTAATTAAGGAGGGAAGAGGGTGGATGTGACTGACAAGCATGAACAACTACCTACCTACAAAGCATTATGGGACACTTGTAGCTCAAACCCCATTGAATTATTTGAACATGACACCAGACAACACGGTCATACAGCCATGTGGATTGCTAAAATGGTGGTTTGATGAGATTAATACCTTTGTTATAGGTCAGGATTTACAATGTAAGAGGAGCTGGAAATATTCTCATTACAGATCAACGTACATTGTCAGTTTCTAGCTCCTGTCATCCAACTGAGATATAAATAAACTTTGGTAGTGGTGGAAAATGGTGACTTCAGAAGGGAGGGCCTTGATCTGCATACTGCAGGCCATCCCCATATGCCCTTAAACTGACAAAGTATGAGAGGCTTATCATTTGTTCTTAGCCCAGCTATCTTTTTTTTACCTTGCTTCTATCATTTTCCTGCTCTCTTTCCTCACACCACTTCTAAATCTCTGTCCTCAATAGTCAACCTACTCTCAGTTTTCTTCCCGGCTACTTCTCCGACCATTAGTCATACACATAAACATTTCATTCTCTGCAGAGAGTCGAGTCAGTTTTTTGATTTTCAGATGAGAGTGAGAGGACATGCAGACATTAAACCAATACCTAAAAAACAGCCTGAGCCACTAAATAATTTAATATTTGCACATGAAAGAGGACAGTATATTTTTTAAGACAGAGAAAATTATTAATAGAAGGGAAATACAACAAATGTGAGCGATAGGGAAGAAAGACAGAAAATTAGAGATTGAGCACATATATAGTTCTCAGCAGCACGTGCTTGCCAAAATCGTTAAAACTGCGGTCTCGCAAAGCGAGGGCTACAGTTCCAGGCCTCAAGCGTGGACCTCGTGAAGCGAGGGCCGCGTTTGCAGACAGGCAAGGAGTGCCCGAAAGCGCTCATTGCGCTGGTGGAGATCCCTACGACCCCGTACGACTACACATCAACAGAAATCTCAATTACACCATTCACAATGCGAGACCCAACAAGCACATAGAACTTTTACACAAAAAACTACGAGCCGCTGCACTTAGAAAAAAAACCTTTTACACTTTCAAAGTGCCATTCGCTAGGCTCAACCATTGGCAAGCCACAACAGCCTTCGCTATGCTCCACCTCAGTAACGCTTTCATAGTCGCACTTGCCTTCGCTAGACTTCATCATACTCACAAGCCCCACATCAGCTTTCGCTAGGCACCACCGCACCACTCCTTCTCCTACGTCCTACAATAGCCCACTCGTCTATTGCCGATAAAGTCTTTTCATGTATCGCTTAATACGCTTTCCTTCCAGTAACCTCCTCCACAGTCGCTGCTGATCCCGGGTTACTAGCAGTTCATCACTCCTCTCTGAGACCCACCTTCAGCTCACTAGTAACCTCATCCACTATTGCTGCTGTTTTGGGCCGTATCAGCAGTCGGTGTTTTCGCGCAAGGACTCATCTGGCCCTCTGAGTAGGCCGGATGTCTGGTAGCACCCGGCACTTCTCTGCTACCCCTCGCCACCTTATTCTACTTCTCTAAAAGGACATTCCATAGCTGGAGGGCTTTGGTTCTCATCGCTACCCCAATCGGTTGCCTGTTGGGAGAGGGCTCCTCCCACAAATGCCAGATAACATTCTTTACCTGGCCACATAAATAATATAGATATCGCTGACACACACTGAGGAGTAGCTATTGCAGTTCATTAATATTGTGCCCCGGGAAGAGGTACTTGAAATTATTTTCCATAGAATTTATGAAGGTTATTACATGAATCCCACCTAGCTATGTGTATCTGGGGAATTTGGTAGTTTTGACCCCCAGAAAAGTCGCAGTTCTGGGTCGTTCCAGGTAATTTTGCGAAATATTGTTTTTTGGCCCAGAATGGGTACTTAAAATTAGTTTCTGTGGAATTTTTTGAAGGTCATTACATGAATCCCACCTAGTTATGTGTATATGGTGAATTTGGTCTTTTTTACCACCTAAAAAGTTACCTTTGCTGGCAAATTTTTTATTTTTGACCCTTTGGAAAATCGCTGTTCGGGGTCATTTTGCAAAATATTGTATTTTGGCCCAGAACTGTTTTTTGAAATTAGTTTCTGTGCAATTTATGAAGGTTATTACATGAATCCCACCTAGTTATGTGTATCTGGTGAATTTGGTATTTTTTACCCTTTGTTTTTACCCTTTGCCGTTCTGGCTTATTTTATCAAAAATTGTATTCTGACTTGTTAAAGGGTTAACAAAACATACTATCCGATGGCTTTTGGGTCTTAAATATACAGTAGTTCTCAGTTATAATTAACACATACCAATAATTTTAGCATGAATTCCCTTTATAAAAAGTGCCAACTGGCCTGTTTTAGCCTTTTCCGAGGGATATTTTGATTCTTAAAGGGTTAATAAAGTATTACATTGAATTGGTTTTGGTTCTTATATATTGTTTTTCAATAATATCTAACATGTTCCGGTTACGGCCTCCGATTCGATGTGATGGTTACCAACGCATCCAAGCCTTTGATCTTTCATGGCCGCAAGAGTTCCGAGCACTAAAATCGCAAATCGATATTCAATTACTCTTTTTCCCCCTCGCTAACCAACCCGCCAAGGCCGCAAATGGCAAAAGTCGCTCCACAAGTTACGGGTTCCGAAGAGGACTTGCTAAGGGCTTTAAAACATGTGCGAAACACTTTGAATGCAAACACACACACAGCACTGTACTTTTATTAAAATGGAAAGTGATGTTAGGTCTTAGAATTAAAAGCACAACATTCTCAAATTCGCAAATCTGCAAACAAAAGTACTTCATTTCAGGTTAGTTTACGTGTTATATCGATCCCGGCAATCAATGTGTTAATACATATAATGGAACTCGCATGTAATAGAATATCATATTTACGGCTTTATCAATATTGCATTATTTCAGGAATGTGGGTCAGAACTCGTAATTGAAGCGCGTAGGACTTTGAAATCCAACCTCCAGTTTCATTAACGTAATGATGACTATCTCTGTTTCCATTGGCTGTTTCTAACTCGGGAGTTATGGCCTTGCTTAATTGACCATGTTCAAGTTCGCAAAGGCTACATACGATGGCATGGTTTTTGAATTTTGCTATGAGCCCCTAACTTGCGGTCTTGCAGAATTGAATAGCATCATAACTTGAGCGGGCTTGCAGGAGGCCCGCAGACATATGGTCTACATCCCAGGAGTTACTGCCTCCTAATTATATGAGGTTCTATATTTCCTGTCAGTAGTCAGCTCTGATATGTATAAGATAATGACCTCGCTAACCTTTACTGGTTTTTATTGATCCTTTGTGTACATGAAAAAAAAACACTTCTAACACATTCCTATGTTCTCACTAATTCTTATTGCATTTCTGTTATGCTTTATGCTTATTTTTCTGGCAGACTAAATCTTTTGCATTGGATTCACGTGGTACATTCTCCAGGCCAGTCTGTTCTAATAAAAAGGAGTTATTTTGAGGACATGGAATATTGATTGTTTTTCTTGGGAAGAGTGATTTGGATATTTTGTCATAGCATTTATAAGACCAGGCTCTTCTACACCGCTCATTATAATCCTAAATAGGTATCAAGTTTTCAATCCTAAACATAATATGTAACATTACCTTTGTGGTTTTCATGTATTGTCACAACTTCCCGCACATGGCCTGACCGGCATACATTTGCCCCAGTGTCCTCTTCTCTTGAGTTGGAGGTCTGGCCCGATGTAAATCTCTTTTTGTCATTTGTTGTTTTTGCATTTTCTTCTGGTTCATATAAGACAGAGCTTAAGTAATTATCCTTTCGTGAAAATAATGGTTTGACACAAGTGACATAATTATTATTGTTTGGACGGTCAATGAAAGTGTCATCATTCCACCATATTGGAAATGTTGGTGGGCATGAGCTTCGTATACCTGAAATGAGAAAGTATTATTGTAAAGTAGTATTAATGTAAGCACTGAAAACATAGACAAGCAATTTTTAATTTGTGTTTAAAATTAATTTTAACAATTAAACAAAGAGCTTGCACTTACATAGACAAGGAAGATCACTATAGTATGCTCTTTTCAAGAAATTATATAATAAACAATATCACATTTTAAAATAATAATAAATTAAATAAAAGCAAGGGTTAACTTTTATACATTTTATGTGCTACTTAATCTGTTATGTTCCTTTAAAAACATTTTACGAAATATTTAAAACTAAGAAAAAAGGGAGATATTCTGTCAGAAAAAGACACAAGTGCAGGCTGAGAATTGATGAGAGCAAAAGTAGCAAGTGGTAGTGAGGGTTTAGGACAGAAGCAGATCCTTAGCAGGTGGGTGGTTGAGGGAATATGTGGAGACAAATGCTGGGATAAAGCGAGCAGTAGTGTTTATAAGGACTCTGTGATTAAAGGGTCACTGTAAATGCTTTTCATGTTAAATCTATTGCTTAGTTCACTATTGATTAACATTAACAACACATGTGAACACAGCAGTAATGCAAAACTTTAGCTAGAAAATGTAATGGAAAAACATGGTTTACCTCATTTTTGGCCACTGCTGTGCCCCTCCCCTACTCTCTCATTGTCATAAGCCCTACTGAAAAGATTAACAAACATTTCAACTGAGACAACATTAATTAGGGACATTTGGTAAACTGGAGCATGCTCAATATTGAGATGCAGAGGGTTATGGGATTGCAGCTATGGCCCCCTCCTATAGAGCATGCTACAGGTTACCAAATCTGCCTAATTTAGATTTTTACATGATCTACACTAAAGGCAGTAGATTCAGAGTCCCTATGGCAATCAGCAACTAATACTAAGGATATCCCATTTGCAAAATATATGATTTCATGGGTGGATCAGAAAGGCTGACTGACAGGAAAACATCAATGTAATTTTACTGTAGGAAAATAAATTTTTAATAGAATTCAATTGATAAAGCACTTGTTATTAATTATTGTTTTAAATTATACATTTGGAATCTCTGATGTGTCACCTTAAAATAATACTTTATCCATCTAGTGTTGGGGTTAAATACAAGTATTGCTATCTTCTAAGTATTCAAATATATATATAATGAAGAATGAAGCAGCCGTGAATGTCCAGTAATCTTGTAATTTAGTAATTATTACTCTCTCTCTCTCTCTCTCTCTCTCTCTCTCTCTCTCTCTCTCTCTCTCTCTCTCTCTATATATATATATATATATATATATATATATATATATATATATATATAGATTAATAATGAGTATTGCAATATAACTTGATACATTTTGTATAGGACAAATGTCTTAATTATGATGACAAGCTTTCAAGAGGTTCAGCCTCTCTTTATCACATCTGAAGCAATACTAACATGAGATGAAACCCTCAGTTTTAATAAAAACAGCAGATGCAGAGAGAGTAGAGACAGCATCTGACCTCATCAGGTAAATACATATAGGGGGAATAAACACAACATAGTAAAGGAAACATATATACACTTACTATATACATCAATATATACATGAAAAACAGAGCACTGTAGTCCACAGTGATATTTTTCCTGTTGGACAAACATCTTACTAAGAGTGCTAAGTCTGTTACAACATAAGAAGAAAAAATCACATCCGGCCAAAAAATGGATTTAAGGATGAATTTACACAGGCATTCAATAAGAAAATATAATCAAGACAGTTATTGAAGCCGAGTGGGACACAATTTTAGCCAGAATGATCACTCCATCCACAAGTTAAAAGTTAAAATACTCAGACGAAAATATAAAAACATCCAAGAGAGAAAAGCATTTGAAATGAAGATGATTACATTCTTCAACACTAAAAATACAGGACTTAATATGGACTTGTGTTGTCTAACACATTATCACAATTTCATGTGATTTTTTCTTCTTATACCATAACAGGCTTAGCAAGCTTAGTGAGGTGTTTGTCCAACAGGAAGGATATCATTGTGGACTACAGTGCTCTGCTTTTCATGTATATATTGATGTATATGTATTTATGTTTCCTTTGCTATATTGTGTTTATCCCCCATATATGTATTTACCTGATGATGTCAGACGTTGTCTCCACTATCTGCATCTGCTGTTTTTTTTTCAAACTGAGGGTTTCATCTCATGTTAGTATTGCTTCAGACTTGATAAGAAGAGGTTGAACCTCTGGAAAGCTTGTCACTATAAATAATATGTTTGTCCAGTACAAAAGGTATCAAATGATATTGCAATACTCATTATTAATCTCTCTCTATATATATATGTATATACATATTATACTTTTATTATCTGGAGCAGTACTTTACATTATGGGCCGTAAGCTATGAAACAGTTAATTATGCTTTTACCTAATTCAGTGTTTTTTTTCCCACTCTAACTGTAAACAATACTTCTTTTCATAATAAATTGTTCTGCATGAGCAAGGCCAGTTCCATATACCCATAACAAAATGTTCTACAGACTAAAGTCAAGGCTGGTAACAAGTTATTGACTGTGCAGAAGTGTAAAACATAAATATGATGTGCGCAAAGATTTAGCCTAGGTACGTGTCTCATTAATTGACCTACTAATATAAATAATCGTTTTTTTGGCTTAGCAATGGGTGTTGTTCGAATGTATCAGTTTCCTAGAGGTTAGTAATGGAATATACCATTTTCTGTATGTAAACCATTATAAAAAGCTGGGATGTGTATGTATTTGTTGAAATTTAACAGACATTTTGTATACTCTATACCTTGCTGTTGCATTCCTGAGCTGCTTGTCAATAAATCAAACATACTCAGAGACGTCTGTGTTTTTTGTATCATTCCTTGTTTTTTGCAGAGCCGAGTGTTGCTTGTGGATATTGTTTTTTCTACAACACTAGAAAACAGATTTCTAAATGCATGTGAAAATTACCAAATGGGCTGTTGCTGACAAAATGTATTTCAATAGGAAGTAAATGTCCAAGTAAGGATAAGTGTGACTACAGAAGTGGAGTTAAATATCCTCATTCCCTGTGTTTCTATGGAAAGTATTTGTGAAAGAGTTAAAGTTTATCCCACTTAATAAATTCCATTTAAAACAAAGAGAATTGAAATATTTTATGCACAGTTCAGTTTAACTCCACGTGACCCTTTTAAGCCAATAAGAAAAAACTCTGAATAAGTTAGACAAATCTCTCCGCTTTAAAATGAAAGTTATTAGGCGTTGCTAAATTATTTTTCTTTTGTATATCTGCGTTGAATGAAAACAATAGGCATTTATCAGAACACTATAACTATTTCCTACCCGGTTTTCTCTTCTTATCACACCCAGAAATGCCGGATTCTGACAATCCTCTTTTTGCTTCAGGTGGCTTGGAAGACTTCTGTGAAACTGGGAACGGGATACAACATAGTGGTCAAATTACCCCAAAACAAACTGCATTTCTACAGATAAGTCATATAGGTGTCTGATTGCTTGTGTAATATTTTATCTCAATGGTTTCTTACCTGCTTTATTTAAGTCTAATGCAAATTGCCTTAAATCAATGTCCTTCAGGGTTTGGATAGTCACATCTGCAGCATATGCCTCAGTATAATAATTGATTAACAACTGAGCAAGATGGTCTGGATCCAGATTCTCCAGTTGGCTCCTTGGAATTGTTCTATAACCAGGTTTGGGTTCGAAATCATTCAGGGCGCTTGCAAATCGTATCCTTTCTTGCTGTGTTAGATTTTCCAGAAATGCTCGCAGTATTGACTTCAGACTTTTAGCCGTCTCAGTCTGCTCCATCACTCATCTCATATATGTGTGGTAAGAACAAGGCTTCATAAGGATCAAACTTATATGATTTGGAGCAACATGTATGATTCAAAACGTGTGGATAACACCAAGGGGTAGGTGCATAGATCTGAATACATTTGTCATTGATGCACATATGTTAATTATTTATTTCCTGGACAGAGAAATAAATTAGTCAATTAGTTCACATAGTAATGTTTTATTTTTAAAAAAAAAAATACTTTTATTTAATTTGCAAAAACAAGGGTTAGAATTTCTCAGTATGAGAATGACTATAATTGTTTTGTTTTGTATGCATGATGAGCTATTCCGAGAGCAACACTCTTTTAGCTCATATGTTTTCTTCATGGGGGAGAAATATTGTCTAGCATAATAGAAGAGTGATCCGTCCTTGAAATGCCAAGCAATTATCTCCCGCCAGTGAGTTGTAGCTGATATGATACAATAAGAAAGGAGCTTCATATGACCTCTAGGATGACCCTTTGGGTTTTGCTCCCTAAGTATATTATTATTGATAGAGATAAGCTATTATGGTTTATTTGTTCTCAGATTGAGCAACGCTGACCTTGTATCTGGATTTTTTAAATATTAACATACACAAGCAATGAAATTGCAGTACATAAACAACACAGCGCTATGGCACCATCTGCGCATTGTGATATAACACGGAAATGTACTTTACATGGGATTGTCATATTAACATAGTATATCTGTCAACATCTATAAAGGTCATCATATT
>CM050172.1:18894310-19064310 GCA_027410445.1 Discoglossus pictus
TTGCAGCTTCCTGGCTCTGTGTCACCAGCAATACATAGTACATATCCATGATACACTACATATCCCAGGCTGCTTTGCCGTATAAACAGGAACCCAGAGTTAATTCAGTAGTTTCTGCTAACCTGATTGGCCAAAACAAATCATTTTAAATGTGATGCTAATTTAGCCTGGATTTGGAGGGTGTTAACCCTAATTTGCAACTGTCAGTAATTACAAGAGATTTTGCTGACATCACTGTGTTTAAATGTTTATTTTAAAAAGTTTTTATTTGAAAAATACTTTCATACACTACTAATTCTCATTCTTGATCCAGCAAGCTTACATATGCCTTTAAATGATCACTGAAGATGGAAATAATTGTCAGCTTTATCAATATTTCACTTTATGTTCTCTTTCCCTGTATTAATATATTATTAATATAATGGAATAACACAATGTGGCCGAGTTTTATTATTTCCTTTTTGCACTATTGTTGCAGCCTTTACCAATCCTAGCTGGATGGTAGCACCCCCATCTTGCTGATGCTCCAGTTGCAGATTTATCAAGTGTGCACACACCAATGGTTTTCACTGTGCTGTGTGATGTTACGGGTATATGACATACACTAGATGAAGAAGATGTCAGCCTGTACTTCAGATAAATCCTCAGCTGTAAGATGGAGATCTTGCTGTTAATAGCAAAATGCTTCTACCCATAGTGGAAAGTAGCAATAACCATGATTGTATTAAAACAAAAATATGTTATACAGTGGAATATTGATTATAGTTAAATATTTTCTGACTTTAGTGATATTTTAAATACCTTTACACTGGAAGGCTGTTCGATTTATCTACTCCCTTTTTTGTAAAGTAGTACATTTACACATTACTGATAAATCTTCCAACTTCCAAATAATGACCTCTTGTTCTTGTATATGTAAATAAGTAGTGTTAATCTGTATTTTAATAATGTAATAATACAATATTATGTGAAATATTGATTACATTGATATTATTTTCTGACTTCAGTGGTCCTTCAAGCATGTCTGGAATAAGATGTTTAATTAAGACTGGCATTTTCAGTTGATAGAATGAGCATCTGTCAACACTATGGGCCTCATTGAATCCCCTATATCGCAAAGTTTTATAGGCAAAACATGCCCAGTAACTTCCCGAACTAGCCAGACCCGCAGGTTGTGGCAAGCTTTCCCACTGATTTTTTTTCACATCCAAAATATTACTCCTTCTTACTTTTACACCAAATCCCTATGCGTTTTAGACTTTACTGATCACTCGCAAATTACAGCAGACTCGTAAATTGAAAAAGTATCAGATATCTGAACAACAATTTATTTGCATTACACCATTTCTGATAGCTGCAGTATGGTTAAAGAGGCAATAAAGCATTCATTTAAATTAAATGTTTAACATTGCTATAGGTACATATGTGTTATTTTCAGTTTCCATGTATGACTCATACATACGGGAACAGAACATGTTGTGCTCAAAGCTGACTAATACAATTAATGAGACAGTTAAACAGACAGTAAGAGACCAAATAGCATAATTTTATATAATATGTTATAGTCAGAGAGGCACAAATATGGAAATTAAAATATCACATATATAGTTGTGAGCGTACGGGTCGTTGCTCACGCTTGCGGGCTCGCGTAGCGAGCCCGCAAGAACTGCGTCCCTCGCGAGGGCCCGCATTTGCGGTGATGGAGCATCCCAACGTCCCCGCAAATGCGGATCCTCGCGAAGCGAGGGTCCGCATTTGCGGAGGTGGAGGCTCAACGTCGGCTGTGTTAACACACACATACACACACACGACTTTTTAACAGAATAAACTCAACCGCCCAGCCAACAAAAACCCAACAACGTCCCCGCAAATGCGGATCCTCGCGAAGCGAGGGTCCGCATTTGCGGTGGTGGGAGCATCCCAACATCGGCTGTGTTGACACACACACAACTTCATAACAAAAAAAAACTTAAAGTCGCCTCACACCCGCTTACACCCAGACACACAGACGCAAGACTTAACAAAAAAACAGTAAAAAAGGCCCCTCACACGCTCTTAACACACATACGCACGACTTAGAAACAAATACACTGCGTCGTACACGTAAAAGCTAACTGCGTATATCGTAAAAAAAATACGGCAACATCGCAACAAAATACGGCCGCATCGGAAAAAAATACAGCCGTGAAAGACCCATTCCAACTGCCGCGCATCAAAACATCACAAACACAAGAAATAAACACAACAAACACATAAAAAGCTTACTTACAGCACGGTGGGGGGCATCCGGCACCTCCAAAAGTTAATTTACACGTCCATTTAAGTCCAAAACAAAGAGTTTAAACGGCCGAAAATCGGTTAAGCGAGAGAAAAAATGGCCGCCGAACAAAACGAAAACGAGGCTCCAGATGTAACTACACTACACTTACTCGCAATAATGAAACACATACTATGCGGAACGGATCACAATCATATTAAACACCATTTTAACCACTACTACGCACAAAATGGCAGATGGAACGCAAATTGTAAGCTGGAACGCAAATAGCGCATGCATATTGCATTCTAACGGTCTAACTTTCCAGAATGTTCTACAAGTTTATAAATACTGCCTATTTGACAGAGAAAAATACATTTCTCCTCAGGTGATGAACAGAGTGACTTCAGACATAACTGCTGCTAAAACTTGAGAAGACAATTCTTTCCTAATTTAATACTTTACATTGTGCAAATTACAACTGAGAGGTAAGCTATAATATATTACATTTTATTATCAAGACAGGACATCAAAAAAAAAATTAAATAAGAAAAAGAGGTTTATGTATACTGACATGTGACACGCACATATATGCGTATAATGTACAGTGACATGTGACACGCACATTTATGTGTATAATGTACAGTGACATGTGACACGCACATTTATGTGTATAATGTATAGTGACATGTGACACGCACATTTATGTGTATAATGTATAGTGACATGTCACACGCACATTTATGTGTATAATGTATAGTGACATGTCACACGCACATTTATGTGTATAATGTATAGTGACATGTCACACGCACATTTATGTGTATTGCCGCTGCAACAAAATTATCTTAAAACAAACTAATTAAATAACTACATTTAAATTACATTAGAAAAAAATAAGTTGGGACTATTAAAATATGAGTCATGTATACTGATATGTGACACGCACATATATGTATCATCTATAGTCACATGTCACACACACATTTATGTATGTTGGCCAAAAATAAGGTTAGTTTAACAATTAAAATATGATTCATGTATAGTGATATGTCACACGCACACAAAAAAATTACTTTCAACTATGGAAATGTGCTTCATGTATGTGACATATGTGTGTAGCCCCCACCAAAAAATAATGTTAATTGAAAATAATTACAGAAGTATATTTACATGACATTAATTTACTGCAATTCAATAGATCACCTAAAGCTTAATCTTTCTACTTTTTTTAATATTCAAACAGACTCTGCATCAACAGCGTCACTCAACAATTTGCACCGTGCATTGTGAAGCACAATCCCTTTTAAAGAACACCAACAAAGAAGAAGAGGTAAGATACAAAAATACATTAAATGCTGAAAAGGCCATGCTTTGCTAAATAAAATAAAAAAATATATAATTCACTATTTCACTTTATTTTTCAAACAGACACTACAAGAAGACCGGAGGATTAAGATTGGCAGGAGGGGACCCTCTGTCATTCCACACTTTAATCAAGGTAAAGTATTAAGTATAAAAAAGAACCGAACCATGAGCCTCATTCAATTGTGAGTTGGCCAATTAAATAGGGCTCTATATAAGCACATAACAGATTTTTTAGACAGACATTTTTAGTTACTGAACTTCGACACTAAATCAAGGTCTTCACTAACTCAAAACTTCTGTCAAAAAATATGTTATGTGCTTATATAGAGCCCTATTCAGTTGGTCAAAACGCAATTGATTTAGGACCTAAATGTGTTTAATGGCCGAGGGCCTCATTCAAATGTGATTTGCCCATTTCAATAGGGCTCTATATAAGCACAGAGCATATTTTTTTACAGAAGTTTTTAGTTAGTGAAGACCTTGCTTTTGGATACAAGTTCACTAACTAAAAACTTCTGTAAAAAAAGATGCTCTGTGCTCATATTGAGCCCAATCCCATTGCCAAAAACGAAATTCAATGAGGCCCTCACAATATAACAAATCCAGCAACCAAAGGCCCTCATTCAATTGATATTTTGGACAATTCAATAGGGCTCGAAATAAGCACATTTAGAACCCTATTGAATTGGCCAAACTGCAATTGAATGAGGGCCAAAGTATGCAACATATGGTACACACAAACTGGTACACACAAAACAGGATTGTAACAAACACATAGCAAACTAAATTCATATTCTTTTTCAATGTTTAACAACCTATAACCATTAGAAAAAACACTACATAAGTATAACAAAAGTGGTGCCCATCAAACGGATTGTACGAAAACTCACACAAACACATAGCAAACTACATTTAAATTCTTATTTAATGTTTAACAACCTATAAGCCTTAGAAAGAAGCCTAAATAAGCATACCAACATTGGTGCGCACCAATAGGATTGTACGAAAACTCACACAAACACATAGCAAACTCCATTTATATTCTTATTTTATGTTTAACAACCTATAAGCCTTAGAAAGAAGCCTAAATAAGCATACCAACAGTGGTGTGCACCAAACAGGATTGTATGAAAACTCACACAAACACATAGCAAACTACATTTAGATTCTTATTTAATGTTTAACAACCTATAAGCCTTAGAAAGAAGCCTAAATAAGCATACCAACAGTGGTGTGCACCAAACAGGATTGTATGAAAACTCACACAAACACATAGCAAACTACATTTAGATTCTTATTTAATGTTTAACAACCTATAAGCCTTAGAAACAAGCCTAAATAAGCATACCAACAGTGGTGCGCACCAAACAGGATTGTATGAAAACTCACACAAACACATAGCAAACTACATTTAGATTCTTATTTAATGTTTAACAACCTATAAGCCTTAGAAAGAAGCCTAAATAAGCATACCAACAGTGGTGTGCACCAAACAGGATTGTATGAAAACTCACACAAACACATAGCAAACTACATTTAGATTCTTATTTAATGTTTAACAACCTATAAGCCTTAGAAAGAAGCCTAAATAAGCATACCAACAGTGGTGCGCACCAAACAGAATTGTATGAAAACTCACACAAACACATAGCAAACTACATTTACATTCTTATTTAATGTTTAACAACCTATAAGCCTTACAAAAAAGCCTAAATAAGCATAACTAAATTGGTGCGCACCAAACAGGATTGTACGAAAACTCCCCTAAACACATAGCAAACTAAATTAATATTATTTTGCAATGTTTAACAACCTATAAGACGTACAAAAAAGCCTACATAAGCATACCAACAGTGGTGCGCACCAAACAGGATTGTACGAAAACTCACACAAAAACATACCAAACTACATTTATATTCTTATTTTATGTTTAACAATCTATAAGCCTTAGAAAAAGGCCTAAATAAGCATACCAAAAGTGGTGGGCACCAAACGGGATTGTAGAAAAACACAGAAATAATGTCATTTTTTAGTTAATACAAATACATTCAAATAAAATTACATTTTCATTTTTATTTTATAACAGATACTGCGTCAAGAACATCGGACCAGGAGTTTCAACTGAGGACCAGACCAGCGGACGAAGACTTTCAACAGAGGACCAGACCATTGGACGAGGACTTTCAACAGAGGACTACACCATCGGACGAGGACTTTCAACAGAGGACCAGACGATTGGACGAGGACTTTCAACACAGGACCAGACAATCAGACGAAGGCTTTCAACACAGGACCAACAAAGATTCTGCTTCAAATCAAACTTCAACCAAGGTACAGTATAACAAGTAAAAAAAGAGAAAAATTAATTAATATTCTTCTTTAATGTTTAACCACATATAAGCCTTAGAAAAAAGCCTAAAGAAGCATACCAAAATTGCGGCGCACCAAAAAGGATTGTAGAAAAACACAGAAATAATGGCATTTTTTCATTAATACAAAGACATTCAAATAACATAACATTTTCATTTTTATTTTATAACAGATACTGCGTCAAGAACATCAGAACAGGAGTTTGAACTGAGGACCAGACCAGCGGACGAGGACTTTCAACAGAGGACTACACCATCGGACGAGGACTTTCAACACAGGACCAGACCATCGGACAAAGGCTTTCAACACAGGACCAACAAAGAATTTTGCTTGAAATAAAACTTCAACCAAGGTACAGTATAACAAGTAAAAAAAGAGAAAATAAAATAAAGATCTTAACTTTGCATCGATGTCAACAGAAAATAAAATTTAAAATAAACCACTGGTAACTATAACTGTTGAAAAAATATAACTAACACATTTTTCATCTATCTCTTATTTGTCTTTTAGGGCCAATAATCTTTAACAGTAAATACAAACTTCAATGTAAAATTAAAAAAAAAAATTGCATAGTCCAAAAAAGTCTAAAAACACAGAATCTGTACAATTTGTCATTGTAACATTCCAGTCCTAAACCCTAATTTAATTGCCATTTGACAAATTGAATAGTGCTGTAAATAAGGACATAACATCTTTTTGAAAATACCTTTTTAGTTACTGAAACACTTGCTTTTGGATACATGTTTAATAAATAAAAACTTCTTTAAATAATTATCTGATGGCCTTATTTAGACTTCTATTCAATTGACCGCATTGAAATTGATTAAGTATAAAATGTAAACACACTGTTGATAACAATTTGTCATGAAAAACAACTTAACATCTCAAAATAAACTAATGATACATTATTTTATTTTTACAGATTAACATGGCTGATAACGAGAGTAAACAAGAAAAGAAAAGACGCCAAGCTAGAGAACGACGACAGAGAGCAGACAGCCAGCAGACACTGGAGAAGAAGGAAATTCGACGAGAAAAAGAACGCAAAAGAATTGCAAGCAAAAGACTGTCACCTGCAGAAATTAAAGATATGTCAAAAAAAGCAACAAAGAAAATAAAGCATTTACAACCTGTTGCTCAAACATCAGATGACATTTTACCAGAAAAAATACAACAGATACTATAAAAAGCAACAAAAAAAACAAAGCATTTAGAACCGTTTCATGAAACATTACATGACATTTTACCTCAAACAATACAACATATACCAAGAAAAGCCACGAAAAAAACAAAGCATTTAGAACCTGTTGTTAAAACATTATATGACATTTCACCTGATGAATATGAAAGTCAAAATCCTATATGCTTTGCAAATTGTCCTCTACTCAAGTCTTTAGCAGTAGAGGTTCATAGTTGTGGGGACATGACTACTCAATGTCAGTTTTGTGAGGCTTATTATTTTAAACAGGAGAGACCCAGAGATGGCCAATTTATTAGTTGCTGTCAAAAAGGCAAGTTCAAACTTCCAGAAAGGAAAGAATTTCCTCTCTATTTACAAAACATTATGACTGAACCTACTTTTCCAAACTACAAAAATTTTAAAACAAACATAAGATCCTACAATAGTGCCATATCCTTTGCATCCATGGGGGCAACATTAGCTGCTAATGTACCAGGACATGGTCCTTACTGTTTTAAAGTCCAAGGACAAATTTATCATCGCACTTCCCATTTACATCCAGAGGAAGGAAATCAAAGAAAATTCGCTCAACTATATGTCCTAGATACAATGGAAGCTGTTGACCAACGTATGCAGATGGAAGAAAATAAAAAATGCTTACCCAGTGTTTTCATAGAGCTAAATAACATTATGGACAACAATCCCTACAGTAAAGCTTATAAAAAATTGGCAGAAGTAGAAAATGAACAACTACTTCATGCACAAACACATCAATTACCAATGCCGAAGGTTAATATGGTGCTTAAAAGAGACAGACATACTGATAAACGTCGTTATAACTTGCCAACATCAAATGAGGTTGCAATGGTGTTTCAAAATGATGAAGCAGAACCACCATTTCAAAGAGACATTCGAATATATCCCAGAAATGAGGAGCAACCGTTTATTAATATGAGTATCTTAAGTCCAAATTTAGATCCAATGACATATCCCATCTTTTTCCCACACGGAGAAGCAGGTTGGCAACCAAAATTAACTCTTCCCAGTTACCCAAATGCTAAAGCCAGAATCCGAAATAATGTTTCTATGCTTGAATTTAAAGTAGCTCAAATTGCCATTCGCAATGTATTTAATCCAATTTTATGTGGTGGGAAACTAACACAAAAATGGATTATTGATTCATATTTGCAAGTTGAGGCAAATAATTTAAACATTATCAAATATCAACAAGATAAACTCCGTGTAGAACAATATTCTGGATTAATGGACTATGTTGCTAACGTGGCTACAAGCAGAGACATGACAGCTGGCAAAGCCATCATTTTACCATCTTCCTTTCAAGGATCTCCTCGGAATATGAGAGAAAGATACAATGATGCTATGGCTATTGTCACTAAATTTGGCAAACCCGATTTATTTGTGACATTTACATGTAATCCACAATGGCCAGAAATTACACTAAATCTACTTCTTGGACAAACTGCTTCAGATCGACCAGATTTAGTAGCTAGAGTTTTTAAGATTAAATTAAATGAATTAATACGTGACTTCACTATAAATCAGTTATTTGGCAAATGTCTTGCTTATGTATATACCATTGAATTTCAAAAAAGAGGCCTTCCACATGCACATCTTCTAATAATACTTCAAGAAAAAGATAAATTAGATACTTCGGACAAAGTGGATGCAGTCATTGTTGCTGAACTACCAGATCCAGAACTATATGGTAGACTATATGAGATTGTTACTCATCGCATGATTCATGGACCCTGTGGTGACCTTAATCCACAATCACCATGTATGGAAAATAATAAATGTTCCAAAGAATTTCCAAAAGATTATAGAGACAAAACCTATGCCAATTGTGATGGATATCCACTTTATAAAAGAAGAGAAGGAGATAGTGCCATTATTGGTGGAAAAAAAGTGGACAATAGATATGTAGTACCCTACAATCCACATTTACTCATGAAGTACAACGCCCACATCAACGTAGAAGCCTCCACTTCCATCAAATCCATTAAATATGTCTACAAATATATTTACAAAGGTTACGATGCAGCTACTGTAGTCGTCAAAAGTGCAGACAACCCTGAAAGTAGTGAGTTAGTACATGATGAACTTGCATCTCATGTAGATGCTCGCTATGTCAGTGCGCCAGAAGCTATGTGGCGGCTTTTAAAATTTGAAATGCATGATAGATCACATGCAGTATATAGGTTAGCAGTACATTTGCCACAACGACATTTAGTCTATTTCCATGCTGGAAATGAAATGAATGCATTGGCCCAAAGTGAAGATCGTCACACTACACTAACTGCATGGTTTGCATTAAATTCCACTGATGCTGAAGCAACACAATACTTATATATTGAAATTCCATATCACTATGTTTTTGTGAATGGATTATGGAGACCAAGAAAAACCAGAGGCAATAAAATTATTCCAAGAATTTACACAGTCAGTCCAAGAGATGTTGAACGTTTTTGCTTACGGATATTACTTTTAAATGTTCCAGGAGCACAAAGACATTGTATATGAATCCTTCCATTTAGCTGCAAGGCATAGAAACTTACTCGCTGATGATACAGAGTGGGAAAGATGTTTAGAAGAAGCAGCACAATGTCAAATGCCACGACAGATGAGAGAACAATTTGCTTTTATTTGTATCTTCTCAAATGCTCCAAATGCATTAGCTTTGTGGGAGACTTTTAAAAGTAATATGGCTGAAGACTTTATGCGACGATACAATGAACCCATTGCACACTTAAAAGCGTTAATGGAAATCCAAGAAGTCTTTTTAACTCATGGATTAAGTTGTGCAAGTTTTTATTTGCCTGATCCATGTCTTATAGATGACATTAACTTTGAAGACTATGACATTCAACTACAAGCAGAAAGAACAGAAGAAAGACTTGCAACTTTAAATACACTACAATTGCAAGCATTTCATGCCATTAAAAATGCTATAGATGATGACATGGTGACAGAGCGTTATTTCTATCTTGATGGACCTGGCAGATCAGGAAAAACATATTTGTACAATTTATTAATGAGTTTAGTACGAGCACAAGGAAAAATAGCAATGGGGTTTGCCACTACTGGAATTGCTGCACTTTTATTAGAAGGTGGAAGAACTGTTCATAGTGGATTTAAACTGCCAGTGCCTATTTTAGAAAATTCTGTCTCAGATATTCGCATGACATCCTTACAAGCAAAGAAATTGAAGAAAAGAAATTATCACAGTGCTGATTCTGTACTTGCTGATGACAATGAAAGTCAGGCAAACTTTTCAACTGAATTCATAAACTCTTTAACTCCTTCTGGAATGCCACCACATATTTTGCAGCTAAAGAAAGGTGCAATTATCCTGTTACTGCAAAATATGAACCCCAAAAAAGGCCTATGCAATGGCACAAGATTAATTGTTCAACAATTAAAGGACCATTTTATAGCTGCTGAAATTTTAACTGGGACCCATAAAGGAGAGAGAGTTTTCATACCAAGAATAGATTTAGCACCAAGTGAAAGTAGTCTCCCTTTTATACTTCAAAGAAGACCATTTCCCATTATTATGGCATTTGCCATGACCATTAATAAATCACAAGGTCAAACTTTCAAATCTGTGGGTATTTTCTTGGAAGAACCAGTTTTTGCACATGGTCAATTGTACGTTGCGTTGTCACGGTGCAAAAATCCACAGGCTATTAAAGTTTACATTGAAAACAATGAAAGTCAAGGTGATTTATTAGAAGATGGACGTATTTTTACTAAAAACATATTCTACTATGAAGTACTATAAATTTGCAGGATAGAAATTAAAGATGCCAACATTTTTTAAAAGCATTCCAAAATACATAACAATTGGTTGTTTAATTCAGTCATAATTAATGGAAGTACTGTTTATGAATGATTCGCCTCACAAAATACTTGCCTTGCATTGTTAGTAAAAATTATGTTAAAATGTTAAGTCACTATGTTAATGTTTCTAATGTTACAAGTTTAAAAAATATATTTTTAAGTTATTTCATTCAACAGATTACAAAGTGGATGTTAAGAGGTCAAGCACATTTTAAGTCACAATGTAAATATTGTCTGTTATCTTAAGATTACTACCTACATTAATGTTTATCGCCAGTTTATGTGCTCAGTAATGAATTACTTTAATTACGTACGTTTTAAGGAGAGTTTTACTGTATGCCTTCCTCTACATTCAATGTATATTCAAGTTAACAATTATTGTGATAGAAATTGCATTTTAATACTGATTAATTTAAAGGTCAATTGTTTTTACATTCAAATGTTAATACTTTTAATAAAAAATTAGGTTACAAAATGTTTTCACTATGTTCCTGTTTATAATGTTCAAAATTATACCAATGTTTTGTCAACTTCTAAACTTACATCAAAAATAAAGTTCAAGTTTAAAAATATATACTTTGAAGGTTATTGCTTATATATATTTTAAACTTCATGTTAAAATTCACGACGTTTCAAGAAGGCTTTTTACTTTTTGCTTTCCTATTCATTCAATGTATATTAAAGTGAACAATTCTTCAGATACAAATTACATTTTAAAAAACCATTACATCAACATTTTACAAAAATACACGTTCATATTAAAATACTTACAAGTGACAAAAATATATGTTAATAACTAAACAACTTTACAAACATATACATCACATTGCCGTCATTTTTTGACGGGCAAGTCGCTAGTATATATATATTAATATGCGTGAGTCATCACACATATATTGTTACACCAACAACTGACAATATTACACATCCACAAAACATATTGCAATGTCCAAGGTAACATAGACCACAGTATGCAAGAGTTTAATACCAACCATGAAACACATATGGACCACAACAGCTGCCCTGAAGCACTGACTACTAAAGGGCTAGAAACACCCCAAACAATTCTCAGCAGCAATAGTCATCCTCAGCACAGCACAGTACTGACAGCGATCATCTACGTCACATCCATGGGAAGGTTTGTCATCTGCACATTAACCTGGGGTCTCATACACTGGGGGTCGGAGTGATAGAGGTGAATCCCACATATATATCACTAGATAGCACAGACCAGGCACTGGGAGGATTACACTAATGTGATTAAGTTGTTCAGGAAGGCCACCAAACACACAAGGAGGCTGTTTAATGGCACATGGTGCACAAGGAAACTTACCTACATCAACGGGAATCATGGGTACACCTGTCCTCAAGTCCCATGACATTGCTATGTTGCATGTGGCAAGATATATACCAATAATAACAGCAATAATTACAGCTAGTGTTAATGTATCAATTATTTATTATTTCAACATACAACAATCATTTTTGTATATTGATTATCATCCTGTATAGTCATCCGTCATGCATTTGATGACTGTAAACATTTGTTTTAATGTCACTAAACTTATGTTGTTATGGCTAAGTGTTTCCACTTTCTATGTTAAATCTGATGTTAATTATGTGATTTTTAACATCAATTTTTAACATCAATTCACAAAACAACTCACCTTCCATTAAAATTATAGACTGATCATTTCTTTGTCAGTGGACAAATGTTCAAAATCAGCAGGGGATCAAATAGTTTTTCCCCCCATTGTACGTCATATGAATAAAAACACTTCAGTGGAATGGTGAGCCACGACAGTGTCACAATGTATATATATATATATATAACTAACACTTAGTACCAGATAGTGATTTGATGCTCTCCCAGTATTCTGGTTAGCAGCCTGAAATTGGCCTTGGGTCGGGCAGTGTAAGGCAACCTTCTAACTATTGTATTTGTAGACCCAAGCATGCGCACAAGGATATATATAGAACATACTTAGCTGTTTCTCATACTAAAATAACAATGTAATTTGGAGTTATCCTCAGACCACTTAGCGGGCTCCTGAACCTAGAGAGACGTGTTCAAATGATTTCTCCACAACAGTCAACAGCCATAATATGTGTTACTTACATCACACAATATATTGACTCATATTGATGAGAGGATGACATGGTGAACTAACACATGTATTCATGCTGGCTTTGATTAACATGCCATTGTCTCATGCCATATCTACATTGGTATAAATTAATATTAACAACAACCATGTGTTTAAAAACATGATTTATGATTTAATTAGTGGCTTGTTAGATCATTCTGTTGGGGGGATGTCACTGACGGAATGACAATAGGATAGCTTCTATGTACATTTTTACTTACATTATTTATTAGCACTATTTGCAGATGAAGAGGATGACATCATTGACCTAAATTGTGCCTAAAATCAGAAAATCAAAAGAAGCTTAATAGTAAGGGCTAAAAAGGAAATTAGGGACTGCACCATCTCTTCTCAACGGCATTCCTTAGTGACCATGAATTGGTGAAATGTTAAACATAACCCTATGTCTCCACAGAGAAGAGGATCATGGACCATGGGATGGTGGGTAGCAACCAGATTACAAAATATCACCATCACATAGGCCATGATCCTCTACTCTGTAGCCAGGCTATATTATGTCAACATTTGGACCAATAGATTGTCACTAAAGAGTGATGTTGAAAAGGTCAAATCGTAGATGTAGCCCTATCTCCTACTCTGCATGGACACAGAGCCCCCCCCCCCCCTTGACCCAAGTCTTAAGGGGAATACAGGGCAAAGGATCCCCCCATGAGGCAGCAGCACCTAAGGACCAGGACGCTGGTCTGAAGCCCCAGGATATAGTCCATTGCTCCTGCATCAATACCAGCATCAACCCCATAGTGACCTCCAACGGTGAGCGTGGGGATGGAGGTCCGGCCAAGCAATGCATGGCTGTAGGAGGAGGTGGCGGTGGTGGTGACCCAGTGGGGAGGTGCTGGGGACCGGCTGGAGTCCTTGGGGATGATGGTGGGCCTGGTGGTGGCTAGGACGTGTCGGTATTGAGAGGGGTTGCTAATGGCATAGAGGCATAGAGCTTCTATGAATTTAATGGGAGAGCCCAGGTGGTGAATCTATCTGGGGAGGAGGGCACCAGTGAGGTCAAATGCCACGGGTGTGGCTGATGGGCCAACAGGTCCCTCCAGTGACCACATGAATTGGGATTCTTCCTCCTCATCTTATGGACCCTCTGATCCTCTCCTAGGTCCCTCCTCCTGTAACCGGGCACAATACTGCACATCCGTCTCTGACTGAGCTGACGCCCCGTTGCCTCTGGCTCGGTATTTGACCCAAACCTCCTGCCAGCTTAAATGAGATAACAATTGTATATTCTTAACAACACTGTTTAATCTTTTGAGTGATGTGTGTTCCTATCTATCTGACATCATGTTGTCTTGAAGTTGGATGGTTCACTTATTTCCTATTGTGAGGAGAAATTTTCTAGATGTGATCATTTCTTTGTATGATGAGCTTGTTTGTTATTGGTTCATAACAATATATTGTTGTCTGCGGTGGTCTGCCCTCTGCAGTACTTGCATATACATTTAGATTTAGATTGTAAGTCTGCAGATTTTCAATCTTATGTGCTCTAGCATTGTGCACACTTGATTTTCAACTCAATGACAGGGCCCTCCACCCCTCTATGTTTTTTTCTTCATTGTGTTAATTTTGTTTTTACTTGAACTTACCCCTGTATAGCACTATGGAATTTGTTGGCGTGTTACAAATAAAGGAAATAATAAATACATACTGTGCAGAATTTCCTGCACAGTGTGTCATACTAAGCAATCATTCACCAGCTGTCAGCAAAGGTTGTTAACATGCTGCTGAGATTTGTTACTTGATATTCTAGTACACTACACTGCACATCCATGCACTACAGATTGTGTATCTGTGAGTATTTGTCACACATATGATGATGCGCACCAATGAGAGTGATATGTAAGCCTTCATGGATTTGACGAAGGATGCATGATACATCTATCCCTAGTGAAATCCAGGGAGCAAACATTTCACTCTCATTAGTGAGAAGCATTTGCATGGTACATGGGATGTGTGTAATCTATGTGTGTGTGGTGTACATGTGGGATTATGTTGGTGTATATGATATTCACCTGGCAAGGAGGCTAGAACCGGTGTAGCGACCAGGCCTGGAGCTCCGGGGACGGTCCCTGCTTCCATAATCTCCTTCAGTAACCTCTCCTACTTGTTATGCTGTACAGTCACTTTGTGGCCACCACTTGGAGCTCTCGCTGTTCTTACCTCCGATACCTTACAGACCTCACATTCCTAGTCAAAAAGATGATCTCAGTAACTACAGCTGCTACCTTCTTCTAGGCCTGGGCCTGGGGCCCGGGCCTAACTTTCCTCCCTCTTATTAGGATATTGGCATAGGCACGTACAACATTGTGGAGTACCACCATCTCTTTGTGCCTGTAGTTAGGCACTATGTGCTTGCCCTCAGCCTATTGTCCTCCCATCTGTGGACGGGGATCCAGACCTCCTTACTCTGTCCCTGAGGCCTGTCCCTCCCCACTTCCTCCTAGGATCAGACTCCTCTCTTTCTTACCCTGAGCTAAATGTTCCTCCCTCCCTCTACCTTACCCCTCGACCTCTTCCCGTAGAACTATTTTTGAAGATTGCAGGGAGGGGATCTATTCAGCTCCAGGGATTCCTGCTTTCCACTACAGGAATCCCCCCTCAGGATTTTGGGACACACATGGAGACCGATCTGACATGCGTGTTTCACATCAAGCTTCCACAGAGATTAGGATCTCTATGGAAGCTTGACGCGAAACAGTCTCAGTGTGTGTTTCGATCAGATGATGGTGCAAGTCGGCTCATTCAAGCACTAAGTGCCAGATACTTTTTCTGATTCATGTCCTGAACTTACTGAATGTAACCATGACCAACCATAAAGGGGGCAAGTAGACTTCAGTGGGATTAGTCCCAGACAGAACAGAGTAGAAATTACCTATTACTCCGGTTCAGGGGGTAAGTAGTGGGTCCCAATGAACCTCCACTACACTCTAGTTATATTGGGCCACAGAGCTAAATGTCATATATCCCCTGAACTGTCTATTTTACCTCTCCATGACATGATACATAGACCTATGAACTTAGTAATGATGTTGGTGACTTTTATGAATATTACTGGTGTACTGTATTTTATATGATTTATACTTGATGATTAGTATAGACCAACTGGCATATGTCATTTATTCTCATGGATTTATTCACTAGCTTATTTTGCTTGTTAGGATGTATACCTAATAAAAAAAATATAGATTAAACAGGCATATGCCATTTAGCATCTGTTTTCAGACATATTACAGTTCACACATAGATACTGTGTTGTCTATATTTTGGTGCTATCTTGGCCTTAACCTTATTGTATGACATTTATTTTGTCTCAATTAACGATATCTAAGAATTAAGTATTTTGGGCTATATATTGGACCATTAATTTTGGAACATATAAATGTTCTTAATTAATATATAATGTTACTGTATCAATTTCCCCAAGCCCGCAAATGTTTTCACACCTGTAAATGGCAAAAGGAACACAGGGAAGGGAGAGGGGGAGAAAGACACAGGGGAGGGAGAGGGGGAAAGAGACACAGGGGAGGGAGAGGGGGAAAGAGACACAGAGGAAGGAGAGGGGGAAAGAAACACAGGAGAGGGAGTGGGGAGGAAAGAGACACAGGGGAGGGAGAGGAGCGGGAGAGACACAGGTGAGGGAGAGGGAGGGAAGAGACACAGGGGAAAGATAGGGGTAAAGAGACACAGGGGAGGGAGTGGGGAGGAAAGATACACAGGGGTGATAGAGGGGGTGAAAGAGACACAGGGGAAGGCGAGCAGGGCAAAGAGACACAGGAGAGGGAGAGGGGGGGAAGAGACACAGGGGAGTCGAGAGGAGGGGGGAGAGACACGGGAGGGAAAGGGAGGAGAGGGGGGAAATAGACATGGGAGGCAGTGGGGGGAAAGAGACAAAGGGGTGAGGGGGGAAGAGACATAGGGGAGGGAGAGCGGGGCAAAGAGACACAGCGGAGGGAGAGGGGGGCAAAGAGACAAACAACAGAAAGTACATAAACAGACAGAAAACACAACGTATAACACTATATCATGCCGTCATTTTTTACGGGCAAGTCGCTAGTATATTTATATATATATATAGTAAATAAATATTACATCTGTGTTCACATTTGAATGTCTAAAACAAGTTAAAAAACCTGCTTCCAGCTCAGAATTCCGAGAAAAACAGTTATCACGCTGCATTCTGGGAAGCTAAGCAGGGACATGCAAATGTGCCCACAAATGCCTCACTATTCAATCCATAGCCATTTTCAAACATGGCTTCCTTTAAACTTATGCCTGCTGTATTACACAGCTTTAATGCAAAGCCACGGTTGGATTATACACAAGCTGAGAATCCTATTCATGTACAGCTGTTTCAAGCTTACTGGCTATCATCAGCATTGTCCAAAGCTTTAATGGAAAGACATGCTGCTCCTCTAGTGGCCAAACCTGGTAATGAATGATTAAGTTTAATGTTGTTATTCTTTTGTACCCCTGTTCATATAACCTGGGGAATTTTTGTCCCCCGCCCCCATCCCCTACTCCCCTGGTTGTGATGGATAAGCAAATGTATAAAAATTAATGTATGATTCAACGTAATGATGGATGTAGGTATACATTATTGAAGAATATTCCAACTCAAAAAGCAAACCATAAATTAACACATTTACTAAAGAAGGGGATCAATAAAAAACATAACTTAAAATGAACATGACTTTTCAGTAGGAAAAAAACAGCCAAAAATCCCATACTTCCTAAGATCCGTAAGGATCAGAAAAATCCCAATGGAATACCAAACATTTAAGGCATAGGCTCCATTACATCAAATCTATCTACAGCTCGGAGTTAAGACCATCCAACCATACCTTAAAGATACCACTGAATGATAACTTGATAAAGTTATTCTATCAAATAATCCCAGAATAATATACAGAAGATCTAAAAAGATCCTTCTTATAAGGTATGTTACATACAAATAAAACAAAAAAGAAAATCTAAAAAGGAAAGTAGAGCATGAAAAATAAGTAAGAAGAAATCCAGGGAATATTAAAAAGTAATAAGTACAGTAATCTACATGTTCTAATTTAAGTGTCATAAACAACAGGTAGGACATACAAATATTTCAGAACATATTAGAAATATTACAAAAGGTTATATGTACCATTTTGTATCTAAACATTAAACAAAATGTCCCAAAGGTCTTTAATGTATGTGATTAATACACATTAAACCAGATTGGAGAGGAGAGACATCATTGAGAAACTATCACATAAAGAATCATAAATCATTTTCTCATTAGATAGTATTATGCCAAAAGCTATAAATATTCATTAAAATTGTTTTATTAGGTAACATTACTTTGGATATAGTTTCGTCTTTTTTAATGAATAACAGAAAAATGTGAATGCATTAACAAGTTAACAAGAAAAAGGAGAAGATATGAACCATTACCGTAATGATTCACTAGTTGGCGATAAAATAACAATATTTTTTTTTTATAAGCTGCAAGTAATTATGCTTTTTAAATAATATTTGGCAAGAAGGTATTGTATTTGATTGTATCTTTGTTTTATTTATGCTATCATAATAAGGGTTAAAAAGTACCATATTTTAATAATGTTTTAATAATATAAAGTATGTTTAAAATATATAGGGCCTCATTCTATTATCGGCCGTAGGAGATGCGGGGCCGCAAGGACCGGCCGCAGGCTATTTGCCTATTCTATTCCCTTCTGGCCGGGGATTCCGGCAGGCTTGCGGCCGGCGCCTTGTTAACCCTTGCGGCCGCACGCGCCGCAGGAAAGCCTTTGATCTTAAACGGCCGCAAGAGTTTCGGCCGCAAGAAAAGCCCGGTTGCTATTCAATTGCTCCGGGAACCCTCTCTGCAAGGCTAAAACCGAGCCGCAGCTTATTTGCAGCAAAAAGGTCCCGCAGGCACACATTTAAGCACATTTTAAAGCCATAATAAAGCCATCCTGCACTCTGAGGAGACTATAAAGTGATTGTAGGTGTTAGCATTCATAGCACAACATTCCCCTATACTCAAATCGGTAAATAATTTATTTTTTAATTTATGTCATATATCCATGGAAAAAGTCCAGAGGGCTTGGAGCACCTCAGACCCGGCCACGCTGCGGCCGGAAAATAAACAGTTAATGTAATCTCGGATTTGGGCTGATGTGCAAGCTTGAGAGGGGGGTGCTATTAATCCTCATGTCCCCCAATATGATCCCTAGCATTTACAGAGCTTTACAGTGCTGTCTTGAATTTATTTTTGCTTTTTAAGATTTCTGAGCTTACGGCCGGTTGCAAGATATACGGCCGGACGTAAGGGGATATCCTTGCGGCGCCGTATAATTGAATTGCAAGGTAACGGGAGCCCCGCAAGGAATCGCAGCTTTGCGGCAGATTTACAGCCGATAATATAATGAGGGCCTTAGAGTTTATTAAAAAGGCAGAAAATTATAAACATGTAAGACTAGGAGACCTATCAAAATTTAGATAAGATGAATTAAAGAGGGGCTGTTACCTACATGCCGCACTCCAGTAGCAAAACATCTAGAAATGGAGTGACATGCCACAACCACAGTATGATAGTGGGTAGTGACTAGAAAGTGTGTTTGTCCATGACTAACATCTCAGGTTACACCGCTCCCTGCTACTAATGTGCGTTTCAGAGTGTTGTTTTCAATTTGGCACTTTCACCAGGGAGGCTGCACTCCAGCCACAATACTTCACACAGGGAGTGTAGAGTTTTTACGTTTAAACAGCCTGAACAATAATAAGTTATTGTTGAAGTGCACAGCAAAAGTTTAATAAAGTTTTTTTTTTTCTTTCTTATCAAGCTTTATCTAACTATTCTTTAGAAAAGATATAAGAACACTAAAATGGTCCCTTTTAAAGAAAAAGCAAAACATATTTTTTTTTCATTAAGCAAAACTTATAACAATTTTAAAACACTCTCCTTTAAATGGTATAGGCATTTATAGGTTACATACTCCTTCAATATTGATAATTAAAAAAATCTGACTTCACAAGTGGAGATGAACCATTTTTATAGGACTTTCCTCAGTGAAACCTGGAGAGATATATGGAAAAACCTTTTCTGTAAATGTGTCTTTGAAGGAGAAGATATGGGTGATCTCATTGGCATTGTAGAAAGACACCTGGCCTTGCTCGTAATCTAGATATACTCCGACTCTCTCTGGTTTGCAGACTCCCAGCTTGCGCTTTGGTAGATCATCCAGTATATGAACATGATTATTATAGAGGTATATGGCCCAGTACCCATCTCTTGTTGATACATCTGTTTGCTGCTTCCTGACCATGGTTTCCTTTGCGAAGCCAATGTACCATTCTTTTACCTGACTCACATCCACCTCCCAGTAGTGCCGTCCGGCAGAGAAGCCAACAGATGCCAACGCCACAGGAAAATGTCCAAATCTGTTTGGGCTGTGATAAGACGTTAAAAATAGAAACATTTTGGTAAGAGTAATTAAATAAAAGATTGGAAAAACTACATATGAAGCCATATATCAAATGGAAAGCCAAATGAGTCGACTTAGTCTTTCTATGCTTAATCCTAAAGGTGAATATATAAAATACTAGTAAACAGATGGCTAGGACCGGCCATGTACATTCCTACATATTATTCTTGGGTATATTGACAACATATTTATAATTTTGTTGTTAACAAAAAGAGTGGAAGATAAGTAATACACAAAAAATAAAATCCAAACTTTATTGAATTCAACTTTTAAAATGCACCACATAAAATTATGTATGATTAAGCAATAACTTCCAGAAAGCTATACATCACTGGTGAGAATCAAGTTACATATATATATATATATTCAAGTTACATTGTATCCACTAATTTATTCTTGCAGAATTGTCCACTCTCTCTATACACATATTTTGTGACCTCACAGCTCATACATTTTCTCTTTCCACATCCGCATAGATTGTCACTGTTACAGCTCATTTAGACTTTCTCTATTCATATTTATAGATCATCATCCCTTACAGATAATCCACATATTGCTTCAATGGAAACTATTACATTATGTACCAATGGAACCGAAAATTATGGAGGAGAGGGAGATAGAAGCTGGCTTCCCATTACCTACTGCATCTTATGACAGATAACACCAAGGGAGCACTAAGAGGTAGGTAAAAAGAGAATCAGAGCTGGTTACTGGCTATTTTAGCATAAAACATAAATTATAAGCAATTACAAGATAGATGTATAAAAAAACTTCACCTAACAGTGCTCCTACTCCCAGGAGCTTCCATTGACGTTTTTGCCTTATTACATATTATAGTTGTCGTAATTGCGAGTAGTTGTCACGCAATGTTAAAAATTGCGACCCTCGCGATGTGATGTGAAGCCCCGTACAACTTAGCTGTAATGAGCGCCATAGGTGCTAATCGCGAGGGATGTAGCACTCATTGCAGCAATTGTGGCCTTTCAGGGTCCCTCTAAGGTACCTCTGGCCAGTCATACTTCCTATTTGCCCCAAGGATGCTACACACATGCAGGATGGAAAGAGATTAAAGGTGCACATTGCAATGCCCGCGATCAGCGCTGAAGGACGTACAACTTTGGCGCTGATCGCGGGGCATGCAAGTCTTAAAAAGATTCTCGACTTTAACGGCCACCATGGTTTTCAAGCACGTAACTCGCGAATACTAGGAAGACCCCCAAAAAACAACAATTAGTTCAAATAATAAATTGGCTAAGCGGGGGGAAAAAAGGTGGCCGAAAAAACGTAAATCTTTAAAAAAAAGTCTGAAAACGAGGCTGAAGGTAGTAACACTTAGGAGCGCGAGACGAGACTCGCAACACTTTGGAAAAAAACAAAGCATTAACACTTAGGCGCTCATTGCGAGGATTGCAAGACTTGCACAGGGAGAGAGAGAAGACATAGGGGAGGGAGAAGGGGGACATGCTGGAAAAAGACACGGGGAGAGAGGAGGGGAAAGAGACAGGGGAAAGGGGGAAATATGGAAGGGAGAGGGGGCAAACAGACAAAGGGGTCAGATGAGCACTGAAGGCACTCATCGCGAGGACCGTAACGTACACGATGGGAGATGCTCGCAATAAGCGCCTAGAACCTTGCATTGTGTGGCAAACAGCATTGCCAGATTACTAATTTTATTGCTGTCATTTTTGACGTGCTATTCCCTAGTATACTATATTTGCGGATAAAGATTGTGTGAAATATATTTTCAGATTCCAATTGGCTGAATTGACTATTTGAATTTCTCCTGCCCCATATCTGATTGGTTCAAAGTCTAACCAATCATAATGCAGGCTCAACGGAGTTAGATACATTTTTGTTTTTAGAGAACAGCAGGCTTTTTAGGTGGAGACCCATTTCCACATGCCGAAGATGAGGACCAAGTGCTTTTTTCAAGAAAGAAGTGGATTCTTCAATCAACATGGAAGTGCACTCCTATCCATGGATAAAATTGTGAGGAACTTCAGCATAGATGATCATTGCTGGAGGGTGTCAAAAGGATAGTTAATGTATATCCCCACCTTACAGGTGTAATTTATTTCCTTTTGTGTAGAGTTTTTTATGTATTACGTGTTAGAGACTCCTGTGGTGGTAGGAAGTGGGCCATGGTGGACCTTGAGGACCCCCATTGTGTAAGGATTAACTTTAGGTCCCCTAAGGATAGCTATGGTTTCATGGTATGTGGCCACACACACATATATATATATATATATATATATATATATATATATACACACACACATATATATAATATATATATATATATATAATAACACAATAGCAAGAAACAAATGGCTCAATGCACAGAACATAACAAAAGTAACAAATACATATACACTGTATTGTGCTGAAGGCGTCCTCTGGAAACACAGAGGCTAACTTGATTAGTATATGAGCAGTGCAAAAATGCACCTCTTATCTCCCTGAGTCCAGTCCCTCCCAGTATATCCTTATCTCTATGTACTATATATTATATATACTATGTCTCAGGATCCCCGGTGCTGGGCAGTGATCAGTATTTCTAGCTCCTGATTCTGACCCAGCCGCCCCTCCATACACAGAATCCAACATGAAGAGGCTCAGTGAAGGCGGCAGTGAAGGTGTGTAAGTGTCTGATCGGGTCACACAGATCATAAAAGGACAGACGTCCGGCCTCATAGTCCAGGGATATTCTGTATCTGTGACAGTAAGGAGTGGAAGATAATGGAGTCTCTACTGAGTTATGTGACACTGAAAGATCGTTATTATACCAGGAAATACACAAACACCAGGACTTGTTATTATCTCCAATCCAGGACTGATCTCCTCTCCTCTCTATACTGGGATAGCACATCCCGACCCTCCATCCCCCTGACTCACTGGTCTCCACTTCCCAGTAATGTCGTCCTGAGGAAAAGCTCCTGGTGCTTAAAACCTGAGAATCATTTATAAATCTCTCTGGTGTTTCTGGTCTCTGTTGGTTTATTCCTGACCTGGACACAGTTCTCAAGTCTCCTGATACAGTTATATTATTACCAGCTGTGTTTACATCCAGTAATATGTCTGAAGCCTCCTGCACATAGATCCCACTCTTTACTTTTATATCAGTCACAATATCATCTAACCCTCTGTATAAGGTCTTTGAGATCAGACCCTTATCCAAACCCCCTCCAGCAGGGACCTTTGTATCATCTCTCTGGGTGTCCTCATTATCTCCCTTCTCTGCACTGTGTGATTCCTGATCTTGTAGGACAGATAATGGATCAGTCATGGTGCTCAGCTCCTCAATGTGACTCATCTTCCTGGACAGCTCGTCCTTCTCTTTTTCCAGCTGCTGGATCAGATCAGAGACTTGAAGTAAAACCTTCTCCTCCTGCCAGGTGATCTCACTCAGGACTCTCTTCTCTAGGACTTCCAGCTGTTCCCTGATGTCTCTAATCAGGGCAGTGACTGTCTCTGTTACACCAGCTGCTCTCTCTTGCACTTCTCCCCTGTGCTCCTGCAGTCTCTGGACTCTTCTCTCAGTCTCTTCTCTCTTTGAGGTCAGTTTCTCCAGAACATTTCTCAGTTTCTTTTTCTTCTTCTCAGAGGCCTCCTTCAGCATCTCCACCTGGTGTCCCCTGTGGTCTCCGGCCAGGGCGCAGGACACACAGATACAGGCCGCGTCCTCAGAGCAGTAATATTCCAGGAGCTTCTTGTGGATGGGGCATTTTATCTTCTCCGGTGAGATGGTTGGCTCCATTAAGACGTGTTCTGGTGACTTGCTGTGTTTCTCTTTAGGTGTTTATCACACAGAGAAGCCTCACAGTGCAGACATGATTAAGTAGCAGGTACAGGAGAGTCACAGTAAGTACAGAAGATCCCGGTCTCCTCCTGCTTTGAGTGAGTAGGAAGGAGAAGTGTCATTATGTTACGTAGCTTCAGGTTCCTGTGCAGGGCAGGTCTGGTATTAAATGTTTCTCTGCACTCAGGACAGGTATAAACCCCAGATCCCTCCTGGGTATCCAGCACACGGCCAATACAGACCTGGCAGAAGTTATGTCCACAGGTCAGGATTACAGGATCTGTATAAATGCTCAGGCAGATGGAGCAGTTCAGCTCCTCTCTCAGATCAGCAGACGCCATACTTGTACACAGAGACAGGAAACGAAACTGAAAGTCTCTTCTTATCCAGCACGGGGCGTGGACTGTCTGTCACCTGAGGACTTTACATCCCTGACTGTTAACCCTGTATGTTTCCACCTCCTGTATTTGCTGTAGTCACGTATAATTATATAAAAGAAGTCACTTAACAAAAATTGCATTTTTTGTTATAATCTTATTGTTCCAATATATCACTTAGGAGTTCACCCAAGGGGGATGACCTGATCATAAATCTCTGTTATATAAATTTCCCCCTTTAAAGAGATCGCATCAAAAACATTCTTTACAGACTACATCTCACTAAATGTATCCAATCAGGTTGGCCTACTTAGCAACTGTTAATAAACATATTTAAAAAAAGACAGCAAAAGATCACTCCTAACCCAAGCAGATAATACCTATAAGAAAGTTTTAAGTATCAGTTCTAATTACTGAAAGATTGGCTCATTTGATAAAACTTATAAAAAAATATCTTTTTATTATACAAAAAGGTAAAAAATCATAATGAAACCTGCTGATTAAAGTAATAAAAACAAAAGAGCACCGTAATACCTTACAATACTGCCTGGACTTCAGTAGTAATATGTATCTGTGTTTATATCAACAATCTAAATGTATATTTTTTGTTCACATATATTAAACAGCATTAGCAGGTCATATACAAAGGCACAGATATTATAATATCACAATAAATTCTGGGGTGAGTTTATTTGAAGTGACACGTGCAAAAACAAAAAAGCGCAAAGGAATACAGATGTAAACCACTTTCAGATCTCCCAAATTTGAATAATAATATAAAAATGTAAAAAATACATTTACATTTTTTAAAATATCACCTGCAAAAGGGAGACGCCTTGAAATGTGTTAAATATGTGTCTTTGCTTCTATTTGAAACTTTGCTTCTATAAATAATAAATGTTAGATGTCATTGCTAATGTAGTAAGCGATCCCTGCGCCACCTGGTGCAGCAGCAATTCGGAACCACTACTTGCCCCCTAGACACTTGCACATAGTATCTACACTGACCTCCTAACCTGGGTCTGAGCTACCGCTGGTGCTCACTTGTATATATATTTATTTATTTAGTTAATTTATTTTTTCCTCAGCCCCCCCACAGCACTGGCCACCCTCCTCGACCCCCAGTGGCCCCTCCGGTCCGCTGCGGCCCTTGGCCCCTTGGCTGCACCTCACCCCAGGAAGTAGAGTGGAGCATCACTCGGAGCTTCACAGGCAGGACATGGGGTAAATATATGTATATATTTAAATATAGATAGATATATGGATATATATACAAATAGATATACAAATATATATATAAATAAATATTGCAGTGAATAGTGATACCTTTTTTATTGGACAAACATATTCAAAATAAAGCAACTAGCTTTCGAGAGATAATGCCTCTCTTTATCAAGTCAAAAAGCGTGCACATTGTCAGGTCCTATCACACTCCTGCATTTGAGAGATTTAAAGGGCCACCACCCTAATATTGAAAGGCCTGAGTCAGTCTATGCCCTGCTGAATTATAAACCCGCTCCTACATCCTCTCATGACCTGATATTAGCATCCATTGTGCCCACCCTAGCAGGTTTGATTTGCTCTAGTCTCAATTTGTGTTTGCTGTCTGATTCCTTACCACCACTGTGCCAGCTCTATCCACTATTGTCTGACAATGTGCGTACCTGGCTGCCACTTGTTCCTAAGTGTGCCAGCCTGCTGCTGATCCTGATTCCTGACTAGCTGTCTATACCATTTGTTGTTGCAGTGGTGAGCAAAAGGTACCCAGGGGATCTGCATGTGGCCCTCAGGCGCCTCCCATGCAGACCCCAGCCTATTCTGTGGATTAGGAGAAAGTGTACCGCTTCAAAAATACACATATTACATCTCTCTAAAATTAGAAAATAATACAGTGTACTCCTCAATAATTCTGATTATCTGTAACTCTAATATCAATTAATTATTCTCCTACAGTGATTATACCATTTAAAATAAAGACCCTTTGTCACCCTTATAAGGACTCAGGGGCCACACGTGAGGCCCTTCAAGAGAAGTAGTTACCCTGAGCAATTGTCAGACCACATGCTTTGCTGCTATTTGTTCCTGGTCGTGCTTGTCTGCCACATATCCTGTTTCCTGACCATTATTATACCTTTTGCTCTTTTCATCTGCAACTGCCTACCAGTGTGCCTGCATTGACAGTTGTACTCCCTGGATTTATTCTGCAAAGTTTTGGTTTACAGACTTTAAGATTAATATCTATGCACATCTTACAAAATGCATAGTTCTATGATTCTCGTTCTAGAGGATACTTCACGTCACAAGTTGTGTCTGCTAAGATATTCTTTAATATTTATGTATTTTTAGCACATATATTATGTGCTCTCTTGTGAATATAATTATACTGGGGTGCTTTTAATTAATAATCAGTCCTAAAATGAATTACAACTGGTACTTTCTCTGCTTTCTCTTGTTTATCATGAACTTTTCTGTTGTTTTTCTTTTTGAAGAGGATTGTAGCAAGATTTATATTGTGACACAGTGTTTCAGATTTTAGAAAGCTCTCTTTCTCCCAAGGTCTGAAAGAGTTAACTTATCTGAGCAGCTGATTAGAAGCACCTGAGTACAGCTGACTTAAAGGCATGTTTAAGTTTGCTGGATTATGAATGCATCTCATAGAGGAGAATTAGTAGAGTATGAAAAAAAAAATTACATGAAAAAATCCCAAAATGTGTGAGCACTACTATTCTCCATCTGAATTATATGTACTGTATTACTGAGCTTTGTGTCACATATAATAGTTGTGGTAATGAGTTGAGTTGAGGTAAGTTGTTAAAAATTGCGTGACCGGGGGGCGGAGCTTGCGTCTGGCTACAGCAGACGTGTTTAGCTGGAGCTCTGAGACATTGGACCAATCTGGGTCTTATAAATAGCCCAAAAAGTGGGGAACCCCCCATATATGAGCTGGGGGAAAGATAGGAGGTAGTCCCTGACCCCCTGGGACCCTCCGTTTGCTGTCCCAGAGAGTGGACCCTACGCCAGGGGCAGAAGACTAAGGCCCTATACCTCACCTTGAAGACCTCGTGTGGAGGGGGTGCCATCTCCTTGGGAGCACAGGAGGAGTGCAGCTGGGGTGCCCAGTGTCGGCTGGATCCGGCTGGGGAGCCCTGGAGACTGCAGGGGACTGAAGCTGGGGGCAGTAGAGGCAGGGCGGAAAGCCCCCAAAAACATGTCCGCCATCTTAGAAATCGCCATTTTGGAAAAAACCTTAGGTAGGCCTGAAACGGAGCCTGCCACTGGAGAGGTGCTGAACCCAGGAGGGACACAGAAAAGGCCAGGAGAGACTCAGCCAGAGGTACTGCTTTTAGCTGGCTGACACAGCCACAAGCTTGTAAATAATCCAACACAATAAGTACTGCAGAGAAAGGTCAGAGAAGCCCCTCACTCAGGGTACAGCAACGTTTTTTTTGTCTATTTTTTTCTTTTTTCTCTCATGCTGAAACACTTCTCCTATTCTACCTCAACTAAATGCATATAAGCAGCTCCTCGCCAGGCAAGACTTTGTGAATCATTTGGACAAGAGTGATCTGCCTCTTTAAAGGCAAATATAAAGACAAGGTTGAGCAGCCTGCACTGCTGCATGTCTACATCTCTATCCCCACCCGGTGGACTTGTGGAGTACTACAGGAACAATCTGACAATAGACGCATAGTATACTGCTGGATGCAATACTGTCAACCTTCATAGAGGGGTGTTACAAACTGACCCATTTTATACGCTAACTGGCGTGTCACCCTAAATCAACAGGCCTCAAGACAAAGGTGGGACGTGCAATATCTATACGGGACCTATATGCCTGCATAGGCTGTCACAGGGTCGGCTTGTCTCCAAAATTCATGACTAAGGGTCAGGCCTCCAACATGGCCTAAGAGCAAAATGGGGAGCGGACCCGGCAACACAGCCAGCAGAGGTCGTCTCCACACCTGCAGAGCCTAACATATGACACAATCTGACTCACTCGAGCCCTTGGCAAAGTTCTAAGCACCGCCTCCCTCTGCACATCGATTTGGGCCGAATTCTCAGCGGATATTCAGTGGCTGTCTCTATCTGAAACCCTCGAGATGCCGAAACCCAAACGCTTATCCTCAGCGAAGGGTATACGGGAGCATTTTCCACCAAAGGCCTCCCGGCACACATCTCCTGTAGACTCTATTTCAGAACACTCAGAATGCTCAGACCAGGAAGAGAATCCCAAAAGACCTCACCAACATGTGGATCTATCGGCCAGGTCAGTGGCTACAATTGAGCGGCTTCTGGCAAAGGTGATTGAACCCCTCAGACAGGACCTGAAAGACCTGGGACAGCGCACTCAGCTCCTTGAAGAAATGACTGACCAGGTAGTGGAGGCCCAGGAAAGAGACCGGTCCTCTATAAAGCAGAACGCATCCCATATAACCGATCTTGCAGACAAGATAGAGGACCTGGAAAACTGGTCTCGCCGTCACAACATTCGCGTCAGAGGCATCCCAAGGGCAATTCAAGACCTACCAAACTACCTGAGAGATACCGTGAAGATGATTCTTCCCAACCAGTCTGAAACTATGTGGGAAATTGAACGAGTTCATAGAGCTCTAGGAGGCACAAGGAGCCCGGATGCCCCTAAAGATGTCATAGTCAGATTCATGAGGCAGCAGGCGAGGGATCTACTACTCTCTGCAACCAGGAAGCTACCCACGGTGAAGGGGCCTGACGAATCACCCTTACAGTTCTATGCTGACCTGTCCCCAGAGACTCTTCACAAACGGAGACTGATGAAACCGGCTATTGCTTCTCCAACACAAGATTCAATACCGCTGGAATTTTCCATTCGCCCTCACCTTCACATCTCAAGGTGCAACCTACACCACCCGTACACTAGAAGATTGCGTGTCAGTGCTGAAGCTGAACCTCTTCCGCCCATCCCTAGATGGCAGTGGACGCAGGCGACAGCCCAGATCCAGGGCAAGGAAGCCCCCAACTCCGGGGAACCAAGCAGCCTACTGGACATTGCCAATGGCTTACAAAATAAGCACAAGACCCGCTTGGACTATGTGGGCCCAGCTGTGGAGGTCAAGCCGGGCTCCTGACCCGTCTAATCTCTCATTCAGGGGACTCTGTTAGAACTTTGATAAAGGCTAAGTTACCTGTTAAGGGCCCTTAGACCCATATTAAGGGCTTTAATTTGTATTAAAATTATAATTTAAGACCTAATCTGTTATTACTGTTATAGTTTGCTAGGTTATTATGCTCCCCACTTTATGTGGATTAGAATTCTCTATACCATTTGGAGAAATTGATGAAGGTTTTTTTTTTTTTTATATATATATATATATAGACTAAATGCTTAAAACACTTAATTTTGGCTTTCCATAGATACATCACGAGAATAGAGTTAATGGTTAACTTGGTATCATCCTGTAGTCTAACTAAACGGATACACCTTGCTGAAGCACGACTGACTTTCTTTCTTTGCATTTTTCTCTTTCCATTAGATAGCAGGAAAATTGGACTATCAACCGCAGACCAACTGCAGCTGTTAGTGTCGGGGACTCCTCCTTGCCCTTCCTCTTATGAGATTGCCTCTCAGGTAAAGATTCATACACCTGGGGTCCCACACAGTTTACAATGGCTCTATCTAACTACACTTTAATAACCCATAATGTGAAGGGTTTAAATTCCCCTTTTAAGAGGCGGAAGGCTTTTGCATTCTACAAAAAACATAAACCCGCAATTATTCTTATGGAGACCCACTTCTCTCGCAATAACAATCCCAAATTCCTACACAGGGACTATCCCACCTATTTCCTGGCCACCCTCCCTACTAAGAGAGCTGGATGTGCAATCTTCCTACATAACATTTTTCTGTTTCAGGTAGAAAGTAACCTGGTTGACAAAGAGGGTAACTATGTAATGGTGACTGGTACTATTGGGGGGGTTAGAATGACTCTAGTTTCCCTATACTCTCCCACTACTTCGTCCTACACAACTTTAATTGGCTTGTTGAAAACAATCGAATCCCAAGACTTGGGAAGGCTGATAGTCGGGGGAGATTTAAACCTTACCTGGGACCCAACTCTGGATAGGTCAGGGAAGCCCGCTAAGAACAAATGTCCCAGCAGAACCAAACAGATAGAGTCTTTGCTTGACAGCCTGGGGCTGGTCGATGCCTGGAGGGGTATGCACCCAGGTAAGAGAGAATATACATACTATTCCCCAACCCATCTGATATATTCTAGGATTGATGCTATCTTGGTCGGCTCCCCCCTATATGACTCAATTTTGAGAACTGAGATTGTACCCTGCCCCTGGTCAGACCATGCCTTAGTACTCATGGAGATAGAGCTGGGGCCAAATTTACAACCCCCCTACACCTGGAGAATAGACAAATCCCTATTGACTAGTTCGAGTAGTGCGGAGGTAATTGCAAAGGACATAAATCTATTCTTTGAGACTAATGTCTCTCCTGAAACTGGAGCCGGCTGGCTCTGGGTTGCCCATAAGGCCTTTATTAGCGGAACGGCCATTAAGCTGGCCTCAACCCTAAGAAGAAACCTTGGGCAAAAGGAGGCAGATCTTACAGGGACACAAAAGAGGCTGGAAGAGGTAAATCAACAGAACCCTTCTCGTAGGGGTCGCAGGTTAGTTGACAGGACAAGGCTTGAACTAGATGGCATACTATCGTACCATACTGAAAGGGCAATGAGGAAGATGAAACATCTATACTATTGGAAGGCAAATAAGCCTGATACAATGCTTGCTAGAAGACTAAATAATAAATTTTCCCAACATAGAATATCACATATTAGAAGGTCAGACGGTCAAATTTCCTGTAGCCCTAATGACATCCAGAAAACGTTTCAGGACTTTTACCAAACTATATACTTCTCCCAGTCCCATAGAAGTGAATCAGATAAAGACTCCTTTTTACGGTTAAATCGGCCATTATGGGTCTTAAGCTGGGCAAATCCCCGGGGCCAGATGGCTTCACCAATTTGTTTTACAAAAAATGTGAACCCCTGCTTACCCCCTACCTAACGCCCCTATTTAACACAATTTTAAATGGGGAGCCCATGCCCCCCGAATTGAACCAGGCAGCTCTGGTGGTATTTCCAAAGGAGGGCAGAGATAATCTAGAGGCCAAAAACTATCGCCCTATTTCCTTGATCAATGGAGACGCAAAAATTCTGGCCAAAATCATGGCTAACCGTATCTCTAAATTCTTGCCAGATTTAATTCACAAGGATCAAGCGGGATTCATCCCCTTTAGGGAGGCCGGGGACAACGTCAGGAAGGTCTTAAACATCCAGCACCTAGCAAAAAAATCTAACATCCCATTATGCCTTTTGGCTCTAGACATAGAGAAGGCGTTTGACACGGTGGATATAAAACACTAGACAGTTTTGGATTCAAGGGACGTTTTATTAACCTGCTTAGAGGCTACTATGACTCCCCAATAGCCCATCTAAAGTTGCCAGGAGCACATAAAGCGAATATCCAAATTCAAAGAGTGACTAGGCAAGGGTGCCCACTTTCGCCACTGCTATTCGCACTTGTCACGGAGCCAGTAGCACAGGCTAATTAGATCTAACCCAGACATTCAGGGGGTTTGTGTGGGACGCCAGCACCTTAAATGCTCGCTCTTTGCGGACGATTTATTATGCACTCTGTCCAGCCCCTCTAGCTCTATACCAGCTCTCATGTCAACTATCAAGGAGTTTAGTAAAGTCTCAGGCCTTAATTTAAATGTGGAGAAAACGGAAGCTTTGGGGATGGGTATGCCACAAACTGAGATCGATAAGCTTAAATCAGAATATAATTTCAGCTGGCCTACTCAGTATTTAAATTACCTGGGAGTAAAGATCACTTCCAATTTTGCCGACTTATACAGGGCAAATTTTCCCTCCTTGTACAAGTCCTTGACTGAAGATATGCAGAAGTGGGCAAACTTTCATATCTCATGGACGGGCCGTATAGCAGCTGTAAAAATGAGTGTCCTGCCTAAACTGCTATATTTATTTAGGACACTTCCCATACCAATCCCACTCAAGGAACTGGATAAATTCCAGAACAGTATGTTTAGGTTTATCTGGGGCAATAAGCGCCCTCGTATTTCTAGACAGGTAATGTTTAGACATAAAAGTAAAGGCGGACTAGCGTGTCCCAACCTGAGGTTGTACCTTAAGGCTGCTCAATTGGCCCATCTGCCCAGGTTACACTCTGTTACCCACCAGCCATCCTGGGTATTCATAGAAAATCAGCAGATGCTTCCGCACAGCTGGGATAGGTTGATCTGGATTCCCAAGGAATTAACTTCCTTTCATACGCACCACAATCCTATGATCTCCCTAACTTTGCAGGCTTGGGGGTGGGCCAACTCCAGGTGTCGACTTCACTCGGGTTTGTCTCCCTTATTATCAGTCACGTCCTTTCCACAAATCCTAAAAGACACGAGCTCCATCTCCAAATTTTGGTGGACCTCAAGAAACCTAGACCGGGTAGGGAACTGGGTACAAAACGACGGACTGCTGACTTATCACCAATTCTGCACGACCCACGATTTACCAGCCACGGAAATATATAACTATTTGAAAATAAGAAGTTGGGTCAGCAAAACTCTGAGAGAATTGGGACCCCCTGGGCCCTCCTGGATATCTGTTATATGTAGAAGACTCCCTCTCATGAAGAAGGGATTGGGTTTGCTATACAGCATTTTTCGAGACTCCACCAGCAGCCAGAAACCTAAATTTATAAAATAATGGGAAAAAGACCTGGGGGTAGAATGGGATTGGGACAAGTGGACGGAATCTTCTCTCCAGAGGTTCCCTAAATGCAGCTCTGCTAGAGACGGCTGTTAAAGTACTGCACAGAGCCTACTGCATTTCAGCCTATTTGGTTTACAAGTTTATATATGTAGTAAACAGCATTATGGTCTGACTATTCATTTCAATGTCTATTCTTATGTGTTATCTCTACCTCTCTTTCTCCTACACTTGCATTTGTTGTTCATTTTACTGTGCACTATGTTCTACTTTGATAGAAATTTTAAGTTATTATACATGATAATTCATAACTAAAAATGTAAAAAAAGAAGGTGAAGTCAATTAATCATTGGTTAATGTTTGCTGTGTGAACCTGTATAAATTGACTGACGGAATTGTTGATCAATATGTTTTATATGTTGTTGTGAACCTTCTAATAAAGAAATATATATTTTTTTTTTATTGCGTGACCAACAATTTGCAATTACCAAAACTCGCAGGGGATTCACATGCGCAATGTGCGGTGTTAGCCACGAGTGTTCCCACATGAGCGGGTGCTCACATGAGCGGGCAGGCGAACAAGCGAGCGGAGAGACACAGAGGAGGGGGGAGAGACACAGGGAAGGGAGAGGAGGGGTAAAACACACAGGGGAGGGAGAGGAGGAAGAGAGACACAGGGGAGGGAGAGGAGTCGGAGAGACACGAGAGGGAGGGAAGGAAGAGACATAGGGGAGGGAGAGAGACACAGGGGAGGGAGGGGAAGAGACACAGGGGAGAGAGATGGGTAAGGAGATACAAGGGAGTGAGAGGGGGAAAGAGACACAGGATACAGACGAGGGGGGCAGAGACATAGGGGAGGGAGAGAGACACAGGGAGAGACATAGGGGAGGGAGAAGGGGAAAGAGACACAGGGGAGGCTTGAGGGGGTAAGAGACACAGGGGAGGGAGAGGGGGTAAGAGACACAGGGGAGGGAGAGGGGGGAAGAGGCACAGTGGAGGGGGAGTGGTGGAAGAGACACAGGAGAGAGAGAGAGAGACATAGGGGAGGGAGAGGGGGAAGGAGACACAAGGGAGAGAGAGGGGAAAGAGACACAGGGGAGGGAGAGGGGGGAGAAACACAGGGAAAGGAGAAGGGGGGAAAGAGATACAGGGGAGGGAGAGGAAGTAGAGGGGAGGAGAAGCTCACAATGAGCACCTTCCCTCAAGTAGAGGGGGGGAGAGGCTTATTGCGAGGGCTGTGATGAGCGCAGAAGGCCAAAAGTGCTTATCGCAAGTCCAGTAAAGTAGAGGAGGGGATTGGCTTGCAATGAACCCCGAAGGCTCTCAAAGAGGGGCCTGCGATGAGCACCAAAGGTACTCATCGCGAGGCAGGCAGGTTAGATGGAGGAGAGCTTCGCATTGTGTGTCAAACACAATTGCCAGGTTAAAAGGGTTTATTTTAAAACCAGGCTGAAAGTGAATTTTTCCAATCCTGTGCATATATGGACTAGGACTCTGCTAGACCATTTATCTCCTTGTTAACTGACTTTTAGCAGTGCTGCATTAGTGCTGATATAACCACCTCCATGTTCTTGTTAACCCCTGAGTATTCTGTAGAGTGAGCTGTCTTTGGGCCCAAGATGGCTTACTGCCTGAGTACTCTGGGTCCTGAAATAGCTGATTATTGTCTTTATTTGTACAGAGGTGATGCTGCTACCTGCAATGCATTATAAGTGTAATATTTAACTTCATTAGGATTGGCTAGCGTCATAAAAAGTAATTAGCTTTGATAACCTCTGCTACACCTTCCCTATACATATGTGCCTATGTAGAAAGTGCTCACACAGTTGAGACAGACTAACTCTTTTAATATTCTGTCATCACAATGTTCTATTGCATGCAGTTTGGTTAGAAATCAATTTAGGGCTGCCTATAAGATGAATTTCAGGTGAACCCGGCCCCCCTCCCCCCGCTGTATTATTATCTTTAGTTTCTCCTTTCTCCTTTATCCCTAAAAAAAACTGAAAACTTGAAAGCCCAGGAGCTGAACTGCACAAAATATAATGGACATATTAGTATTCACTGTTTGTGTTATATTGTGTAATTATTAAAAAAAATGTAATGCACCTTCTTTATAAGATTTTGCTTTAATTTGTTATATTGGTGCAACTGTTTTATTCTCCTGTGGTTTTAAAATTAAAAGTAAAAAAAATAAAATAAATCCCAAAATAAACATTTAAACACTAATATTGAAGTTAGCAAAATGTTTTGTCATTTCTGACAGTTGCAAATTAGGGTTAACACCTTCCAAACCCATGCTAAATTTGCATAAAATGTAAAATAATTTGCGTTGGCCAATCAGATTAACTGAAACTTTTGAATGAACTCTGGGGGTCCTGTTTGTGCTGCAAAGCAGCCTGCGATATGTAGTGTGGCAAACAGCACAGACAGCAAGCATAGTCCCAGCAGTGACTTGGGGGCTGACACCACTGCTCTTCTATTGTAGAAGAAACAGCAGGTGAATAATGGGTTAAAATTGATCCCCTGATGCTGCATGCTGATTGTGGGGGATTTGATGCCTGTGTAGACACCTCTGGGGGTGTCAACATAATCATTAAAGGGATTTTTAGCTGTAAAATAAGAAACACAAACAAGTGTACTGTTTGCCTGAAGCTGAGAAAATACACTAAGACAGAGAGACGGCAGCTTGGAGCTGATGATGGTTTGCAGCAAAGAGAAAATCTGGAGTTCTGAATATTATAGGTCAGTGAATGTAAACAACTCTTGTGGGATTTAGCATTTTGACACAAATTTTTTTTAGAAAAAATTACATTACGGCCTTGCTTAACTGATCATGTTCATGGCCTGAAATGCTACTTACGGGTGAATGGCCTATAGCTTTGTTTTTCGGCCATGTAACTGCGGGCTTGTTCAGTTGAATTGATCTGTAACTGGTGCAATTTTCAAGCCTGCAGTTACATGGCTGAAAACCAAAGCTATAGACCATTCACACGTAAATAGCATTTCAGCCCACGAACATGATCAGTTAAGCAAGGCCGTAACTACCGAAACAGCCAATAGTAAATGAGACCGTCATCATCAGTAAAACTTGGAGGTTAAACATCAATCACTTAGCGTTTAGAGGTCAAAATCTGTAAAAGATGATGATAGATGACAATATTTTGAGAGAAGGCGTGGGAGTTGTTTTATGTCTATGATGTGGGGGATCACAGAGTGGATGATCTATATGAAATGATAAGTCCATGAGGGATTGCTGTGGGAGGTAAGCTATTAGAGAAACCCAACATGATCAGAAGGAATAGTGCAGAGAACCACTAGAGGAGCCACACCAGGACCCAGGCCCAATTCTCTACATACCTTTGAGAACTTTTCAAGGAGCTGGAGTGTTTCTTGTGTAAACTGGTAAAGTTATCAGAGAACACAAGATCGGGGTGGGCGGTTTCAGCATCCAACGTTAGAGAAGCTGTGACTACAAAGAATGAAAGTAGAAAACATAATGGGTAGAAGTATACATATGCAATGCTGTATCTGTGTATAGTAGTCAAGAGAAACATGTCATGATATCTATGTATAAGGATGGTTTTGGGGATGTGTGTCATGTCTATGGATGAGGCGAAAGGGAAGATACTGATGTCTTTGAATAGGAGCCAACAGAAGCAGGTTCTGATGTCAGTATTTGGAGGGTGTTAGAATCTGTGTATTAGGGAGAGGTGAGGGATGTCTATTCATGATACGACTTGCTGGTTCTAGATCTCAATAGGAATTGTGTACAGAATACCTGGCTTGATAACAGACAGCATTGCTTTCCATGCCTGATACTGGAGAGGACCCTTGAACTTCCCACTACTCAGAGTTTTTTTGACCACAGTGGCAACGGCCTTGGATGTTATTTCTTGCTCGTTGCAGTACCTGGTCAAACAACAAGTAAATACACGTCAAGGCGTCTATACTACAGAGATGAATCACAAATGTATGAGTGCGAGAAATGTTACATTGAACATACGCACAGAAGAGCTAAATATTGCACATTACCATCTCTCTTATATCTGTGTCTGACTGACCACACACAGCACAGAGAGCTCATACCTTCATCTGTCACGTGAACACACACAGCACAGAGAGCACATACCTTCATCTGTCATGTGAACACATACAGCACAGAGAGCTCATACCTTCATCTGTCATGTGAACACACACAGCACAGAGAGCTCATTCCTTCATCTGTCATGTGAACACACACAGCACAGAGAGCTCATACCTTCATCTGTCATGTGAACACACACAGCACAGAGAGCTCATACCTTCATATGTCATGTGAACACACACAGCACAGAGAGCTCATACCTTCATCTGTCATGTGAACACACACAGCACAGAGAGCTCATACCTTCATCTGTCATGTGAACACACACAGCACAGAGAGCTCATACCTTCATCTGTCATGTGAACACACACAGCACAGAGAGCTCATTCCTTCATCTGTCATGTGAACACGTGTAGCACAGAGAGCTCATACCTTCATCTGTCATGTGAACACACACAGCACAGAGAGCTCATTCCTTCATCTGTCATGTGACCACACACAGCACAGAGAGCTCATACCTTCATCTGTCATGTGAACACGCACAGCACAGAGAGCTCATAACTTCATCTGTCATGTGAACACACACAGCACAGAGAGCTCATACCTTCATATGTCATGTGAACACACACAACACAGAGAGCTCATACCATCATCTGTCATGTGAACACGCACAGCACAGAGAGCTCATACCTTCATATGTCATGTGAACACACACAGCAGAGAGAGCTCATACCATCATCTGTCATGTGAACACGCACAGCACAGAGAGCTCATACCTTCATATGTCATGTGAACACACACAGCACAGAGAGCTCATACCTTCATATGTCATGTGAACATGTGCAGCACAGAGAGCTCGTACCTTCATCTGTCATGTGAACACACACAGTACAGAGAGCTCATACCTTCATCTGTCATGTGAACACACACAGCAGACAGAGCTCATACCATCATCTGTCATGTGAACACGCACAGCACAGAGAGCTCATACCTTCATATGTCATGTGAACACACACAGCACAGAGAGCTCGTACCTTCATCTGTCATGTGAACACGCACAGCACGGAGAGATCATACCTTCATCTGTCATGTGAACACACACAGCACAGAGAGCTCATACCTTCATCTATCATGTGAACACACACAGCACAGAGAGCTCATACCTTCATCTATCATGTGAACACACACAGCACAGAGAGCTCATACCTTCATATGTCATGTGAACACACACAGCAGAGAGAGCTCATACCATCATCTGTCATGTGAACACGCACAGCACAGAGAGCTCATACCTTCATATGTCATGTGAACACACACAGCACAGAGAGCTCATACCTTCATATGTCATGTGAACATGTGCAGCACAGAGAGCTCATACCTTCATCTGTCATGTGAACACACACAGTACAGAGAGCTCATACCTTCATCTATCATGTGAACACACACAGCACAGAGAGCTTATACCTTCATATGTCATGTGAACACACACAGCACAGAGAGCTCGTACCTTCATCTGTCATGTGAACACGCACAGCACAGAGAGATCATACCTTCATCTGTCATGTGAACACACACAGCACAGAGAGCTCATACCTTCATCTATCATGTGAACACACACAGCACAGAGAGATCATACCTTCATATGTCATGTGAACATGTGCAGCACAGAGAGCTCATACCTTCATCTGTCATGTGAACATACACAGTACAGAGAGCTCATACCTTCATCTGTCATGTGAACACACACACAGTACAGAGAGCTCATACCTTCATCTGTCATGTGAACACACACAGCACAGAGAGCTCATACCTTCATCTGTCATGTGAACACACACAGCACTGATAGCTCATACCTTCATATGTCATGTGAACATGTGCAGCACAGAGAGCTCATACCTTCATCTGTCATGTGAACATACACAGTACAGAGAGCTCATACCTTCATCTGTCATGTGAACACACACAGCACAGAGAGCTCATACCTTCATCTGTCATGTGAACACACACAGTACAGAGAGCTCATACCTTGATCTGTCATGTGAACACACACAGCAGAGAGAGCTCATACCTTCATATGTCATGTGAACACACACAACACAGAGAGCTCATACCATCATCTGTCATGTGAACACGCACAGCACAGAGAGCTCATACCTTCATATGTCATGTGAACACACACAGCAGAGAGAGCTCATACCATCATCTGTCATGTGAACACGCACAGCACAGAGAGCTCATACCTTCATATGTCATGTGAACACACACAGCACAGAGAGCTCATACCTTCATATGTCATGTGAACATGTGCAGCACAGAGAGCTCGTACCTTCATCTGTCATGTGAACACACACAGTACAGAGAGCTCATACCTTCATCTGTCATGTGAACACACACAGCAGACAGAGCTCATACCATCATCTGTCATGTGAACACGCACAGCACAGAGAGCTCATACCTTCATATGTCATGTGAACACACACAGCACAGAGAGCTCATACCTTCATCTGTCATGTGAACACACACAGCACTGATAGCTCATACCTTCATATGTCATGTGAACACGTGTAGCACAGAGAGCTCATACCTTCATCTGTCATGTGAACACACACAGTACAGAGAGCTCATACCTTGATCTGTCATGTGAACACACACAGCAGAGAGAGCTCATACCATCATCTGTCATGTGAACACGTGTAGCACAGAGAGCTCATACCTTCATCTATCATGTGAAAACACACAGCACAGAAAGCTCATACCTTCATCTGTCATGTGAACACACACAGCACAGAGAGCTCATACCTTCATCTGTCATGTGAACACACACAGCACAGAGAGCTCATACCTTCATCTGTCATGTGAACACACACAGCACTGATAGCTCATACCTTCATATGTCATGTGAACACGTGTAGCACAGAGAGCTCATACCTTCATCTGTCATGTGAACACACACAGTACAGAGAGCTCATACCTTGATCTGTCATGTGAACACACACAGCAGAGAGAGCTCATACCATCATCTGTCATGTGAACACGCACAGCACAGAGAGCTCATACCTTCATCTGTCATGTGAAAACACACAGCACAGAAAGCTCATACCTTCATCTGTCATGTGAACATGCACAGCACAGAGAGCTCATACCTTCATCTGTCATGTGAACACACACAGCACAGAGAGCTCATACCATCATCTGTCATGTGAACACACACAGCACAGAGAGCTCATACCTTCATCTATCATGTGAACATGCACAGCACAGAGAGCTCATACCTTCATCTGTCATGTGAACACACAGTACAGAGAGCTCATACCTTCATCTATCATGTGAACATGAACACACAGATCAGAGAGCTCATACCTTCATCTGTCATGTGAACACACACAGTACAGAGAGCTCATACCTTCATCTGTCATGTGAACACACACAGTACAGAGAGCTCATACCTTCTTCATGTGTCATGTGAACACACACAGTACAGAGAGCTCATACCTTCTTCATCTGTCATGTGAACACACACAGTACAGAGAGCTCATATCTTCATCTGTCATGTGAACACACACAGTACAGAGAGCTCATATCTTCATCTGTCATGTGAACACACACAGTACAGAGAGCTCATACCTTCATCTGTCATGTGAACACACACAGTACAGAGAGCTCATACCTTCATCTGTCATGTGAACACACACAGTACAGAGAGCTCATACCTTCTTCATGTGTCATGTGAGCACGCACAGCACAGAGAGCTCATACCTTCTTCATCTGTCATGTGAACACGCACAGCACAGAGAGCTCATACCTTCTTCATCTGTCATGTGAACACACACAGTACAGAGAGCTCATACCTTCTTCATCTGTCATGTGAACACGCACAGCACAGAGAGCTCATACCTTCATCTGTCATGTGAACATGCACAGCACAGAGAGCTCATACCTTCATCTGTCATGTGAACATGAACACACAGATCAGAGAGAGCTCATACCTTTATCTGTCATGTGAACACACACAGTACAGAGAGCTCATACCTTCTTCATATGTCATGTGAACACGTGTAGCACAGAGAGCTCATACCTTCATCTGTCATGTGAACACACACAGCACAGAGAGCTCATACCTTCTTCATCTGTCATGTGAACACACACAGTACAGAGAGCTCATACCTTCTTCATCTGTCATGTGAACACGCACAGCACAAAGAGCTCATACCTTCTTCATCTGTCACGTGAACACACACAGTACAGAGAGCTCATACCTTCTTCATCTGTCATGTGAACACGCACAGCACAGAGAGCTCATACCTTCTTCATCTGTCATGTGAACACACACAGTACAGAGAGCTCATACCTTCATCTGTCATGTGAACACGCACAGCACAGAGAGCTCATACCTTCATATGTCATGTGAACATGAACACACAGATCAGAGAGAGCTCATACCTTCATCTGTCATGTGAACACGCACAGTACAGAGAGCTCATACCTTCATCTGTCATGTGAACACACACAGCACAGAGAGCTCATACCATCATCTGTCATGTGAACACACACAGCACAGAGAGCTCATACCTTCATCTGTCACATGAACACACACAGCGTAGAGAGCTCATACCATCATCTGTCATGTGAACATGCACAGCACAGAGAGCTCATACCTTCATCTGTCATGTGAACACACACAGCACAGAGAGCTCATACCTTCATCTGTCATGTGAACACACACAGCACAGAGAGCTCATACCTTCTTCATCTGTCATGTGAACACACACAGCACAGAGAGCTCATACCTTCATCTGTCATGTGAACACACACAGTACAGAGAGCTCATACCTTCATCTGTCATGTGAACACACACAGCACAGAGAGCTCATACCTTCATCTGTCATGTGAACACACACAGCACAGAGAGCTCATACCTTCTTCATCTGTCATGTGAACACACACAGCACAGAGAGCTCATACCTTCATCTGTCATGTGAACACACACAGTACAGAGAGCTCATACTTTCATATGTCATGTGAATACGTGCAGCACAGAGAGCTCATACCTTCCTCTGTCATGTGAACACACACAGCACAGAGAGCTCATACCTTCATATGTCATGTGAACACGTGCAGCACAGAGAGCTCATACCTTCATATGTCATGTGAACACACACAGCACAGAGAGCTCATACCATCATCTGTCATGTGAACACACACAGCACAGAGAGCTCATACCTTCATCTGTCACATGAACACACAGCACAGAGAGCTCATACCTTCATCTGTCATGTGAACACACACAGCACAGAGAGCTCATACCTTTATCTGTCATGTGAACACAGACAGTACCGAGAGCTCATACCTTCATCTGTCATGTGAACACGCACAGCACAGAGAGCTCATACCTTCATCTGTCATGTGAACACACACAGCACAGAGAGCTCATACCTTCATCTGTCATGTGAACACACACAGCACAGAGAGCTCATACCTTCATCTGTCATGTGAACACAGACAGTACCGAGAGCTCATACCTTCATCTGTCATGTGAACACACACAGCACAGAGAGCTCATACCTTCATCTGTCATGTGAACACACACAGCACAGAGAGCTCATACCTTCATCTGTCATGTGAACACACACAGTACAGAGAGCTCATACCTTTATCTGTCATGTGAACACACACAGTACCGAGAGCTCATACCTTCATCTGTCATGTGAACACACACAGCACAGAGAGCTCATACCTTCATCTGTCATGTGAACACACACAGCACAGAGAGCTCATACCTTTATCTGTCATGTGAACACAGACAGTACCGAGAGCTCATACCTTCATCTGTCATGTGAACACACACAGCAGAGAGAGCTCATACCTTCATATGTCATGTGAACACGTGCAGCACAGAGAGCTCATACCTTCATCTGTCATGTGAACACACACAGCACAGAGAGCTCATACCTTCATCTGTCACATGAACACACAGCACAGAGAGCTCATACCTTCATCTATCATGTGAAAACACACAGCACAGAAAGCTCATACCTTCATCTGTCATGTGAACACACACAGCACAGAGAGCTCATACCTTCATCTGTCATGTGAACACAGACAGTACCGAGAGCTCATACCTTCATCTGTCATGTGAACACACACAGCACAGAGAGCTCATACCTTCATCTGTCATGTGAACACACACAGCACAGAGAGCTCATACCTTCATCTGTCATGTGAACACACACAGTACAGAGAGCTCATACCTTCATCTGTCACATGAACACACACACAGCACAGACAGCTCATACCTTCATCTGTCATGTGAACATGCACAGCACAGAGAGCTCATACCTTCTTCATCTGTCATGTGAACACACACAGCACAGAGAGCTCATACCTTCATATGTCATGTGAACACGTGCAGCACAGAGAGCTCACACCTTCATCTGTCATGTGAACACGCACAGCACAGAGAGCTCATACCTTTATCTGTCATGTGAACACGCACAGCACATAGAGTCTCACCTTTGTATAAATTCCTTGATGTCCTATAAAAAGAAAATATTCACCTATTAGAGATCTGCCGGTGTCTGCCTGGTATCCCATATATGTACAATTTCTACATTATTACTAGGCCACCAGAAGATGCTAATAACAGAGTTTCTTGACATTTGCACTCTAAGATCAGACAGTCACGGAGCTATGGTGCCCATGAGAGGAGCCCCCCAGAACCTCAACATGGACGCAATCTCTCCAGACCAGAGAACCCGCTGCACATGGGATGTGACTGAACCAATGTGAGAGGGAGCATCTGAGATAGAGATGGTTAGAATTCAAATTAGTAGCTTAAAACTAGTAACGAGAGATATAGGTATTGAAGATGACATTAAGTAGAAATTATAAATAAAGTGAAGGGCCTCTCTATTCATGGTTGCCCATCTCCATCTTGCTGAAGTAGATAAATAGCTAATAAATTAAGGTTTTATATTTGGTTTCTCTGATAAAAAGTCCATACAGTCTATATAACTTAAAGGAGTTGTTTATAAATGTAGATACTGCTTCTTAAAATTACATTTTATGGATGTATTAGCAAGGAGAAACGCGGAGGAGTGGTAATTGTGGTGAAGCAGATATCTGGTTAGGACTTGGCGGTACTGGAAGGACGTTGTCTTCACCTGTAACATTTTGATATGGTCCTTCTCACGGAGCCGTTCCTCACACTGGGCCAGGTTTAGCTGAAGTTCGGTGCACTTATGGGTGAGATCCTCTAGGTTGTCTTCCATCTCTTTCAGGATCATTTCTGCCTCTCTCTCCATCTCCTCTAGAAGCTCCCTCTCTCTAGAGTTCAGAAACTGGTGAAGCTTGGTGAACTCACCGGCAATATGGTTGTTCAGGTGCAATTTGTTGACCTTAAAGAAGTGTTAGGGGGCAGGGGCGGAGAGGTGAAAGAAATACAAATTAGAAACATGTGACTGGATGATAAGACATATATTTGATTTAAATCTGGATGAGCAAACCTGAAGGATTACCATACATCTCTAAATGTTAGTCAATATGAGAATGTAATTTTATTCAGTGGTGCAGATCAACAAAACACCTAGATTTTCTTTTAAAATCACAGGACAATTTTTTTCACAATATAAAGTTAAACTATCTGGCAAACTTAGACTTTTGAAATGTAAGAATTGGTTTGGATCTTACAGTATCTCACTGAGACCTCAGATGGTTCGCATTCACTAAGGTTCACACATGCTCAACAATTGAAATGCTTAACTTTGTTGTCATTCATACGTTTTTATCACTATGAGCATGTGCAATTCCACCAGGGAGTAATTAGTGATTAGTATTTATCATAAAAATAAGCAAAAAACAGATCAGAACTCACCATGTGCTCTGTAATAAGGACTTTCTGTTTCTTGGCCTTCATACAGAGCTGTGCTAATGTCACTTTCATTGCAATCTTTTGTAGGTTTAATGGCATCTAGGAAGAGAATTAACAGAGAGGTCATTATGAGGAGGCTCTGCAAGTGAATGGAAGTCCAGGATCTCTTTACTTTCCAACCACTTTTACTCATCTCTCTGTCACTCTCTCTGTGTTACTCTCTCTCTCTCTCTCATATATATATATATATATATATATACTAGAATATTGCCCATCAAAAAATGACGGGAATCAAACTGTAAGTGAGCTAATGCTGTTTGGTGTATGGTAATGAGCTAAATAATACATTAATAAAGTAATATACTTTACCTATTTTTTTGAAATATATGCAGGAAGCATTGTGCAGAAGAGCTGACAATCTGTTTTGATGTTGCTGCAGCATACAATGTGTGTTTTCAGTTATGGAGCTGCTGTGTAAGCGTCAGCAATGTGTGCAGTGTGTAGTGTAAATAGTGTGCGTGCGTGAGTAAAATCCGTTAGGGCAGCTGTGTACTTCCGCATTATGTAAGTTAGTGTTGTAAAATGGCGCCTAATGTGTGGTGCACGGCTGTTGGTGATTTAGCCTGCTTGTTCTTGGACCTCGTCCGTCTTTTTCAGAAAATCCGTATGTGTTTGGGTCCTGTAACCTCGTTTTCGTTTTTTTCGGCTGCCATTTTTTCGGGTGTCTAAACTCTTCAATTTGGACTTAAATGGAGGTGTAACTTCACTTGCAGTGGTCCTGGGTGCCCCCTCTTGCTGTGGGTAAGCTTTTTTATGTTTGTTGTGTGTATTTATTGTATTTGTGTGTCGTAAGTCCGTAAATGTTGCGAGGTCCGCAGTTGCTGGCAAGGAGCGGCGCTCCTTGCCAGCAACTGAGGCCCCTGCTTTGCGAGGGCTGCAGCGTTAGCAACAACTTCTGACAACCCGCAGTTATGACAACTATATATGTGATAGATATCCTTTCACTTACAAATCTATATATCAATTCACCCCTTTCTGTATACTCATTCACCTCCAACCATTTCCTCCTTACCATGTCCGGATTACCCATTAGGCAAACTAGGCAGCCGCCCAAAGGGGCTTCCATGTTAGGGGCGCCACATCTAAAAAAATGGTTCCTGGCTTAAAAAAAATGAAATGTTGCAGTTCATAGTCTGGCTACTAGGGGGTAACCACCTAGAACAAGAGAGTTACAACAGGAAAGGGAACTTACATGTACAGAAAAGGCAAACATGGGTCTGTGTATACCTTGCATACTCACTTGCAGGGGCTCCTCCACTGCACTGCCTAGGGACTCCAAAAAAGAGATACAGCCCCACTCCTTACTGATTCAACACCACTTTCCTTCTATCACCAATTACCTCTACTCTCTCTCCATACTAACTCCACCTTTGGTCTACATTTAAACTCACCCCAATCATTTGACTTTGTACCCACTCATGATCACTGTCTTGCTATATCTCCCCCTATATTCCCTGTGCGGAATTTCCTGTCCCTAAACTGTACTTATGACTGGTAGACAAGTAACCAAAATGAAATAGGTCTTAATGCTGTTGGTGTTCAGATAAGAACCGACTTGGTAAAGATGTTACCTTCTAAAAGCAATAACCCAGTATTTAATTTTTAGTTTCCTGTCCATTAAAGATGCCTACTTATCAGTAAAAAACACATATATCAAATTGGTGTCTCAGTTATGTGCTATGTCAGCAAAGAGAGAAATTCAGAACTGTACCTTTTAGAAGAGAAGGTGATAAAGCTAGGTTGGAGATGATGTGTGACTATATTGGGATGCATAGTATGTTTGATCATCACCATTTCATTAATACAACTGGCATTTATTCATGTTTATTTTACGATGTATAACTCAGAGGCGTTCCACTGGTTCTCTTGGACTGCCACCCTACACAGACGGACACAACTGCATTGAATTTATTGTTCTTGTCACCAATAAATTACATTTGTTTTACTCTTCACGACCCAACATTTTGCTATAATTATTTTGCAAGTAGCAATTGTGGCACAGTGTATTCTCACCTTTATGCAGGTAAATGCTTCTTGCAGAGGTAGAAAATTGTGCTGAGCATGTTGCAGGGAGTCTCGGCACACCAAGCAGCAAAGCTTGGAATCTTCAGTGCAGAAGACACTTAATTCTTCATTATGCTCCTTACAGAGTGGTCCCTGTCCATCCTTCTCCTGCTCCTCCTCTAGAAATGCTGTAGCCTGACATAACCTCACAGAATTAGCTAAAGCTAGATTACGAGAATAGGCCCCACTAGTACATTCCTGTTCATAAGTAGGACACTTCTCTTCATCATTTCCATCCATAGATGCCCATTCCTTTTTCAAGCAGTCCGGACAGAAATTGTGCCCACAATGGAGCAGTTCAGGTTCTGTGGAGATCTTCTGGCACAATATGCAGTTGAGGTCACTTGAGATATTTCCAGTGGCCATTATTCAAGATATTATGGTATTCAATAAGTTCAACTGCAAGATTGAACCACAAACTTTACTTCTACCTAGAGAAATAGAAAAGAAATAAAAGGCGCACCCTGAGAAAAAAATGCACACATTCCTGCAAAACTGGATAGACGAACCGAAACAGTAAAAGCATAGCCACATTGAGATATTTCACAAACACATACAGACCAATTAAATCAAAGGCCGTACTGGCATCAGCAAGCCCGCAAAGGTTGCAGGCTTGAAATTCGGATGCGTTACAGAGCTATTAAATTGCACTATGCCCCGAGTTACGCAAGCCCGTAAACCATTTTTCGCACACTGGATGTGCGGCCGTAACTATGAGAAATTAGTCAAACTCATAGATACGGGTTTCGACAGAGCCAATGGCAAATAAGATCGTCGTCATTACATCACTGAAAAAAGGGGGTTAGATTTCAAAGCCTTACAGTTTTTAATTACGATTTTCGATCAGACCCGCATTCCAGACATAATGCTAAATAATAAATCAGTAAATATGATATTCTAGTCCATGCGAGTTCCATTATATGTATTAACATATTGCCAGGATCGATATAACACGGAAATTAAACATTAAAAAAAGTATTTTATATTGCAGATTTGCGAGCTTGAGAATGTTGTGCTATTCATTTAAATGCCTATCATCACTTTCCCTTTAATTATAAGTACAGTAGTGTGTGTATATTTGCATTTACATTGCTACGGATGGGACTTTAACCGCCTTCCGGGTCCTCTCTAGTATCCAAAGGCTTTTTGGCTCCATTTTGCGTGTTAGGGGCTTGAACGCCAGTGGATTTGTAGCAATTTAATAGCGTGATTGGAAACGTAACAGTTACCGGCTTAATAGAACATAGGATTTGCGGCTGCAGAGTTATTATAGTATTCAATAAGTTCAACTGCAAGATTCAACCACAAACTTAACTTCTACTTAGAGAAATATATATATATATATATATATATATATATATATATATATACAGTAGACTGTAGTTGGGGTTACATTCCCCGGGCATAAGTGACTGAGCCAGGGCAGTGTTGGCGTTACATTCCCTGGGCATGAGTGACTGAGCCAGGGCAGTGTTGGGGTTACATTCCCCGGGCATGAGTGACTGAGTCAGGGCAGTGTTGGGGTTACATTCCCCGGGCATGAGTGACTGAGCCAGGGCAGTGTTGCGGTTACATTCCCCAGGCATGAGTGACTGAGCCAGGGCAGTGTTGGGGTTACATTCCCCGGGCATGAGTGAGTGAGCCAGGGCAGTGTTGGCGTTACATTCCCTGGGCATGAGTGACTGAGCCAGGGCAGTGTTGGGGTTACATTCCCTGGGCATGAGTGACTGAGTCAGGGCAGTGTTGGGGTTACATTCCCCGGGCATGAGTGACTGAGCCAGGGCAGTGTTGTGGTTACATTCCCCAGGCATGAGTGACTGAGCCAGGGCAGTGTTGGGGTTACATACCCCGGGCATGAGTGAGTGAGCCAGGGCAGTGTTGGCGTTACATTCCCTGGGCATGAGTGACTGAGCCAGGGGAGTGTTGGCGTTACCTTCTCTGGGCATGAGTGACTGAGCCAGGGCAGTGTTGGAGTTACATTCCCGGGGCCTGAGTGACTGAGCCAGTGCAGTGTTGGGGTTACATTCCCCGGGCATGAGTGACTGAGCCAGTGCAGTGTTGGGGTTACATTCCCCGGGCATGAGCGACTGAGCCAGTGCAGTGTTGGCATTACATTCCCCGGGCATGAGTGACTGAGCCAGGGCAGTGTTGGCATTACAATTTCCCGGGCATGAGTGACTGAGCCAGTGCAGTGCTGGGGTTACATTCCCTGGGCATGCGTGACTGAGCCAGTGCTGTGTTGGCTTTACATTCCCCTGGCATGAGTGACTGAGACAGGGCAGTGTTGGGGTTACATTCCCCGGGCATGAGTGACTGAGCCAGGGGAGTGTTGGAGTTACCTTCTCTGGGCATGAGTGACTGAGCCAGGGCAGTGTTGGCGTTACATTCCCTGGGCATGAGTGACTGAGCCAGGGCAGTGTTAATGTTACATTCACCGGGCATGAGTGACTGGACCAGTGTGGTGCTCGGGTTACATTCCCTGGGCATGCGTGACTGAGCCAGTGCTCTGTTGGCATTACATTCCCTGGGCATGAGTGACTGAGCCAGGGCAGTGTTGGGGTTACATTCCCCAGGCATGAGTGACTGAGCCAGTGCAGTTTTGCCGTTACATTCCCCGGGCATGAGGGACTGAGCCAGGGCAGTGTTGGGGTTAAATTCCTCTGGCATAAGTTACTGAGCCAGTGCAGTTTTGGCGTTACATTCCCCTGGCATGAGTGACTGAGCCAGGGCAGTGTTGGGGTTACATTCCCCGGGCATGAGTGACTGAGCCAGTGCAGTGTTGGGTTTACATTCCCCGGACATGAGTGACTGAGCCAGAGCAGTGTTGGGGTTACATTGCCCGGGCATGAGTGACTGAGCCAGTGCAGTGCTGGGTTTACATTCCCCGGGCATGAGTGACTGAACCAGTGCTGTGTTGGCATTACATTCCCCGGGCGTTAGTGACTGAACAAGGGCAGTGTTGGGGTTACATTCCCCGGGCGTGAGTGACTAAGCCAGGGCAGTGTTGGGGTTACATTCCCCGGGCATGAGTGACTGAGCCAGGGCAGTGTTGGGGTTACATTCCCCCAGGCATGAGTGACTGAGCCAGGGCAGTGTTGGCATTCCATTCCCCGGGCATGAGTGACTGAACCAGTGCAGTGCTGGGTTTACATTCCCCGGGCATGAGTGACTGAGCCAGAGCGGTGTTGGGGTTACATTCCACAGGCATGAGTGACTGAGCCAGGGCAGTGTTGGCATTACATTCCCCGGCCATGAGTGACTGGACCAGTGCGGTGCTGGGGTTACATTCCCTGGGCATGCGTGACTGAGCCAGTGCTCTGTTGATATTACATTCCCTGGGCATGAGTGACTGAGCCAGGGCAGTGTTGGGGTTTCATTCCCCAGGCATGAGTGACTGAGCCAGGGCAGTATTGGGATTACATTCCCTGGGCATGAGGGACTGAGCCAGGGCAGTGTTGGGGTTACATTCCCTGGGCATGAGTGACTGAGCCAGTGCAGTGTTGGGGTTACATTCCCCAGGCATGAGCGACTGAGCCACTGCAGTGTTGGGGTTACATTCCCCGGGCATGAGTGACTGAGCCAGGGCAGTGTTGGGATTACATTCCCCGGGCATGAGGGACTGAGCCAGGGCAGTGTTGTCGTTACATTCCCTGGACATGAGTGACTGCGCCAGTGCAGTATTGGTGTTACATTCCCTGGGCATGAGTAACTGCGCCAGGGCAGTGTTGGGGTTACATTCCCCGGGCATGAGTGACTGAGCCAGTGCAGTGTTGGGGTTACATTCCCCGGGCATGAGTGACTGAGCCAGTGCAGTGCTGGGTTTACATTCCCCGGGCATGAGTGACTGAACCAGTGCTGTGTTGGCATTACATTCCCCGGGCGTTAGTGACTGAACAAGGGCAGTGTTGGGGTTACATTCCCCGGGCGTGAGTGACTAAGCCAGGGCAGTGTTGGGGTTACATTCCCCGGGCATGAGTGACTGAGCCAGGGCAGTGTTGGGGTTACATTCCCCCAGGCATGAGTGACCGAGCCAGGGCAGTGTTGGCATTACATTCCCCGGGCATGAGTGACTGAACCAGTGCAGTGCTGGGTTTACATTCCCCGGGCATGAGTGACTGAGCCAGAGCGGTGTTGGGGTTACATTCCACAGGCATGAGTGACTGAGCCAGGGCAGTGTTGGCATTACATTCCCCGGCCATGAGTGACTGGACCAGTGCGGTGCTGGGGTTACATTCCCTGGGCATGCGTGACTGAGCCAGTGCTCTGTTGGCATTACATTCCCTGGGCATGAGTTACTGAGCCAGGGCAGTGTTGGGGTTTCATTCCCCAGGCATGAGTGACTGAGCCAGGGCAGTATTGGGATTACATTCCCCGGGCATGAGGGACTGAGCCAGGGCAGTGTTGGGGTTACATTCCCTGGGCATGAGTGACTGAGCCAGTGCGGTGTTGGGGTTACATTCCCCAGGCATGAGCGACTGAGCCACTGCAGTGTTGGGGTTACATTTCCCGGGCATGAGTGACTGAGCCAGGGCAGTGTTGGGATTACATTCCCCGGGCATGAGGGACTGAGCCAGGGCAGTGTTGGGGTTAAATTCCTCTGGCATAAGTTACTGAGCCAGTGCAGTTTTGGCGTTACATTCCCCTGGCATGAGGGACTGAGCCAGGGCAGTGTTGGGGTTAAATTCCCCGGGCATGAGTGACTTAGCCAGGGCAGTGTTGGGGTTACATTCCCCGGGCATGAGTGACTGAGCCAGTGCAGTGTTGTCGTTACATTCCCTGGACATGAGTGACTGCGCCAGTGCAGTGTTGGTGTTACATTCCCTGGGCATGAGTAACTGGGCCAGGGCAGTGTTGGGGTTACATTCCCCGGGCATGAGTGACTGAGCCAGGGCAGTGTTGGGGTTACATTACCCGGGCATGAGTGACTGAGCCAGGGCAGTGTTGGGGGTTACACTCCCCTGGCATGAGTGACTGAGCCAGGGCAGTGTTGGGATTACATTCCCTGTGCATGAGTGAGTGAGCCAGGGCAGTGTTGGGGTTTCATTCCCCGGGCATGAGGGACTGAGCCAGGGCAGTGTTGGAGTTACATTCCCCGTGCATGAGTGACTGTGCCAGTGCAGTGTTGTTGTTACATTCCCTGGGCATGAGTGACTGAGCCAGGGCAGTGTTGGGGTTACATTCCCTGGGCATGAGTGACTGAGCCAGGGCAGTGTTGGGGTTACATTCCCCGGTCATGAGTGACTGAGCCAGGGCAGTGTTGGGGTTACATTCCCCAGGCATGAGTGACTGAGCCAGGGCAGTGTTGGGGTTACATTCCCCGGTCATGAGTGACTGAGCCAGGGCAGTGTTGTGGTTACATTCCCCAGGCATGAGTGACTGAGCCAGGGCAGTGTTGGGGTTACATTCCCCGGGCATTAGTGACTGAGCCAGCGTAGTGTTGGGGTTACATTCCCCGGGCATGAGTGACTGAGCCAGGGCAGTGTTGGTGTTACATTCCCAGGGCACGAGTGACTGAGCCAGAGCAGTGTTGGCATTACACTCCCCCACTCCCTGGGCATGAGTGATTGAGCAAGCGCAGTGTTGGGGTTACATTCCCTGGGTTCAGCATCGCACCCTCCAGTCAAAAATACCTGTGTGTAAGTGAGGAGTGTCCTTTTTGCTCTTATTGCAAGTCTCTCCCCTGGTGTAGTTTGTGTCCTATGAGCACCATTGGAGCTCCTTAAGAGGCGCGCGGTGTAGGGCTTTGTGGTTTATTGCGATACTGTGGTGTGTTTTTTCTTTTGTGTATATGTATTTTTTCTTGATAATGAATTAATTAGTGAAATAATAAATTAATATATTTTGCGTATTTGTAAGTAATTTATGCAGAAAGCAATGGGCTGAAGAGCTGACAATCTGTTTCAATGTTCCTGCAGCATACAATGTAGACTTGCAGTGTTGTGGAGCTGAGGTGTAAGTGTCAGCAATGTGTGCAGTGTGTAGTGTAAATAGGCTGCGTGCTCGAGGGGAAGCTGTTAGTGTAGCTGTGTACTTCCGCATTCCGCAAGTTAGTGTTGTAAAATGGCGGCGATTGTGTATGTGGTACGCGGGTGTGGATGATTTAGCGTCCTTGCTAATAGTGTATGTTGTACCTCGTACGTTTTTTGTAAAAGTCATGTGTGCTTGCCGGTGTTTTGCGACTTTAGGGGTCGTGTAGCCTCGCTTTTGTTTTTTTCGGCACCAATTTTACTCTTACTTTTTGAGTGTCTAAACTTGGTAAATTGGACTGAAATTGAGGTGTAACTTTACTTGCAGACGTCCTGGGTGTCCCCCCTTGCGGTGGGTAAAACTTTTATTTCATTTTTGTGTGTATTTATTGTTTTTTTATGTTTTCCGCTGTGCTCGGTTCGGGCGTTATGGTCGTATTCTTGTGAGTTCATAATTTTTTATTTCTAAGTCCCGCGGCTCTTATTTTTTTTTGTGTAAGTCCGTAATTTAGTTTTTTCTAAGTCCTGCTTCTGTGGGTCTTTGTAACCGCTTGTGAGGCACCGTAGAGCCTCCACCTCCGCAAATGTGACCCCTCGCTTTTCGAGGGTCTGCATTTTCGGCCTGCACTGAGCCTTCGGCTCATTGCAGCCGACGTGGGAGCCTCCACCTACCGCAAATGCGGCCCCTCGCTTTGCGAGGGTCCGTATTTGCAGCCCAAACTGCGTCCTTAACTTTGTGAGGGACGCAGTTCTTGCAAGCTTGCTTTGCAAGCTCGCAAAGAGTGACAATGTTTCAGAGTTTGACAACTATTATATGTGATGTATTTATTATATATGCTTTAATCCCTATGGCCCTCATTCAATAGCAATTTTGACAATTGAATAGGGGTCTAAATAAGCACATCACATATATTTTTTAAAGAAGTTTTTAGTTATTAAGCATCTATCCAAAAGCAAGGTTTTCACTAACGAAAAACTTCTTTAAAAAATATATGTTATGTGATTATTTTGATCCCTATTGAATTAGCAAAATCGCAATTGAATATGGGCCTAAGTGTCTGTTAACTTGGATATATATCTATGTATTCACATATGTATTGTAATATGTAAATGTTCATTCATCTGGACTAATATGAGTATTCAAAACTCTGTTTTTTACAAATAACAATTATTAACAAAGATACTAAAATGTACCAATAAGGGGAAAGGAAGCATTTTCCTTTATAGTAAAATCAGGTTTAAGAGAGAAATTCGACCTGTCATTAGAGACTGGTTATATCATATATTATATATTTTTTGGGTTCTGTTTATTTTTGTTTTTTTTTCGTTTTGTTCTATATTTTGTGTTTTTTTATATTTTGTATTATACAGGCAATCCGATTATTGAAAACGCATAGGAACGGTGAAACGCGTTTGGGCACTACACACACACAACTTTTGTTTTATTGACCACTATTATCTCTGTCTATTTGGACACTATACTGTCCGAACTTTAGACCTTTATTTTATGTTTGAATAATTTGTATACACCAAATCAATTATAATTATCACTGGCTGTTTCACCAGACGTCTTTTCGGGTATATCCCACTGGGATGTTAGCATATAAATAAATGGTGAAATTACATAAATATATACTAAATATATTTAGATACATTCTATTCTATTCAAATTGTGACCATTAGGAGTCCCTTTTGGGGCATAGCCTTAAAGCCGTAAAGTTCTAGGAGAACTAGGCTTAAAATAAATGTTATCACACAAAACCATTCCATCTGAAGACGTTTGGACACAGGTCGAGTTTGTAACACCAGAGGAGCAAGCATAATGAATATCCGCACAAGCTAAACCTACCTCACGTTATGAGGTTTCTACATGTGAGTGGAATACCATATTAGTTTGAGTACTTGTTCTTTATATGTCTCTGATCTGGCTGATCTGCACTAGGAAGCTGTGTGCTTTCTCTCCTCTATTCCCTTTTGTATTTTTCAAGATTTTAAATGTATAAATAAAAGTTTCTATTTTAATAATTCAGTTTGTGGTACAAATACAATAAAACAACCACAAAAAATGTTATTCTTTTTTGTTTTCATCTCTGGATGAACTGACTGTATCAGATGCTAAATATTTTGTGAGGTTTTCTTAAAATTTGAAAGATTTTCTATAAGGTGATGCCATTATTAATAAGATTCTTATATTTTCACATGTAAATTATTGGATACAGAAGTATTAGCTGTATTATTCATGCATGTTGTTTTTATTTAGTTGTTCAGTCGTGTCTGACTCTCCCTGACCTTATGGACCTCAACATGCCAGGTATTACTGTCAGCCACTGCCCCCCCCCCCCCTCCTTCTCTAGGGATTCTTGTCTTCTCATGATATGGCCAAAATATTTCAGCTTTAGCCCCATGATCATACCTTCCAGTGAACAGTTTGACTTAATGTCCTGGATCTTCTTGCAGTCCATGGGATTCTAAGCAGTTTTCTCCAACACCACAATTCAAAGGTGTCAATTCTCCGATGCTCAGCCTCCTTTATGGTCCAGCTCTCATATCCGTATGTTACTACTGGGAATACCATAGCTCTAACTATGCGGACCTTTGTTGATAGTTTAATTTATTTGCTTTATAATAGCATATCAGGACTTGCCAAAGCTTTCCTCCCGAGAAACAAATGTATTTTATTTTCATGTCTGCATTCACCATCTGCTGATTACTTGGATTCCATGAAAATAAAATCTCCACATCTTCCCTATTTGCCAGGAAGTGAGATTGCCGTTTGCCATGATATTTATCATTTTAACGTTGAGCAGCAGGCCAACTTTTGCACTCTCTTCTTTCACCCTCATCAATAGGTCATTTACTTCCTTCTCACTTTCAGCCATCAGAGTAGTATCATCCCTGTATATGAAGTTGTTGATATTTTTTCCATTGATATTAATTTCCGGCTTTGGATTTGTCCAGTCCGGCCTTACGCATGATGTAATGATCCATGATGGGAAATAAAGAATATATGCCAAGTGGAGTGGAGACAGACGTACTTAAATGAAGCCCAGAACAACCTTTCTCATTTAGCAAAAACGTGTACAAATTGTTTAAGCACACACTTTAAATACATGCCAGAGACATTTGTGAGTACCAGGTTCCCTCAAAAAGTTACCTTTTTATTATTTTACCTTTTATTATTATACCTTCAATTTGGGGTCTGAAGATGTATATGTATTACATTAAAACATTGATGCATATATAAAGAATTTGATACATAATAGTGATAGTAAAAGTGATTACAATCTAAAGGGAATGGGTATATAAAAGAAAACAAATGGGAAGAAAAAAAATTAGAGATGGGCAAGATTTTTATAGTAGCAGGACTTGTAGAAAGTGTTGGGCCTGGGTACATATGGAGCTTAGAAACTTGTTTCAGATATGGGATCCTACAAAACAAATATTGTGTGCTTGATTCAGAGGAGACTATAGTGACATTATAGTTTGTGGGGAAAAAAAACAAGTACAGTAAACAAACGGTTATCCGGCACCTAACCAACCAGCACTCACAAACAACCAGCACCGGCATCAATTCCCCATTTTCAAAAAACTTCTGCTAAACCGGCATAAGCGGCACTATCCGGCACTATCCAGCAGTTCGAGGCTGCAAAAAAAAAAAGCTAACTTTTTTCTAATTGTTTTTTGTTTTGGGCCCTATATGGCCCACTTTAAGTGCTAATGCCTTTTTAAATGCATTTTGAGGGGATTTGGGGGGGGGGGGGGGGGTTAAGGGCAATCCCGTAGGTGCAGGATAATCAGGAGTTTATTGTACTTGAATATCATACATTACACATCCGGTGTACTAAAGATGTAGTATCCTGGAGACTCTGCATTGTTGTAGAGAGCTTAGAGCCTCAAAAGGAGTCAACCTGATAAGATAAGAGTGAAATTATTGTTTGTGTGTAAAAATAGGTATTTATAATGTTGAAATTAACATTTATTATCTGTCCGGCAGCAGGGTAAGGGGGCAGAACAGAATTTTACATATTGTCCTAATGCTACTGAGGGACATAATATTAATGTAATATCTATATACTAGGACTCTTCTAAAGAGGCCACATACCAATATCTACAGTAGATAAAAAACGTCACACATTTAAGCGCAAAGAAAACAATCAACGTATCAGTGCTGTTTTCAAGAATGTCTTAACAGGTTACGGAATACAAGCACAAATGTGACATGTGAAATATTGTCCTATTCTGGAAGAGAAGATATGTACAGATCTCATGAGTATAGAGATGACCACACAAGGGAGTTAATTGACAAAAAGATACCAGCGGTACAAATTATAAATGTTTTTATCTCACACCTGTAAAATAAAAAACAAGGGATTAAGGACATCAAATATAACAAGCAGCAAGAAAGATGAAGTTTTTTTTTGTGAGGGTGAAATGCATTGTTAATACATTTAAAGGAAGTTTGGGGATGAAGAACGAGTGCAGTGAGGAGCATTGGCGGAAGGTTTAAATAGTGTGTGGGGGAGTTCCAGCTCATCCCACAACTACAGGTTAATTTTAGTAACTTGTGCTTTGTGGTTTGAGCCTTCTCTCTAAGTGTAGGTAGCTTTGAGGAGTGGCAGTTTTTAGCTACGCTGTGCTAGCCTGATTAGAGGCCAAAAGGTACATGAGAAGTGGATAGGGTAGATGGTAATGTTTGTTGAGCGATGGACAGAAAAGTTTTGCTGTGTTCAGTGGTGGGTTTGTGAATGTACCCGATGAAGCAGTTAAACTTACATCTTCCTAGGGACTTAATGATATGTTGAGTGGTCTGGTTTTTGAGATGCTGAAGTAGCAGCTCCTACGTGGAATGAATGGCCGTACACATAAGGATCCAGACCCAGCAGAATTCGAGACAAGCAGACGTAATAAATGAATGTCACTGTGGAGAGAGGTTGGCTGTAGATGAGAAGAAGAGGATGATGGGTAAGTTTGGAAGCTTGGTCAATAGGCATTGGATTTCCTGTACGAGACACCAGGGATTGCCAGTTGGATAGTAGGTAATCTTGATGGAAGTTTTACTTGCCATGAGGAAGTTTGAGTATGAATTGGTCATTCTGTTGGATGATAGATTGCTTGGTGAGGTAACTGGTCTGGCATTGGGATGTGATTATTTTACTAGGACAAAGAAATTTGTAGAAGGTGAGAGTAGCTGCTATTGTGATGGGCTAGGAGGTATTGTCTCTGAATGGATTGGTGAGGTGCAGTGTAAATAGTCGTCTGAATAGAGGTTTGTCGTTAGGGAGTTGTTGCCATGGTCCAGAAGTTTGTTGGGCTGCCAGTCCTCGTAGGTAGGACTTAGTCTGTTGATCAGAATATTTTTAGTATTTTGCACGTAAGAGAAACGGAGGTATTTATGCAAACCGAGTGTCCTTGCTAATTTGAGTCCCTTGTCAGTAAAGCAGTGAGGGTAGGAAGCGCTGCTTGTGAAGATGACTTGGGACGGTCTGTTCTCTGGCCAGGAGACTCTCTAATTGCGCGCCCATTTGTCAACTCATTTGATATATAGGTTGCTGTAAGAAACAAAGTTGTTGTTGTTACTTGGAACGCATAGAGGATGGTGTGTTTCATTTAATGGGAAGGCTTTTATTATTTTCCTGAGCTAAAGCACATATACATGTTCCTGATCTGTTAGCCGGATACCGAGCAGCCCATTCCTTCAACGAAGATCCAGATCCCTTATTTAGTGGGGAATTCCTGTGGCCAAAGGCAGGGATTGTCTGTAGCTAATTAGGCCCCCTTTTGGGATCTTCACAAACTGGTGGCAGTCGGTGGGAGCTCGGTGCAAGAACCATTAGCAAGGATGGCCAGCTGTCAGGCCGAGCAGAGGACCTAGACTGTTCTGCTGGTGATACCACCCGATCTGGACAACTCACCACCGGCAGTGAATGATGAGGTTACCAGAAGGTGCCAAGAGCGGATAGCTCTCTTTGTCACTAGATCATCTGATGAACGAATTGATCAAATTATGAAAAACATTTCCCAGGAGATCCAGAGTGAGCAGAATGGGAGATCATCCGAGGCTCCTGCTCCCAATTCAGCTGGTGGGTCTACAAAAAGCTTGAGGTACTTTGATGAGGACAGAGAAGATATTGATGGCTACCTTCAGGACTTTGAGCGGCAGTGCAAACTACACAGTATTCCCCAAGCCGAGTGGGTCAAGCTCCTTGATAGTCGGCTTAGCAGCAAAGCCAGCATTGCCTACCGGACTATTCCCCTGGACCAGATGGAGGACTACTGCGAGGTCCGACAAGTACTCCTCGACCGATATGCGATCTTGCCTGAAACCTACCGTAGGCAATTTCGTACCATGACTAAGTCAGGGAGGGAAACTCATGTGGATCTGATGTGGAAGATGATGCATGCCTGTGAAAGTTGGTTGAGGGGCGAGGCTGCTCACACAGTTGTATTATCAGATTCCAGACTCAATGCGAGAGTGGATCCTAGATCAGATACTCACTTCTGCTGAGGAGGCAGCCCACCTGGCAGATCAGTACCTGGAAACGATGATGGCTTCACGGTCGGCATATCAAAGCTGCAAATATAGAGGGGCCACTTCTTCCCATCCCTGTCCCACCAGCAGTTGTACCCTGGCCTCCCAGAACCTTGGCAGCCAGGCAAGAATCTTGGGGCCCAGTGCACCCCGGCGGCGGGATGGCCACCAGGACCGGTGACCCAGCAGAGACAGTTTGACCCCCAGTGTTTTGGCTGTAATCGAATATGACATCTGAGGAGGGATTGCCCCCATACCCCTCGTCAGACTGGTCCAGGCCCCAGCCGGCCAGTTTATTATTTAGGGAACTGGGATGACCCATTATATGAGGGTGAGGGCCCTGAACAGTACCATGGCTGCTCTGATGGATTTACCGGTTTTGCAGCCATTAACATTGTACAGTTCCCCCTGGGGGACAACCGCAGGCGGCATCTACAACCGGTTGTCGTGGATGGACAGGTTGTGGAAAGTTTTAGGAACCCGCCATCACGGTTATCCATCCAGACTTTGTTAGCTCGTCGGCTTTGCTATCTAAGAAACTGGACGTAGTGGAAGCTGGAGGGCAGTGACTTGCCCGCTGATGTGTTACTGGGCAATCACCTGGGGCTAATAAAGTGTCGCTACGTGAACATTGTGACCCGTGCCCAAGCCACCACCCAGCGTGTAAAGGATCCAGAACCGGTGCCAGCGGACCTCTCCCCGACCCATTCGACAGGGGTAAGTCCATTACCTGCTTGGGGAACTGGGGTTACTTGGACCAGAGTAGAGGAGTTTAAGAGGGAGTTACAGGATGATAGCACCTTAGAGGGGATTGGGCAGAAGGCTAACAAGGGCACATTAGAGAAGGAAAGGGAACAGTTTATTTGGGACCAAGAGTTGCTTTATCAAGTTACCACAGGGGAGGGTACCGCAGACCCAGTGGAGGCGAGAAAGCAACGGGTCATCCCCAGAAAGTTCAGAATGGCTTTGCTAGGATTGGCCCATGACATTCCCTTAGCTGGCACATGGGGAGGACGTCTAACTCACATATATTACTTTCCTAGAGTGAACAGGGACGTAAAGGAATATTGCGATACATGTGACTTGTGTCAGACGTTCAGCCACCGATGTCGAGGGACCAGGCCCTCCCTCCAGAGTATATAATTGGTATATAGTTGGTCCCCTGGCCCACCCCAGCCACTCAGGGAAACGGTATATTCTACTGTAGCAGAAGCCCTGGTGGGAATCTTCTCGAGGGTGGGGTTCCCGAGGGAGATATTATCTGACCATGGGACTCAGTATATGGCCGAGCTAACCCAGCAACAGTGGCAGGTTTGTGGTATAAAGCATCTGTGTTCATCCCCTTTACCATTCCCAAACCAATGGCCTATGTGAATGTTCAATGGGACTCTGAAACGAATGCTTAGAGCCTCAGTCTACCAGGACTACAGTCATGATCTGCAGAGATCTTGGATCCCAGGAAAATAAAATCCGTCACTGCATCCACTTCTTCCCCGTCTATCTGCCAGCAACTGAGACTGCCGTTTGCCATGATCTTCGTCTTTTTAATGTTGAGAAGCAGATCAACTTTTGCACTCTCTTCTTTTACCCTCATTAATAGGCCCTTAAAGATTGTTTTTAGTAAGTCAGTATGTGGAAATTCACAACATAATTTAGCCACATAAAAGTGTTCTTTTTTTGTTACTCTCCCTGTGCCCATTTCTTAGGACACAGATAACAAAAGATCTATTAAGATCATAAAGAGGAGGTGTAAGAATATTCAAAAGCTGTTATTATAGTACAGTGTTTTTGCTCTGGACACTACAATAAACCAATTAACACGAACCTCATGTATAAGCATACAGATTCTGTCCTGTACAATCAGAGTTCCCAGAATATGTTGAGGATGTGTAATACAACAAGGCTTAATTAGGCTGGATTAGCTGATCCTAATGGTACTAAGCAACTCTACAGCTGGGACACTATTCATTGTAATTGAAAATCACACCAGTCATGTTAATTAGTGAAGAAATATGTAGTCATATATATAATTTCAGATCTAACTGCAGTGGTGAATGACACTGATCGAATTCCTGTTAGGAACTGGGTTGAGTGTTTACTCACCTGATGGTATTGCACTGTTTGAAGATGAGGAACCTGCCTTCATGGTCATGAGATTTGGCTATTAACACCTACAGAGGCAAGAACAAGATATCAATCATAACAATATTCTGATTAACTACAACACCTCAGCTCAAAGTCAATCCACATTGAACATCAATTGGTGAAATGTTAAACATAACCAGACATGTACACACTCTGTAGCCAGCCAATAGTATGTCAATATCTATACCAATCAGTATTCAGTGAGGAGTGATCATGAGGAGGACTTTGGGGATGGTCCTAACACCTCTTCTAAAGCAGCACTGGGCCCACACCTTCCGTGCCCGCACACCTCCTCCCTCTTCCACGTCTAGGTGGTCTTTGAGTGTGGGGTGCCACTACGTTGGGTGGCTGGGGATCAGCTTGAGCTGGTGATGAGGTCTGAGATGAGAGGGCCGCCATCTCTGGTGGCAGTTACATAGTTACACAGTTACATTGTATTTAAGGTTGAAAAAAAGACTTTCAGTCAATCAAGTTCAACCTTTTAAGATCTCCTCTGATCTGCAATATGCGGATTAACTATTAATTAATTAGTTGTTAATTAATTAATAATCAATTATTTAATTTATTATTATTTCTTCATTATTAATTAATCCAGAGGAAGGCAAACAGAAGAAAAAAAAAACCAAGCAAGACTTAGCCAATCGTCTCAAAGGGAATAAAAAAAAAAAAAATCAATTCCTTCCTGATCCCAGACCCCGGCGACCGGATTTCTCCCTGGATCATTACTGACTCTCTAATTATCCATGATAACCCTAAATTCCCTTTTTAATTAGAAATAAATCCAGTCCCCTTTTAAAGTAATCTATCAAATCCGCTGTCACCACCTCATCTGGTAGAGAATTCCACAGATTAACCACCCTTACTGTGAAGAAACCTTTTCTTTCTTTAAGGTGGAATCTTTTTACTTCTAACCTCAAGGGATGTCCTCTTGTCAGTTGAAATCGTCTTGGCACAAAAAACTCCCTTGACAAATCTTTATACTGACCCTGGATGTATTTATATAAGGTAATCATATCTCCTCTTAGACGCCTTTTTTCTAGAGAAAATAAGTTTAATTTGGTTAGTCTTTCTTTATAACTTAGCCCCTCCATTCCCCTTCTTAGTTTTGTTGCCCTCCTCTTTACCTTTTTCAGCTCTAAAATGTCATTTTTATGAAGTGGTGCCCAAAATTGTACTCCATATTCCAAATTAGGGCGTACTAGAGATTTGTATAGTGGTAGAATTATATCTGCTTCCCTGGCTTCTATACCCTTCTTAACACATGCTAATATTTTATTTGCCTTTGCAGCTGCTCCTTGGCTTTGAGCACTGTTACCTAGGTGGTTGTCCACAAGCACTCCCAAATCCCTTTCAATATCTGATACACCTACATTTTGCTCCATTAAGATTATAAGTTGCTTGGCTATTTTTCCTTCCCAGATGCATAACTTTACATTTATTCGTATTAAATCTCATCTGCCATTCGATTTTATGTAAATCCCTTTGGAGGGAAAGCACATAATTATCTGATTTAACTACCTTGCACAACTTCGTGTCATCAGCAAAAATGGAGACACCACACTCCAATCCTACCTCTAAGTCATTAATAAATATGTTAAAAAGGAGAGGACCTAATACTGAACCCTGAGGAACCCCACTTGCCACATTAGTCCAATCGGAGTATGTTCCATTTACAACAACCCTTTGCTTCCTGTCTTTTTGCCAGCTCTCAATCCATGAGCAGATATTTACTGCAATTCCTGTGTCTCTTAGTTTGCACAATAGTCTCCCATGTGGCACTGTATCAAAATCCTTTGCAAAATCCAAAAAGACTGCATCCACTTGAGTTGCCCTGATCCAGGTTCCTACTAACCTCCTCATAGAAACTAATTAGATTTGTTTGACATGACCTATCCCGTATAAATCCATGTTGACTCCTACTTATAATCCCACTCAATCCACTCCTTCAGGATCCGCTCCCATCCACAGTATGTGATGTTGGCTGGTGGGCCACCTCTGCCATCATCTTCTTCACCTTCAGTCGGCTGTCGTCATACATTTGTTTGACAGACTTAATATCCCTGTTAGCTACAGCTGTTGCTGTATTAGGGGTTGCAATCTCACTCCAGGCCTTTGTCTTCTAGCTAGGCCTCACATCCCTCCCACCATGTATGATGCTAAAGCGGGCACGGATTTCCCTGAGGAGGACGTCCATCTCAGCTGTGCTGTAATTGGGGGCCTGGTACTTTGGCACAGCCTCTTGCCCTTCCAACTGTGCCTGGGGTTCCTGGCCTCCCTGTTCTCTCCCTGGGGCCAGTCCCTCATCCCCACTACCTCCCCCCTGGGATCAGGCCCCTGATCCTCTGCCTCTAGTCCTTGTGTGCCTACATCTGGGGAAACATCCCTCCCCCCTTCCTGCTCTCCCACACCTGTACCTCCCCTCTCTGACCTGGCTCTCCCTTACACCATACCTCTACCTCTCATTCCCTCCTCACTCTCCTCCTGCGGTGTTCCCCTCTCTCTCCTCCTCTACTCTCTGTCCTCATTTCCCTTCTCTTCCCTCCTGGAATTTATGAAATAATAAATAATAATAAATAAATGTGTACGTATTAATATATGTGTGTGAATTATGTGATATCAGTAATTATGTGTGTTGTAAATTAAGGATTAATATATCTTAGTGGTCAAAATAGCAAAAAGAAAATCACCAAACAGCAGCAGCAGCTTCTTTTTCTCTCTCTCTCTTTCTTTCTCTCTCTCTCTCTCTCTCTCTCTCTCCCGCTCAGAAACCCACCAATGCCTAAACCTGTGTGTTCACTTCCTCAGCTACAGCACAGTCAATGATTTATGGTTTGCGCGCCCTTTAAAATCCCTTTCTGTGGCGTTAATTGCTGTTCCTTGCTTTCTATTGGCTCTGAGACCTTAATCGCATTCTGTGATTACAGGTTTGGATTGGAAATGCGTCCTGCATCTAATCCAGCCCCCTAAGTTAGGGTCATGATTTTAAATGTTATTCTGGAGGCTACGGGAAGCCTGTGGCGTGATTGAGAGAGAGGTGCTGCAGACAGGGAGCGTTTAGTACAGTAGATGAGTCTAGCGGTGGCATTCAATATGGATTGAAGGGGGGATAGACGGATGGTAGGTAGGCAAGCCAGAAGTGAGTTGCAGTACTCAAGACGGGATATGATGAGAGAGTGTATTAGAATCGGGATGTGAGGAACTGACGCTGTAGTACAGTAGATGGTGGGAAGATTAAGAGCTTGGTCTTAGACAAAAAGAGTTTGAGATGGTGGGGGAACATCCAGGAGGATATGCTTGAGAAGCAGTTGGAAACACGTGCTAGAAGAGAGGGGGATAAATCAGGTGCTGAGAGGTAGATTTGAGTGTCATCTCCATAGAGATGATACTGAAGTCCAAAATATTTTTTTAGGGTGCCAAGTGAGGATGTATAGATGGAGAATGGGAGGGCACCTAGGACTGAATCTAGGGGTGTGCCAACAGATAGAGGGTGAGGAGAAGAAGAGGTGCCAGAGAAGGAGACACTTAATGTTCTTGTAGGTATAATGTGAACCATGAGAGAGCAGTATTTCTGATTCCAACAGAGTGGAGAATTTGGTTAGTAGAGAGTTATCAACTGTATCAAAGGCAGCAGAGAGATCAAGGAGAAGTAGAATAGAAAAGTGGTCCTTTGACTTGGCAGTGAACAAGTCATTAGTAAATTTTGTGAGAGCTGTCTCAGTGGAGTGTTGGGATCAGAAGTTGGGTTGAAATGTGTCAAGAAGGGAGTTGGAGGAGATAAATTGGGTAAGGTGATTGTAGACAAGCCTCTAAAGCAGTTTGGAAGCCAGGGGAGGTAGAGAGATAGGGCGGTAGTTAGTTGCGAAATCAGTGTCAGATGAGGATATTTTAAGAATGGGTGTAATTTTGGCATGTTTTAGAGATTATGGAAACATGACAGTGTTTAAGGAAAGGTTGAAGAGATGTGTGAGACCAGGGGTAAGTGTGGTAGAAAGGGAAGGGATAAGCTGTGATGAAATAGGATCTAGAGTGCAGTTAATAAGGCGAGAGGTTGATAGTTGGCTGGATACTTCATCCTCTGTTACAATGTCAAAGGAATGCATAATGGCTGTGGGCTTAGGGAAAGGTAAAGGCTTGGTGTAGTAGTTTAGTAGTACAGTAAGTTGTGTTTTTTTGGGAATTCTACCTGGCTAATAGGTCTAGCTGGTTCAGGAGACAATAGTCTTCCAGGGGATTGATGCCCATAAGCAGGCAGACGACAAGAAATTATTAATATGGGCCACCTAGGTTTATTTTCAGTTGGGATCAATTTCTAGAATGTATGTATTCGGGTTGAGTTTACAAAATATTTTATTAGGCCCTTCTCAGGCCTCTTGTAATTTGTTCTGGGGATGTAAAACCAACATCAACACCTCCTGTCCTTCCTCCAACTACCTGACCTCTGTGCCCTGATTACAGTATTTTTTCTTTTTGATTTGGGCAGCCTGTAAATGCCCACACACTAGCCCCATTAGGGTGGCTAAGTGATTTTGAAAGTCTAGGACGTATCCTGTTCATATTCCACCTCCCAAACTTCTTGCATATCTTTCAAGGGACCTCGCAACTGATGCCCATAGAGATGTTCAAATGGGGAGGAAACTGTGGACTCATGTGGTATCTTGCGGTAAGCAAAAAGGGGACAGTGGAGTAATTTCTCCTTAATTGTCTCCCTCCTGCGCCACGGAGGCACAGAACATTTTTTTTTTAGAGTGCCATTGAACCTTTTGCATAGACTGTTTGGGTCAGATTGAATATGAACTGTGTGCCCTAGTCAGACAGAATTTCCCAGTTTCTGAGGAACAGGTAGCGTAATCTACCAAGATAAGGATATATATATTTCATCCCCGTTCTACTAGGACTGGCCAAGGTTCCTACAATATTTATAGCAACCTGATGGAACATGGTGTATATAATGGGCAAGGGTTGCATCAGGATCCTTGTACATTTTCCCCCGTTGTCCAAAATGCTAACAGGACTCACAGTGGTTGATCACATCTCTGTTAATCCCGGACCAGGTTCAATTGCTTCCCATATGCTTGGCTGGTAACATTGTGGGCTAATTTTAGCAGGTAGGACCTAAACTTCTGGGGCAAAATTTACTGTTTTGTTGTTTCTACTTGGCCTTCCCCTTGTTCCCCGGGGTGATCCATTACTGATGTAGTGTCATTCAAGATGGCCCACTGTTTTCTCTCCTGGTTCCCCAATAATTTTAAACTTGGGTCATGGGAATTGTAAATTTCTGGCCTCCGGCAAACATTACATCCAATTGTTTTTTCTTAATAGGGCCATTGAGCTAATGTCATCAGGATGGATGACGGTAATGGCTGCTCCAGTGTCTCAGAATCCTTGTACTTGTTGACCGTGTATCACAACTGGTGTTGCCACCAGTTCTCTTACTGGGGAGGTTGATCTATGTGGATGGAGGAGTACAGGATCCAATCAACCAACCAATTGTGAAATTGCTCCCATCTTTCTATCCTCGAACAGGAAACCACTTGCCCAGGTAAAACAAAGGACGGGCTACAGCTGGATCAGGTCCGTGGTGTCTGTTGGTGCCATCTCTTTTAAGATGGCCCTGCTGATGACAGCTGTAGCATTGCAACCAGAACTGCATATCTCAGAGTCCTGGTTTGGACCGGCAGGAGTCATTGGCATGGTCCGACCTTGCGGCTGGGCATCGGGGTTGGAAGACGAAGTGGAGGCTGCTGATCCCATACAGGAGGGGGGTCACTCTGTCCTCATGAGGAAGTTCATCTGCTATGGTATAAAGGTCTAGGGCTATGGTTTCACTTATAATGAAAGCTCATGCAAGTGGGGAATCAGCTTGTCTGATCCGAATGCAGTGGTAATCATCCTCTTTTTCATTTCTTCAGGAAGCATAGGAAAACCCTGTTGTCCCTAGAAAAGATGTGCCCTGGTTATGAGTGTAGGCTCTGGCACAAAGGGGAGTTGTGGAGGCCAATCTTTTGTATAATGGTTTTGATGTAGATTTTTTAATTCCATTTCTTGAGGCTTGTTCTTACAAATGCCCCCTAATTTGAAATCAGCTAGACAATTTCCAGAAATAGTTTGTGGAAGGATGTTAGGTCTATTCTCGAGTTCTCCATTATTCCAGGGTCACTGGTGTGCAGATCCTTGGTTGCAGGAATGGAACCAGACAGGCTTGCTTACGAACCTTTCTTTCTTAGAATCATTCCCCATAGTGGTATCTTAAAAATCATCATGTCATTTTCCACTGCGATAATCTAGGGGTGGTTTAACCTATTTAAAACAACATCTGTTTCCTCTCCTCCGGTGGTAGATTAATTCGTCCGATGGTATTTAAATGTTTGCAGAGTAATATCTTTTGTGGGGAATCTCATATACCAGGTTCCAGTAACGTTATTGCTGGCAGTGATTCCAAGAAGCTGACTCCATTACCAACTCAACTTTGGAACTTAGGATACTGGATATAGATAGCCTTATAAAGAATTTGTTGGCTCCATCAACTCGGGCTTATTATCAAAAAGTTTGAGATGAATGGATTGTCTTTCACAAATACAAGAAGGCCATGTGCACCTTAAAAGGGAACTCTTGAGATTCTACTGTATTTTATGCTGCACCACTATGCACAAGGTACTTCTCCTACTGCCTTAGTACATATGCTTTCTGCTCTAGCGTTCTTTTTTAAGTTTCATGAAACTGAGGATATTACTAAATCATTTTTGGTCTGCTAATCTCTTATGGGGGTTCAGTACACCCAGGTAAGAGAAGGCCAGACTCGTTTTCATTGTTAGCTCCTTTGTTAGAACCTCTACAATCCATTCTTCACGTATCCTTTCAGTTTCTCCTGTTTAAAACAGCTTTTTCTCACATTCATAATAATACTACGAATTTATCCTGTTTTCATTCATTTCAGCTTTTAAGACAAGTATTGCTGCCTTAAATTTAAATCCCCTTCTGTTAGGAACGCACTCGTTTAGAATCTAAGCTGCTACAGAAGCTGCTATGTTGAGCCTGGGAGATAAGGTGAAAAAACAATTTGGAAAGTGGGAATTGGTTAGGTTTAAGTCATACATTCGACCACACCCATAAATGTGATTTCTTTTAGGCTCTGATTTTCATTTGTGGGTCATTGGCCACTCATTTGTTTATTGGGCCTGGAGTGCAGCAGCAGTTCGAGATGATGACATCCAATTGGGTTTTACACATGATGTTGTTCAGTTAAAATGGTTTGAGACTAGAAGTTTAAGATCGGAACAGGTTTTGACTTTCTTTTTAAGGGACAGTGTCCACCTCAATGAATTTGGCATTCATTTTTTTTAATATTTCCTTATATAAGGGTATTCAGCAGGCAATATCTCTTATTATTGGTGGTGGCCAGACTATGTTGGATGTTGGGCGGAAGGAAAAATTGCTCATCTTATAGGAGAGCCCTTGTATGGGATTCGTTACTTGTTGGTTGCAGTGTTTCAGTTCTCCTGGGCATGAGTTTCTAGAAGACTAATGCCTGTGAACAAGTGCCTCTGTTTTGTGGTATTTCAATAAAGCTGTGACCTGTTATTTAACCCATCTTGGTGTCTATCTCAATTATTTCCTAGGTACCCTATTATGTACTTACATGAATTGTCACAGTGGGTCATTTGGACTAAATTGAGTATACAGAGGACAAGTCTTTATCCGAATCAAAAACTAGATTACACAAAGATGAGCAACACTGGATTACAGATATAAATATTTCCTACATTGCATGCACGTTTTAAACATATTTTTGTCCTGTTAGAAGTCTACTAATAGTATAGAATTGGAAACTGTTACTTTGATTGATATGTTAAACAGAGCAGAATCACTATTGATAACTTTTTTTTCTTCTTCATTTTTGCCTTCACCAGAAATGGCTCTTTTTGCCAATGAGACTTGTACAACATGCAAATGTTCTTGTAATACTAGAAATGTTCATCCTAATACTGTGACTGCACATCATCATTGGACATATGACACACTGTTGTTATTGAACTGAAATAATATATTACAATCGCTAGGTAGATAATGAGAACCACTGCACCCTCATAACAAATCATTTTAATCAATGAATGCCCTAGTGTGGTTATCTCTATACCCATTAGATCTGTACATGTCTTCTCTTCCAGATTAGGACACCATGTCTGTCACATGTGTGCTTGTATTCAGTAACACATTGAGACATTCTTGAAAACAGCATTGATTTGTTGACTGTTTTCGTTATTCTTAAATTAGTCCTAGTATATAGATATTAAACAAATATTATGTCCCTCAGTAACTTTAGTACAATATGTAAAAACCCGCTCTGCCCCCTTATAGTAAATTAATTCCTTACCTATCAGCTAATTCCAACATTATGATTACATATTTTTACACAACAATAATTTCACTCTCACCTTATCAGGTTGACTCTTGTTGAGGCTCTAAGCTCTCTACAACAATTCAGAGTCTTGAGGATACTACGTATTTAGTACACAGGATCAATAAATGTCTTATATTCAAGTATTTGTTATATTTTCTATAATGATTAACTATAATCTCTCTGACCCTAGCACACAATATTTGTTTGGGGCGTCCCATATCTGAAACAAGTTTCCGAGCTCTATCAGACACTTTCCAATAGCCCAACTGTTTCACCCCAGACATCTTGTGTATTTGGAAATGCGTGTACTCCTACATGTCCTAAACTATAAAAACCTTCTGAAATAGAATCTGTTATATTCTTATTTGTTCTCTCATATACCATCTACAGTAGATAAGTTGTAGTCAACCTGGTCCCTACCGCCCACTAGTGGGCGATTTAAGCTTTCATGGTGGGCGGTGGGGTAATTGCTGGGTGTTGTCGCTGATGAGTGATATCACACACTGAAGACCTTCAGCACCACGCTTGGTTGGTTTGAGAGCTGGTGAGAGAGACTTAGAACAGCAGTCAAGACTGTATCACTGTCTAATAAGTACAGGGAGATAGCTAGTGGCATACCAATAATGTAACCATTAATTAGATAAATTGAGTTATTGCGGCACCAGTAGGCGGTAAGGTAATTATACCACCAAAAGTGGGCAGTTAGCCTTAAAAGGTTGAGGGCCCCTGCTCTAGATTGTTATCTCTTTTACTATCTCTTATGTCTATCTTTATTGTTACATATGCACTGATGTTTTATAATGCACTGCCCCTACATATACATCTTTAAACTCTAGACAAAAGGTAAAATAATATTCTGCATATTCTGTCCCCTATCTACTGAACCATGAGGCTTTCCATGAGCATTTCATGGATATTCTGGCCCCTACGGCTCTCCATAAGTCCACCATCGGCTACCACATGAGGGGGACCCAAACACAACTTTACCAGCTTTTTGATGAGAAGATCTGAATTGTGTAGAACATTGGACCTGGTCCTAGAGTGGCTCCACTAGGAGTTCCTTGCACTCTTCAAAGTCTAGGCACTGATCTCATTAGATTTGTATTTATTCAAGATCCACCAACAATGGATGTTTTTGCCTGATAAAGCCAAATAAAACTTACCTGAATTTCTATAAAAGAAACAAAGTGACTGGGACCATCATTGGTGTACATGGTATTATGGTATAGTTATACTTTATGTCCATGAACATGCTGATCCACTTAGTATTCATGGCAGAGATACTAGAGTGGGTTGCCAGTTCCTTCTTCAGTGGGCCACAGCATACAGCTCCTGGTATTCCTAGGTAGTCTCCCATCCCAGCACTGACCAGGGCCAGACAAGTACCGAGGTGCATGGTTATAAAGTACAAAACCAAAGTGCTTATTCCCTGATATAAAGCATCATAAAGATCGACGAAATGAATACTTACCTGATATTCATAAATGAACCAATGTTACAACCGTGACCATAGTATAATTTCAAGAGGGTATAGATTCAGTAAAAGTCTCATACTTTATCTTATTTGATATTCAGTTCTCTAAATGCTAAGATATGATGGTAAATGTAATATCTACTCTATATAACATGATGTAGCATTATTACATACTGTCTGTTGAGTATCTCTACAGAACACATCTAACCCTGTACTGCCTACAATAACATTATAACTGCTCCTTATAGATAACCATCTGGTGCATTATAACAAGGTATTCATGTTTGCAATATAGTTACAATAGATCTGTATAGTTTCTATAAACTTGGAGCCTCATTTAATTGCAAGGCCGCAACTAGCGGTATACAGGCCGTATGTCTTTGGGCTTGCTACAGGCCTAAACTCTGCTACAATTACAGAGCAATTCAATTGAACAAGCCCGCAAGTTATGGGCCGAAAGCTGAAACCGTAACCATGCACCCGTATGTAGCATTTCAGATCGTGATCATGATCAATTAAGCAAGGCCGTAACTACCCATTTAGTAACAGCCAATAGTAAATGAGACCGTCATCATTACGGCAGTAAAACATGGAGGTTACACATCAATCATTTTGCATTTAGGGGTTCCACTTGCGATCAGACTCGCAATCCGAGCAATGTACAAAATATTTCAAAATAAATGAAGGAAATGTTCTAGTCCATAGGGGTGACCTGATATGTATTAACTCATTGATTCCCCAGATCGATTTAACCCAGAAATAAAACATAAAAATAAATTATTTTTTATTGCCAAGAGGTCACACCACCCTAAAGCCATGCAGTGTTGGGCCTGGTCAGTACTTGGATGGGAGACAACCTAGGAATAGCAGGAGCTGTATGCTGCGGCCCCCTGGAGAAGGAACTGGTAACCCATTCCAGTAGTATCTCTGTCATGAATACCAAGTGGATCAGCATGGTGTGTTGCAGTCCATAAGGTCACAGAGAGCCGGACACAACTAAGCGACGCAAACACACAAAACATATCCTTTAGACTGAGAAGCAAAGAACTAAACAATCTGTATGATGTGCATAGATACTAATCTGAAAATCCAGAATAAAGGTAACAATATATCCAGGGACATCCAGAGAGTGCAGCGGTCAAAGCAGGCACACTGGTAGGTCAGGAAACAGGATCTGTGGATGACAAGCATGACCAGGAACAGGTAGCAGCAAAGCATACGGGCAGGCAATAGCACAGTGACAGGTAACTTACTTCACTTGTAGGGCCTCATTTGTGACCCCTAAGTCCTTATAAGGGCCACACGGGGCTATAGAAGTTTCTTGGATTATGAATGTATCTGATAGAGGAGAATCAGTAGTGTATGAAAACATTTTTTTAATGAAAAAATACCAAAATAAACATTATTACACTTACCCCAAAGTATGCTAAATTTCTTGATTTTGCAAGCTGTTGGTTTTCAAAGTTAACTCCCTAGAAAAACCCTTTGGGCCAATTAGATGCAGCTAAAACAATCGATCTATTAACCTTTATCTTTTCGCTATCTCATTTTATTTACTTATCAATTTGTGTGTTATTTTTATTTTTGATCTATTTATTTTGAGTTCTGGTTTGTCCCTATTCCCTCCTTTCCTTCCATACCCTTCCTGATATCTAATTGGTGATAAATCCCGAATTGAGTAGGTCGGTCTCAAGGTGCAGGTTCTGATCTGACAACTGGGAGTGGACGGTCTCATTAATAGGTGAGTCATGAGTCTTAAGATTGTAACCCATAATGTCCAAGGGCTGAATGAGCCGGTAAAAATGGGGATTGCTCTCAAGGAATACCATAGATTGGAAGCTGATATTGTTTTGTTGGAGGAAACACACTATAAAAATAATTAAATCTCAAAGTACTGGGGAAAAACATTTTCGCTGACTTTTCATGCTACCTCAACAGAGAAAAAGAAAGGTGTCTCTATTTTAATTCACAAGAGGCTGAACTTTCAGCACACTAAAACATACAGAGATAGCCAAGAAGTTACATTGTGGTGCCAGGGTCCATCAATGGGAGAGAGATGTCTTTACTAAACATATATGCTCCAAACGTGGAACAATCTGCCTTCTTCCGAAGAATCTCTGATTTAATGATCACACTACAGCATTTGGCATGGGTGTTTCGGAGGAGATATAAATGCAGTCTTAGACCCTATGAGGGACAAAACTAGAGATGTTTCCCCTTCTGTGATCACAACATTATTTTCAGTTGAATAGTGGCGGAGAGGTGGACCAGATGGGGTTATGGGCAGCCCATAAGGCGGTCATGAGAGGTCTGTGTATATACAATTAGGTGCAAGAGCTAAGAAGCCAGAGTGGACGCAAATTAATGAGATTAATGCCAAAATCTCCAAGCTGCAAACACTCTACTACGCTCAGAGGTCAATAAAGTACTGGAGAAAAACAAAATAATAAAGTTTTATTTACATTATTTGGAGACAACGTCGATTAAAAACATATTTAAAATCAAGGGAATTGGAAATAGTTCCTTAAAAACATTTAATATTGACTCCCTTATTCTTTGCACCTAAGACAAGTATATGGTTAATTCCTGAGAGATCAATCTGAACAATCTTGGTCTCTCTTGTCTTATCTTAATCAGTGCTTACACTATATTTTGTAATTTCTTGGCTTGGCTTCCATGCTTTCATGTATATATATCTCTGTTAATTTTTAAGAGATCATATTTTTATATATCCAAAAATTCCTAACTCCTTAAGTTTATTTCAAGTTTTTTTCAAGTTTACACAAAAGGTTGTGATTCAATACCTTATGTATTTATCACACCTTTATACTCACACTTGGTATATTAAAGTGTCCTTTTGTAATCTATAGTTCCTCTAGGATTCATATATTAAGTGTTTAATGCATTAGATGTTTTTTAGCTGGTACTGCAATTACAGGAATATATCTCTATAGGGTGAACTGTCCTTAATTGGACTACCCCCATATATTTGCTTCCATTCTTCTGTCCTGCTTATGGCGTTCTTAATATTCCCATCCACAATTTATCTTAGTTATGAAGCCTTCGCTTTGAGGATTATGGAATCAGTAAATGTTTTGCCAATTAGTAAGACCTTTAGTACCAGGCTCTCCCATGTACTGAAACTAGGACACTGTGAGGCAGTAACAGGAATCTTAAAATTCACGGAGCTGCACTGAAAGCGCTGCCTGTTTACAATATCGGCGTCTGACATCAGGGGAAGATCACAGAGAATCTTGGGAGAAATCCTTGCGCTTAAGCGTGACATCGGAGGGGTTCTGCGGAGGAAGGTTGTGACAGGCATGCAGAGGACTCAGGCAAGGTTTTTTGTGTTTTCTGATAAACCTGATTACATGTTAGCAAGAAAACTTGCACAACAGCTCTACAAAGTATTGACCTTATGGGAGTGAATAGTTATGCACATTGACTTTTTCTGTTATTTTGTCCTATTTGGTGTTTGCTTCACAATAAAAAAAAACATCTTCAAAGTTGTGGGCATGTTCTGTAAATTAAATGAAAAAAAACGCAAATACTCAAACAATCCATGTTTATTCCAGGTTGTGAGGCAACAAAAACACGAAAAAATGCCAAGGGGGTGAATACTTTTGCAAGCACTGCATTGCTAAACTGAAATCCACTGAAGGTATATATGTATGTATATATATATATATATATATATATATATATATATATATATATAGTAAATAAAAAGTACATCTGTGTTCACACTTTAATGTCTAAAGCAAGTTAAAAAAAACCTGCTTCCAGCTCAGAGTTCCGAGAAAAACACTGCATTCTGGGAAGTTGAGCTGGGACACACAAATATGGCCACAAATGCCTCGCTCTTCATTCCGTAGCCATCATCAAACATGGCTTCCTTTAAGCTTATGCATGCTGTATTACACAGCTTTAATGCAAAGCCAAGGTTGGAATAAACACAGGCTGAGTATCCTATCCATGTACAGCTGTTTCAAGCTTACTGGCTATCATCAGCATGGAGTGGGATCTCAGCCTGTGTTGTGGAAATTATGAGTAGGTAGTTAATTGTGGTGAAGTGCCACCAGGGGTCAGAAGAGAGCTCTTCAAGACTTCTCCCCAAGAGTGAGAGAGTTAACAACCTGCTCAAAAGGCAGGGGTGTGGCTGCAATCAAGGGTGGCTGATACCTTCAGTTGGAAGATTGTTGGGAATTTTGGAGCCTGCAAAGAGGCAAAGGAAGCCTGAGACAGCTCTGTGTGGCAAGACAGAGGTCCATGAGACCTGGAAAGCTAGTGTGGCTGAAGTGCACAGGCAGCACAGTTGAGAGACATTGAGAAAAGTGTCCAGAGTGACCGGAGAGGTGAAAGAGACACAGCTCCTGTGCAGATAGAGTGCAGACCCTGAAGGCCTGTGTTTTGGACTGTATGATGAATTACAGTAGATCAGTGAGGGAACTGCAGTTAAAAGTGTAGGTAGTACTTCAAAGAGAAGTTAGGATTTATTTTCTGTTTTGATTGTTTTCTGTTTGCTGACAAATAAACCACAAGATCTGTTAAACCATACAAAAGGCTCCCTCCAGAGTACTCCATTGTGGTGCTGGAAAACAAGGCACGGATCCTGAAAGCGACAGTGAATCTGTCACAATATAATATATATATATATATATATATATATATATATATATATACCAAAGGCAATAACAGACACTTTTGCTGAGTTTTATGCAGAACTTTATTCAGAGAAACTGAACTCTGGTTTGGTTTCGCATATTGCACATATTAGAAAATTCCTATCTAATATAACATTTATGGGCTTTAAAGATCAAAGGTTTAGCTGAGTTACAATTTTGACAACCGCAGGAATTTTCAGCCTGTTACCCGTAGATTGTTTGCGGGTATCTAAAAGACACCAATTGAATAGCAAATTAGTTTAAAGGTTATATTATGGGCTCCAGTAACTAACCATTTGCTCAAATGAATGGAGGCCTTAATCTTTAGTCTCATGATAAAACCTTCAGTGAACAGCTTGGCTTGATGTGTATATTGCTTCTCACTTGATTAAAAAATATATATATATATATATATGTATACATACATGTATATATCACATATAATAGTTGTCAAACTGCGATTGCAACAAATCTCAGTTTGACAACTACGATTGCCACAAATTGGGCAAACATGCGCATTGCGCGGTGCAAGCCGCACATGCGCAATGGGCCGCACATGCGCATTGCGCAGCCTAAGCGAGAGGAGGAGGGGACAGACAGGGGAGAGTCACAAGGGAGGGAGAGGAGGGGGGAGAGACACAGGACAGGGAGAGGACAGGGGGGAGTCACAAGGGAGGGAGAGGAGGGGGTAGACACACAGGGGAGGGGGGGAGACACAGGAGGGAGGGAGACACGAGAATGAGAGGGGGGAGAGACACAGAGGAGTGAGAGGAGGGGGGAGAGAAACGTCAGTGAGAGGAGGGGGGGAGAGACAGAAAGGAGTGAGAGGAAGGGGGAGACAGGGGAGTGAGAGGGGGGTGAGAGGGGGGGGCGACATAGAGGAGTGAGTGGGAAACACAGGGAAGGGAGAGGAGGGGGGAAGAGACACAGGGGAGGGGGGAGACAGAGAGGAGGGGGGAGACACAGGGGTGTGAGAGGAGGGGGGAGACACAGGGGAGTGAGATGAGGGGGGGGGAGACACAAAGGAGTGAGAGGAGGGGGGACACAGGGGAGGGGGAGACACAGGGGTAGGAGAGGAGGGGGGGGAGAGACACAGGGGAGTGAGAGGGGGGAGTGACCCAAAGATACATTGATGTAATTTTGTTAACTCATCAATTATATCATAAAATACATTACCATAACTGTGTTATACTCATAGATACATTTTAATATTTGTATAATAGTAGTACATAAACACTTTTAGAATTGTAATTTTTATTATAAATGTTATTTTGGTGATTTTATAATTTGGTTTATTTTATTTCATTGCTCTGGTTACTGTACAGGTATACCCCGCTTAACGCTACCCCCCTTAGCGCTGATTCGCTATAGCGTTGTTTTTCCTGCCAGACACGTTTTAACGCTAAATCTCGCTATAATGCTGTTTTTGCCTGCCGGACCCCTTTTAACGCTCTGATTCACTATAACACTTTTTTTTTCTCTAAAGAAAACAGAATCCAGTTTGACCCAGAAACTTTAACATCAATAATTTTAAGTTTATATTTCTGCCACTGTTCAGTTTGTGTTACTGTTATATTTGCTGTTTCTTTGAAGTTAATTTTAAACCCAAAAAGTTTAAATTTCAATTAAAATTGTGTGTTTTTTGCCATGAGTTCCCCTATCCCTATCTTCCCCATATTAAACTGTCCTGTTTAGAGCTGTTTCGCTTAACACTCCTTGGAACCTATTTACAGCGTTAATCAAGGTATTCCTGTATATGTAATTGTGGTACATTTTTATATGCTGTATCATTGAGATTTAATGTCAAATATATTATGTTTGACTGAACAGAAAATACTATGACAATAATGCTTTATAAAATTTGAAATTGATTTTATCCATTTTTAGAATTAGATTAGTATGTCTTTGTTATTATCAATAAATGTTATTTTATCAAAAGGAATATTTGTCTATAAATCGATTTCAAACTTAAAGTTATTCTAATTATTTAAAAAACATATGTCATATTAATTCTGACACACTGATAGTGTGCAGCCTTTGGCCTGGGCCTTGTTGGACTAAATAGAAATATACCACCAGTATTCACAATTTGATTATAACCTCCATGTGTTCCCATTTTTATGCACCATAAAAGGTCAGATGGTGCAATGTGACACAAAGCTATTATTCTGACTGTTTGCTAGTTTAAATGATAATTAATGCAGTTTTTATTAAGAGACTCCTTTTATTGAATAATACGTGACTACAGCAAAGAGAGTACAGGGGGTGGAAATATACAGGGTTAACAGTCAGGAATGTAAAGTTCCCATCACAGACTCTGCACGCCCTCCACTGGATAAGAGGAGACTTTCCGTTTTGTTTCCTATCACTGCGTACAAGCATGGCGTCTGGTCTGAGAGAGGAGCTAAACTGCTCCATCTGCCTGAGCATTTATACAGATCCTGTGACTCTGAGCTGTGGACATAACTTCTGCCAGGTCTGTATTGGGAGTGTGCTGGATACCCAGGAGGAATCTGGAGTTTATACCTTTTCTAGGTCCGCCCCTGTCTCTCATTGGTAGATGATTCTCCCATCTATGTCGTGGACCTATCAATACTTAACATTTGTAGTTATGGGTGGTGCTTACTATGCAGTGCTCAAACTGAACACCTATCTTTACATAGAAAATAACTCTATGAATAAAGCAAATAATAATAAACAAACTAATCAAAAAAATAAATAAAAAGGAAAATGACGTTCATAAATCTAAAAATGAGTTAATGATATCCTCATATTTAAAATCATAGGTTGTACATAGATTGTCTAAACCAAACAAAATATATACAATAATACAAAAGGGACCTCAATGGGTACTAAAAACCTGTACAACTGTGTTATCTGAGTTTTTTTTTTACTCTATAGCCGCAGCAATAATCTACTATACCTGTGGACTATTGCGTAGTGTTCAAAATACTACAGGTCCTCAATCCCCTATTGCTGCTAAATGACACCAGCTGTAGTACTTCATTTCAGACTTACTATAAAAGAGACACTACAATCTTTTACCCTTGAAAACGGAACCATACTATAATCATAGTTAGTGTCATCCTTAATTTAAGAAGCTTATACTTGACAGACTATTAAAATTAGTAATTACTGTCTATTGCTCATAGGAGTTAAAATATTTAGAACTTCTTATTTAACCTCACAATTCCTAAGAGGAAATGGTCTAGATGAAAGTTACTTAATGCTAATTTAAGATGATTTCTATACCCAATAACTTATTTTCAATACCATATCTTCTACTATTCTGTATTCTTTTATCGTATACTTCAAACTCAAAGATTTATGTTATTCTATGGCTGAACCACTCTTTTTTTTGTGCCTTAATCTTGAAAATATAAATTCTAATTTCTTGGTGCTTAGATTATTATGAACTAGAGGTTTGTTTTGAAGTTATTATATTTCATATAGTCTCAATTTAGGAATAGACTCTAAGGGTAAGTACCTTGAACGTTTATGTTCTATACTTACTTATTAGATGAAGGCTGAAAAAGAAAAATCTTCATTTAAACCCTTTGGTGACTGGGCTTGGAGTTCGTATCCATTGACTTTCTTTTTGAAGTAACATTCTTCTCAAATCAACTCCTCTGATATTAATCTTCAGTGTGTCAACTATGTGAAACAGTACTCCTTCAGTAGAATTTGTTTTGTTATAAACTTATATGACGCGCTACTGGCGTGTCCAACTTGTTTCTTACTGATCCGATATGTTCTAATATTCTCAGTTTGAGGGGTCTTTCGGTCTTTCCCATGAGCATTGGAGTACATATATCACAAAAGAAGTGTTACAATTGACGAAATATTTCAAAGGATATTTTTTCTTTGTATCTGGATGTTCATAAAACTTTTCAGGTCTTACATAGCTACAGGCTTTACAGTGTTGACTTTTATATAGGCCAGCTATTTTATGTAGCCAGCCTTCATCTCTTTTTGTTGGTTCAAAAAGGCTCATTGTCAGCATCTGACTAATGGATCTGCCTTTCCTATATGTTACAATAGCTTGTGCCGAAATTTCTTTTTTGAGAACTTCATCTTCTGTTAACAGGTACCAATGCTTGTTGAGAATGTCTCTAATTTCAGCACAATTTCTTCCAAAAGTCTTGATGTATCTTGTTTTTTCTTTTTCTTCTTCCTTTCCATCCTTTTTTGATATATATGATAAATCTGCTCTTTTTTCACCTAAAGCTCGTTGATAAGCCACCTTTAATACTTTATTAGGATAGTCTCTTTAAATTGTTGTTTAAGCTCATCTGCTTGTTGTTTAAAGTCACAGTCTTCACTACAGTTTCTTCTCATTCTTGGGTACTGCCCTATTGGTATACTTCTTGTTATGAACAGAAGGGCCCACTGGACAATTTGGGGTTCATCAGTTATTATATATGTGGTTAGAAGGTACTAACAATTTGCTTAACATTTATATTGATTTGGATCAGACCACAACAGTCTGAATTAGATATCTGCTCCTTTCCCCAATTAGTGTTGGATGTGCACATTCCAGAGAAATAAGACACAGACACAGTGTTTTTGTATAATAATTCTCAAAGTGCTCTATTCCAAAATGTCAGTGTACAAGTTTATATATAAAAACGTTATCTGACCATACGTCACATGATTCCTTTGTCTAGGAATTAATAGCTTTATTGATTGGTTCAAAATTGCTGCAGTGTGCCAGCGTCATGGTGGTCAGTTGAGGAAGGATCCGTTCATTAGTCTAGAAGACAGGCGGTGCCTGTATCCTTATTTGGCCACGGATGTTTGCATCATCAGGCCACTCCCAGTTGTAGTTCTGTAGCCATGTTGTTATGTAGTCCATCCTCCATCTTAGGTAACCTCCATTGTTAGTAATCTTCTTCTCATTTATACATATATAAGTGAGTAAGGAATGGCAGACAAACATAATAACATGAAAAGACATTTTCCTAATTACCATCCATAACAATATCATGGATGTAATAAGTGAATGTGGTGCTGTCATTGACTAACATTGGAATACTGTATCTGTGTTAGAAATAGGATAGTGGAATTTATATGGCCCTGCGATCGGCCACATGTGAAGGCTGTGGCTTTAGTCATAAAGGGGGGGAACTAGTTTTATGGCACTGTAAGAGGAGAAAAAAATGTGTAATTAGAGGAAAGCCAGACCCCTCTATACATCTGGAAATCATGTGGGTTAGGGGGGTAAGCAAGCTATTTGCCTAGGAGGATGGGCTAGAACTGGGGGAAGGTGTTTGTTGTTTGTGTCATTTTTCTGTGTTTTTATATATCTCTGTAACAATAAAGAAGTGGCCAGTCTGACTTTGGACACACTAAAGAAAAGGTTGTGTCAGAGTCTGCTTGTACTAATCAAAGGTACATGGTGTGTGATTCTTAGATCCTAAGAAAAGGGGTCTGAGGTGCATGCCTCTGCAGTAATGATGCTGTCATTTGAAGTGTCTGCTGGTGTCGAGATCTGAACAAACAGTTGCGACCCGTAGAGAGAGAGAGACTTGGGATGAGCGTGGTCCCCCAAATCTGGTCGGTCGTGACACTTCTCTTTTGAGAAACTGGATGTTGGCTTTGCCAATTTAGGAGCATATTTGATGCTGTCGGTTTACTCTATACTGTTTTAAATAATAATTAATGCAGTTTTTATATTTGCATTTACAGTTTTCTGACTTTGCGGCCGGAAAACAAGATTTACGGGCGCAGGAAAAACGCTTGCGGCCGTTTGCATGATGTGCGGCCGGCCGTAAGGGGTATATCCTTGCGGCGCCGTCTATTTGAATAGCAAGGTAGCAGTAGCTCTATACAGGGCCGGAAGATGGCCGCAAGGAATCGCAGCTTTGCGGCCATTTTACGGACGTTAATAGAATGAGGCCCTATGTAATTGTGGTACATTTTTATATGCTGTATCGTTGAGATTTAATGTCAAATATATTATGTTTGACTGAACAGAAAATACTATGACAATAATGCTTTATAAAATTTGAAATTGATTTTATACATTTTTATAATTAGATTAGTATGTCTTCGTTATTATCAATAAATGTTATTTTATCAAAAGGAATATTTGTCTATAAATCAATTTCAAACTTTAAAAAGTTATTCTAATTATTTAAAAAACATATGTCATATTAATTCTGACACACTGATAGTGTGCAGCCTTTGGCCTGGGCCTTGTTGGACTAAATAGAAATATACCACCAGTATTCACAATTTGATTATAACCTCCATGTGTTCCCATTTTTATGCACCATAAAAGGTCAGATGGTGCAATGTGACACAAAGCTATTATTCTGACTGTTTGCAAGTTTAAATGATAATTAATGCAGTTTTTATTAAGAGACTCCTTTTATTGAATAATACGTGACTACAGCAAAGCGGGTACAGGGGGTGGAAACATACAGGGTTAACAGTCAGGAATGTAAAGTTCCCATCACAGACTGTGCACGCCCTCCACTGGATAAGAGGAGACTTTCCGTTTTGTTTCCTGTCACTGCGAACAAGCATGGCGTCTGGTCTGAGAAAGGAGCTAAACTGCTCCATATGCCTGAGCATTTATACAGATCCTGTGACTCTGAGCTGTGGACATAACTTCTGCCAGGTCTGTATTGGGAATGTGCTGGATTCCCAGGAGGAATCTGGAGTTTATACCTGTCCTGAGTGCAGAGAAACATTTAATACCAGACCTGCCCTGCAGATGAACCTGAAGCTACGTAACATAATGGAGCATCTCCTTCCTATTCAACCAGAGCAGGAGGAGACCGGGATCTTCTGTACTTACTGTATTCACTCTCCTGTACCTGCTACTAAATCATGTCTACACTGTGAGGCTTTTCTGTGTGATAACCATGTGAGGGTACACTGCAAGTCAGAGGAACATGTCTTATCTGAACTCGCCACCTACTGGGGTAATAGAAAATGCCCCATCCACATGAAGCCCCTGGTATATTATTGCTCTGAGGACACTACCTGTATCTGTGTGTCCTGCTCCCTGGCCGGAGAGCACAGGGGTCACCAGTTGGAGCTGCTGAAGGAGGCCTCTGAGAAGAAGAAAAAGAAACTGAGAAATGTTCTGGAGAAATTGACCACAAAGAGAGAACGAGTCTCTGATCTGATCCAGCAGCTGGAAAAAGAGAAGGACGAGCTGTCCAGGAAGATGAGTCACATTGAGGAGCTGTGCAGCATGACTGATCCATTATCTGTCCTACAAGATCAGGAATCACACAGTGCGGAGAAGGGAGATAATGAGGACACACAGAGGGAGGATAGAAAGGTCCCTGCTGGAGGGGGTTTGGATGAGGATCTGATCTTAGTGGACTTATATGGAGAATTAAATAATATTGTGTCTGATGTAAAAGGAAAGAGTGTGATCTACGGGCAGGAGGCTTCAGACATATTACTGGATGTAAACACAGCTGGTAATAATATAACTGTATCAGAAGACTTGAAAACTGTGTCCTGGACAGAAATAAACCAACAGAGACCAGAAACACCAGAGAGATTTATAAATGATTCTCAGGTTTTAAGCACCAGGAGCTTTTCCTCAGGACGACATTACTGGGAAGTGGAGACCAGTGGGTCAGGGGGCTGGAGTGTAGGGATGTGCTATCCCAGTATAAAGAGGAGAGGAGGTCAGTCCTGGATTGGATATAATAACAAGTCCTGGTGTTTGTGTCTTTCCGGCTATAATAAAGCTCTTTCAGTGATACATAACTCAGTACAAAGCCGATTATATCCCATAAATTCCTGTAACAGATACAGAATATCCCTGGACTATGAGGCCGGGCGTCTGTCCTTTTATCAGCTGTGTGACCCGATCAGACACTTACACACCTTCACTGACGCCTTCACTGAGCCTCTTCATGTTGGATTCTATGTATGGAGGGGCGGCTGGGTCAGAATCAGGAGCTAGAAATACTGATCACTGCCCAGCATGGAGGATCCTGAGAAATGGTATATATTATACAGTACATAGAAATAAGTATATAATGGGAGGGACTGGATTCAGGGAGCTGAAGAGAGGAGAGGGACATTTTTGCACCTCTTGTATACTAATCAAGTTAACCCATATGTTACCAGAGAACTGCTTCAGCAGATATCTGATTTATATAAATCATTTTCTTACTTTCCTCTACTTTGAGTGTAATATATGGTCACAGTCTTTTGTATTACCTTTGCTATATTTTGTACATTGATTTGTGTCTTTTTGCTATTATATTGTAATCAATCCCTCTCTCTCTCTGTATGTGTGTGTGTGTGTATGTAGATCTCCTCCTTGAGGTATATGACAAAAAAAAATTAAGCCAAAAAATTACAGCGTATCTGTAGATAGGACCAGGGTTTTCCTATAGGAAAGAACTAGGACTATACATCAGCCCCCGCCAATACATTGCAGGGCTCGCAGCCCTCGCTCCATACATACATTATATATATATATATATATATATATATATATATATATATACCCCTGTTAAAATGTCAGATTTCTGTGCTGTAAAAAAATGAGACAAAGATAAATAATTTCAGAACTTTTTCCACCTTTAATGTGACCTATAAACTGTACAACTCAATTGAAAAACAAACTGAAATCATTTAGGTAGAGGGAAGAAAAAAAAAAAAGTAAAATAATGTGGTTGCATAAGTCTGCACACCCTCTTATAACTGGGGATGTAGCTGTGTTCAGAATTAAACAATCACATTCCAAATTGTGTTAAATAGCAGTCAGCATACACCTGTCATCATTTAAAGTGCCTCTGATTAACCCCAAATAAAGTTCAGCTGCTCTAGTTGGTCTTTCCTGACATTTTCTTAGTCGCATCCCACAGAAAAAGCCATGGTCCACAAAGAGCTTCCAAAGCAACAGAGGGATCTCATTGTTAAAAGATATCAGTCAGGAGAAGGGTACAAAAGAATTTCCAAGGCATTAGATATACCATGGAACAAGTGAAGACAGTCATCATCAAGTGGAGAAAATATGGCACAACAGTGACATTACCAAGAACTGGAGTTCACTCCATAATTGATGAAAAGACAAGAAGAAAACTGGTCTGGGAGGCTACCAAGAGGCCTACAGCAACATTAAAGGAGCTGCAAAAAATATCTGGCAAGTACTGGCTGTGTGGTACATGTGACAACAATCTCCTATATTCTTCATATGTCTGGGCTATGGGGTAGTAGCAAGACGAAAGCCTTTTCTTACGAAGAAAAACATCCAAGCCAGGCTACATTTTGCAAAAACACATCTGAAGTCTCCCAAAAGCATGTGGGGAAAGGTGTTATGGTCTGATGAAACCAAGGTTGAACTTTTCGGCCATAATTCCAAAAGATATGTTTGGTGCAAAAACAACGCTGCACATCACCAAAAGAACACCATACCCACAGTGAAGCATGGTGGTGGCAGCATCATGCTTTTTGGGCTGTTTTTCTTCAGCTGGAACTGGGGCCTTAGTTAAGAAAGAGGAAATTATGAACAGTTCCAAATACCAGTCCATATTGGGACAAAACCTTCAGGCTTCTGCTAGAAAGCTGAACATGAAGAGGAACTTCATCTTTCAGCATGACAACGACCCAAAGCATCCATCCAAATCAACAGGAATGGCTTTAACAGAAGAAGATTTAAGTTTTGGAATGGCCCAGCCAGAGCCCAGACCTGAATCCGATTGAAAATCTGTGGGGTGATCTGAAGGGGGATGTGCACAGGAGATGCCCTCGCAATCTGACAGATTTGGAGTGTTTTTGCAAAGAAGAGTGGGCAAATCTTGCCAAGTCAAAATGTGCCATGCTGATAGACTCATACCCAAAAAGACTGAGTGCTGTAATAAAATCAAAAGGTGCTTCAACGAAGTATTCGTTTAAGGGTGTGCATACTTATGCAACCATATTATTTTATTTTTATATTTTTTCTTCCCTCTACCTAAAAGATTTCAGTTTGTTTTTAAATTGAGTTGTACAGTTTATAGGTCACATTAAAGGTGGAAAAAGTTCTGGCATTAATTATCTTTGTCTCTACAGCACAGAAACCTGACATTTTAACAGGGGTGTGTAGACTTTTTATATCCACTATATATATATATATATATATATATATATATATATATATATATATATATATATATAACCAAATAGTATACTTTTGGAATATCCTAGATATTCCTGGTGACTGAACACCTATCTTTACATAGAAAAGAACTCTATGAATGAAGCAAATAATAATAAACAAACTAATCAAAAAAATAAATAAAAAGGAAAATGCAGTTCATAAATCTAAAAATGAGTTAAGGATATCCTCATATTTAAAATCATAGGATGTCCATAGATTGTCATAACCTGTACAGAAATATACAATAATATAAAAGGGACCTCAATGGGTACTAAAAACCTGTACAACTGTGTTATCTGAGGTTTTTTTTTACTCTATAGGCGCAGCAATAATCTACTATACCTGTGGACTATTGCGTAATGTTCAAAATACTACAGGTCCTCAATCCCCTATTGCTGCTAAATGACACCAGCTGGGGAGCTTCTGTGCTGGGGAGCTCCTCACATTCATTGATGAAATAAAAAACGCATGTCCTATATACAATGTTATTTATGCTGTGCACATCATGAACAATAGAATAATAAACTGGTCCTAAAAGGACCCTCCTCCAGAGTAGACCACAGTTGTGCCGGATGCCGCCTGCCGATACTCGGTTTTGCCGATGTGGCTTTGTCAAAGGCTCTTGCTATACTGACAATCAGTGTGTGCTTAGATTTTCCCGGATGCCTTTCCTAGGTCCGCCCCCGTCTCTCATTGGTAGATGATTCTCCCATCTGTGACGTGGACCTATCAATGCTTAACATTCGTAGTTATGGGTGGTGCTTACTAAGCAGTGCTCAAACTACGTTGTAGGAGTTTGTATGTGATTTAAACGGGTCTAGATGTATCCACAAAAAGCTTTAATTAATAAATTCCATCTTTTCCACCTATCTCAAACTTTCTAGTACTTCATTTCAGACTTACTATAAAAGAGACACTACAATCTTTTACCCTTGAAAACGGAATTTATGGTGACTTCCTTATATGATGATCCATACTATAATCATAGTTAGTGTCATCCTTAATTTAAGAAGCTTATACTTGACAGACTATTAAAATTAGTAATTACGGTCTAGTCCTCATAGGAGTTAGAATATTTAGAACTTCTTATTTAACCTCACAATTCCTAAGGGGAAATGGTCTAGATGAAAGTTACTTAATGCTAATTTAAGATGATTTCTATACCCAATAACTTATTTTCAATACCATATCTTCTACTATTCTGTATTCTTTTATAGTATATTTCAAACTCAAAGATTTATGTTATTCTATGGCTGAACCACTCTTTTTTTGTGCATTAATCTTGAAAATATAAATTTTTATTTCTTGGGCTTAGATTATCATGAACTAGAGGTTTGTTTTGAAGTTATTATATTTCATATAGTCTCAATTTAGGAATATACTCTAAGGGTAAGTACCTTGAACTTTTATGTTCTATATTTAGTTATTAGATGAAGGCTGAAAAATAAAAATCTTCATTTGAACCCTTTTGGTGACTGGGCTTGGAGTTCGTATATCCATTGACTTTCTTTTTGAAGTAACATTCTTCTCAAATCACCTCCTCTGATATTAATCTTCAGTGTGTCAACTACATGAAACAGTACTCCTTCGGTAGAATTTTTTTGTTGTAAACTTATATGACGCGCTACTGGCGTGTCCAACTTGTTTCTTACTGATATGTTCTAATATTCTCCATTTGAGGGGTCTTTCGGTCTTTCCCACGAGCATTGGAGTACATATATCACAAAAGAAGTGTTACAATTGACAAAATATTTCCAAGGATATTTTTTCTTTATCTAATCAGAAAAATAACAACAACTCTCTAAATGAAATAGAGTAAATAATAATATTATAAATATGAGTTTCCAGATGCACTGAATCTACTATGTCTATATCCAGTGCACTAAAGGAACGCCCAAGACAAGAATTTTGTAGCAACCAATTACAGAAAAAACGAAAAATCTTTATTATAGAAAAAACAATGTGAACTTAGTGTATGTACAATTATGTGTGTTATAAAAGATGTACGAATAGGTATATCAAGTAGCAGGCTGGTTAGGGGGGGGGGGTAAAGGCTATACAAATTGCCCCTTGGTAGTAATATAGATGCCCCACATTAAATGTAATAATATAAATTGAACCAGCACCTGTCCATTTGAAAAGGCAGATGGCGGCTTACAGTTGCTGTTATTACTAGACAGGTGGATCTCTATGTTTTCCTTAGGGAAAAAAAATGACCTGAGCACTCACAATCCCATGAGCTAAAGTAAGTTCTTACTGGGTCAACATAGATTAGATCCACAAGTAGGATAGACTAGTAATCTTGATAGACCTCACAGTGCTGTAATCAAAAAAGCTCCACTATCCCAAAGTTAATAGGCTAGCTACACAGAATAATGAATCTTATGGGACAAGGTGTACTAAGAAAAGAGAAATTTCTCTATTACCTTTTTAGTAGTGAAGGAATAGGTGTTGTACACCCCAATGGGAATGCCTACGTCCAAAAGCCTGCTACTTCATTCCCAACGCGCGTTTCCCCGTCGTTAGTGTTGCGGATTCATCAGGGGATCTTTCATTCAGCAGAAATCGCGGGTTTTTAAAGGGTCCCGCGAATCTCAGGAAGTGATGACATCACCGTGCTCACGTTCACGCCGCGACATCATCGCGTGCTACGTGATCTCGTTTCTCGCGAGACCAACAGGTAAGGATCGCAAAATCGCGTTAATCGTGAGATTTCGGGGCAATGTTGCCTCTACAGGCAGTAACTGTGTACCATGATCTTGCCATATTTAATAACCTTAAGGCTACCAATTCATAGTGTAATGATCTTAATACAATATAATTACTAAGCACCGAAAAATTTATAATTAACAATGGTGTAAGGGAGCCAAAAAGAAAGAATAAATAAAGGGGGAGGGAAATCCCAAATTACCTACACGTATGGATCCCAATCAGTGAACCACACAGGTAAACTAGTACAATCTGAAGCCAAGAAATAGAGGGTGAAATAAAATAAAATAATGAAAGGGAAAGACCCCTGAAAGAGGCATAAGGAAGTAAAGGGACAGAAGAGACTGGCTAGATAGGAACAAAGGAGAATATGTCCCCACGTTCGTACTAAAAACCTTGTTAAACTCTGATGATAAGTTTGCTAAAAACCTAGATTGGACTAAATTATATGACCCAAGGAAGAAATGCTTGGAGCTCCTAAAGGACAAGAGAAGTAAAGAATTGAGAGATACTAAAATGTAAGAGGAGAATGGTAAACTGCTCCTAAAATGTATAATCTGATGAAGGAAGAGGGTGACCAACTTTCCTGGAAAAAGTGTTGACAACTAGTGGGAAGTAAGAATTATAGCTCAAATAAAAAGGAGTGAAGGTAAATCCTTCATTGAGGCCATTAGGTGTTAATGTTTTTAAATGAAAAATCTACCAAGCTTCTCGTTGGAGTAATTTGATTTCCATATTTCCCCTTCTGGGGGAGATGTTAATTTTTTTTGATGCCCATAAATTTTAGACACATTACATTTCCGTCATGGTTGGAATTTACGTGTCTTGCCACTGCCACGTCCTGCTTATTAAATTATACTGTTAACGTGTTCAAGAACTCGACGTCGGAGCTGACGCGTAGTTTTTTCTATGTATTGTAGGCCACATCGACATGAGATGAGGTAAACCACTGAAGTTGTTTTGCAGTTAATATGGTCTCGAACTGAGAATTCCTTCTGACTGGAGAAGCTGGTAAATTTAGTTGTGGTACAGATATGTAGACAGGCTTTGCATTTTCCACAGGGCTTGGATCCAGCTGTCCGTTCTTGGAGCCACTTACAGCCTGTATTTTTCTGTGCTTCAAAATGGCTATGAACTAATTTGTCCCTAAGACTTGGTGCTCGTCGATAAGTAATTGACGCAACGTCTGATAGTCTTGACTTTAATTCTTTGTCGGCCAAAAGGGCATGCCAATGGTTTTGTAATATAGAGCGGATGTTGTCCCCAAATTTATTGTACGTACCAATAATTCTAACTGGTTGTTGCTCAGTAGATTTCGGCATTGTAGAATTGTACAGCAGATCAGCCTGAGATCGTTGTTTTGCTTTGGCATAAGCTTTTTTCAGGACATTGTGAGAATATCCTCTTTGTTTAAATCGTTTATAAAGATCTTTGGCTTGTTTCTCAAAGTACATTTCTGTTGTACAGTTGCGGCGTATTCTCAAATACTGACCGAATGAGATGCTCCGAATAAGATGTTGCGGGTGGTGGCTGGATGCTAGTAGTAAACTATTTGAAGCAGTGTATTTTCGGTGTGTTATCGTAGTGATAGAATTGTTCTCTGTTTTAGAGATTAACAGATCCAAGAATTCGATCTGGTTCGTATTGATGGTATATGTTAATTTTAGACCTATGGAGTTTACGTTAAGTATGGAGATAAAGTCCATAAGGCTGGATCTACTCCCATTCCAAGTCATAAACACGTCATCAATATAGCGGATCCAGATGCCATCCTGATCTGTATATTTGGCCAGGTCTTCTCCAAAGACAATAGTTTCTTTCCATAGCCGAGATGTAAATTGGCATAAGAGGGGGCACAAGGTGTGCCCATGGCTGTCCCCTTAACTTGTTTGTGAAAGCTATTATTGTACATAAAGTAATTCTTTGATAATACAAATTTGAATAGTTTTAAAACAAACTCACTGTGTTTCAAATGTTGCAAGCGGGTTTGTAGAAATTTTCTTACTGCTTGGACACCTACTTCATGTGGAATAGAGGTATATAAGCCTTCGACATCCAAACAGACGAGTAGAGATTCAGCATCTAATCGTAAATTATACAGCCTTTTTAAGACACTTTTGGTATCTTGGGCATTCGATTAGTGATGTCGCGAACCTAAAATTTTCGGTTCGCGAACCGCGGACGCGAACCGCCGCAAATGTTTGCGAACCGGCGAACATCGGCCATAGACTTCAATGGGCAGGCGAATTTTAAAACCCACAGGGACTCTTTCTGGCCACAATAGTGATGGGAAAGTTGTTTCAACGGGACTAACACCTGGACTGTGGCATGCCGGAGGGGGATCCATGGCAAAACTCCCATGGAAAATTACATAGTTGATGCAGAGTCTGGTTTTAAGCCATAAAGGGCATAAATTACCTAACATTCCCAAATTGTTTGGAATAACGTGCTTTAAAACATTAGGTATGATGTTGTATCGATCAGGTAGTGTAAGGGTTAGGCCCGCTTCACAGTGACAGACCAAACTCGTTTAACGCACCGCAAACAACCACAAACAGTCCATTTGCACAACCGCAAACTCCCCATTTGCACAAGGTTGGATACCAAGCTAGCCATGTTCCGTTCCTTGTCCTCACTGATGTCATTGAAGGTCTCTTCCTCCACCCAGCCACCAAGGGTCCCCGAAAGGTGACAACAAGCCCCCTGGGACGCCTGCTGTGTTTGGTCTTCCACCTCCTCAAAGCCACCTTCCTCCTCTGACTCCTCTTCTTCAGACTCCTCTCACTGCATTGCCTCTCTCTGCATTATTATAAGGTGTGTTAAGTAGTACTACTCTTATCAGTTTAAAACCTGTTACAGCACCTATCAGGGGGCGTGTATAAGGATTGGATTTTTAGAACCAGGAGATGGAAAAAGATGCTTTGTTGGTCGTATCACTTCAATTTTGGGGCACGGCACGTGCAATCAAAGGTGCCAGCAGATAGGAGTGACGTGTTTGTAAGTACTACTCTTATCAGTTTAATACTTGTTACGTCACCTATCAGGGGGCGTGTATAAGGCCTGGATTTTTAGAACCAGGAGATGAAAAAAGATGCTTTGTTGGTCGTATCACTTCAATTTTGGGGCACTTTGTGACATTAGCTTCTTACGCTCAAACATGTCCTTTACAGGCACCTGACTATGGGCAGATGAGCAGGAACTGCTCAAGGCGAGAGACGGAGTGGCGGATGGTTTAGAGGGGGCAAGGAGGACAGCAGTGGTTGATGTGGCTTATGATGCTGCACCAGGAGGAGGATGGAGGCTTTGAGTTTGTGTGCTGCTTGTACTCATGTGTTGGTCTGGAGTCACCCAAACATTAGGTCTCAACCTGTAGAGGATAAGGGAACCAGGCTACTCTAGACCTCATTCATCATTACAGGTTTTGACAGATCGGTACTATGCGTCCAAGCTACTGTGACAACAGATATGAGTGGCACTGGGCACTTGCAGAAGTTGGTAGAGTAGACGCTGTAGGTCTGACACACACGCTTGCAGACAACTAACTGCTATGCAATCTATTACAGTAGAATTTTTTTGTTTGTTTTAAATGTACACTACTGTTACACCAGATATGAGTGGTGTGTTAAGTAGTACTACTCCTATCAGTTTAATCCCTGTTATGTGCCTTTTTTTTGGGTTTGGTTGTTGAAGCCACAGTGCAGCACCAGAGGCCAGAAAAATTAGCCATGTACACATGCCTGAAAAATTAGGTATTGTTGATCTTGCAGCGAGCAGATAAGAAGGTAGGCCTGATTCAACGCCCCATCCCTGCATATCCACACTCAGAGATTGAGGGGGCGACCCTTACAAGGCCACGGGCCGGAGATATAAAGGGGGGCCATCCCAAATAAGCACACAAGCGGGGACAAAGGTAGTGAAGGGGACATAAAGGCCCATGGACTGACGGTCGCCATCTTTGCAGGAAAAGGGCCCAGCAATTAAGCCAAAGTGACCCAGCACAGGCAGCTACTTGAGTCAAACGCTGTACAATTACACCTTAATAAAGCTGAAACATGCAGCAGCAGGGATTTTAAACGGCCACACAGGGACAAGGAGGCTAACAGCCCCCACAGTCTCTGCACCACTCTTTTTAACAGATAACCCAAGGGGCTAACCAGGGACCTTGCCCACACAAAAAAAGCAGAATTTTATTGGAGGAATTATTAGTGTCTTCACCCCCCAAGAGAGGACATAATATACGGTATCTTTAGACTACCTGATGGCCAGACCTCCTTTAGCCCCAATGCTATCCAAGAAACATTTCAAAACTTCGATCAGACCATATATTCATCCCAATCCCGCTGCAGCGGATCTGACATAGAGTCCTTCCTACTACAGCAAGAAGTCCACAAAATACCTGTACCTCAATTGGACAGCTTGAACCTAGACATATCCCAAGAGGAAGTTAAATCTACAATCCAAGATCTTAAATTTGGCAAGTCCCCAGGGCCAGACGGTTTTACTCATCTGTACTATAGGAAATTTGAGCCCTTGCTTACCCCCGCACCTAACATCTTTGTTTAACGCTATACTAAATGGAGAACCTATGCCCCCTTAATTGAATCAGGCCGACCTCATAGTCTTTCCAAAAGAGGGTAGGGACCCGAATCTCAAACTGTATTACAAGGCAGCGCAGCTGGCTTTCATTCCTCTGGCGCATTCTCCAAAACACATCAGCCGCTCTGGGTATTTATGGAAAATGTAAGCATGTCACCTTATGCATGGGATACAGTAATATGGATTCCAGGCCTGTATACTTTTTTGAGAAACTTGAAAAACCCATTGATTAAGCACTCATTAAAAATATGGACGGAGATGAACTGGACACAAAAACTGGACACTCGGGTATCAGATCTTACCCCTATCGTACCCAATCCCCACTTTAAGATACATCTTCCGGAAAGCTCTCTCAGTTGGTGGAAGTCTCAGAACCTACTAAGGGTTGGTCCATGGTGGCATGACGACAAAATAATGACCTTTGAGTGGGTTAGAGATAGATACAATTTACCCCTGGCTGAACACTATAATTTTTGCAGGATACATCATTTTATATATACAATAAATGGTAGGGGAACCCCCCAAAGAAACACCTGGCTACTCAAAAAATGTAGGGATTCCCCCTTTCAGCCTGGTATTATTAGCCTCATATATGAACTATTTAATGAAAACTCATGGGCAAACAAACCAGACTATACCAAAGCCTGGGAGAGGGATTTGGGCACCGAGTTGGCAGATAGCACATGGGATAAAAGTTGGCAAGGCTTAAGTAGGGAATCTTTAAATTATAGTCTGCTTGAGACTTCAATAAAGGTCCTACACAGGACATATATTACTCATTTTAAGCTAATAAATGGGATCCAAAACGGAGCAGCTCATGTTTTAGGAACAGTGGTAATGAGGCTACATTTATTCATGTCTGATGGGAGTGTTCGGCAGTCATAAGACTATGGGAAGAAACAGGCTTACTAGCTTCTAAAATGTTTAAGATTGACCTAATAAAATATTTTTTGAAAGAAAAAATACACATAGCTAGTAGTTGGAAAACCCCAAATTAAAACTTTCAGGAATTAATAAAAAAAATCAACTATTTACTGCTCAACAAGAGATTTAACCATGTAGTCTTGGATAGAATCACCCAGTTCCAGACAATTTGGGATCCCTGGATAACATCCCCATTTAGTGCCCCCCTAATATAATAAAACATTTGTTAATGGTTGAAGCGACTCGGGGGGGAAGGACCGGAGTGGGGGAGCCCTGGAGGAGACCCTTCAGAAGCAACCGGCGGCAAAATCATCCGAGGAAAGGAGAGGTCGCCTACTGAAGCCTGCCCTAGGGTAACCCAAGGGCGATTTGAGCAGGTTAGATATTGTAAATAATAAGCTACTGCTGGAGTGATGATAGATAATAGGACTTTACTATTGTCTGTTTTACCATGTCTTAGGTTTCTCTTAAAAATTGCAATCACAGTAAAAAAAAAGAAAATGTATTAACCAAAAAAGTAAAAAAAAGAAGGCCTAGCCACCTAATTTTAACAAAATGTCTTCATTGTAAATCTGTATTTTTGCACAACTGTTGTGTTATGCAAGACTGTTCAATATGCTTTCTTTTCCATTACATGCCGTACGCCTTCTGGCATAAAAATTGAAATTCAAAAATTAGATATTGTTGCAGCCGCTGCTGTTGCAGCGGCCAGAAAAATTGACCTTTGTTCCCCAGGCAGAAAGTGCCATAAAACATTGCCTCTTCTTGAACCCTAGTTGGTGGCGGATAATTCACGCAAGTCATCCGGCATTCACAGATAACATACAGCAGCGTGTGGACCATTTATAGCCGAAGGCAGCTCATCTCATCAGGCCTTTTTCAGTCGAATGTATCGCCCAGTGTCAGTCCCTTCGGGATTAATCCCTCATTCATCTTTATAAAGGTGAGGCAATCTAGACTTTTTTGCCCTAGGCGACTTCTCTTCTCGGTGACAAAACCTCCTGCTGCACTGAAGGTCCTTTCTGACAGGACACTTGAAGCGGGGCAGGCCAGAAGTTCAATTGCAAATTGGGATAGCTCATGCCACACGTCTAGCCTGCATACCCAGTAGTCAAGGGGTTCATCGCTCCTCAGAGTGTCGATATCTGCAGTTAAGGCGAGGTAGTCTGCTACCTGTCGGTCAAGTCGTTCTCTGAGGGTGGATCCCGAAGGGCTGATGCGATGCGTAGGACTGAAAAAGGTCTGCATGTCCTCCATCAACAACACGTCTTTTAAACGTCCTGTCCTTGCCGGCGTGGTCGTGGGAGGTGGATTACTTTCACCTCTTCCCCTGTTATATTGCCCTTGTGCTGTGACATCACCCTTATATGCTGTGTAAAGCATACTTGTTAATTTGTTTTGGACCTGCTGCATCCTTTCTGACTTGCGGTAATTTGGTAACAAATCAGGCACTTTCTGCTTATACCGGGGGTCTAGTAGCGTGCACACCCAGTACAGGTCGTTCCCCTTCAGCCTTTTTATACGAGGGTCCTGCGACAGGCACGACAGCATGAAAGACCCCATTTGCACAAGGTTGGATGCCGAGCTAGTCATGTCCCGTTCCTCGTCCTCAGTGATCTCGCTGAAGATATGTTCTTCCCCCCAGCCACGTACAACACCACGGGTACCAGATAGGTGACAACGAGCACCCTGGGATGCCTGTTGTGATTGGTCTTCCTCCTCCCCCTCAAAGCCACATTCCTCCTCTGACTCCTCTTCCTCACAATCCTCTTCCAGCGTTGCCGCAGGTCCAGCAAGAGATGCTGATAAGGCTGTTTCTGGTGGTGATGGTGACCACAACTCTTCCTCTTCCTCGTCACGCTCATCTACGGCCTGATCCAGCACTCTTCGCAGGGCAAGCTCCAGGAATAAAACAAATGGTATGATGTCGCTGATGGTGCCTTCGGTGCGACTGACAAGGTTTGTTACCTCCTCAAAAGGACGCATGAGCCTACAGGCATTGCGCATGAGCGTCCAGTAACGTGGCAAAAAAATCCCCAGCTCCGCAGAGGCTGTCCTAGCACCCCGGTCATACAAATACTCGTTAATGGCTTTTTCTTGTTGGAGCAGGCGGTCGAACATTAGGAGTGTTGAATTCCAACGTGTGGGGCTGTCACAAATCAAGCGCCTCACTGGCATGTTGTTTCGCCGCTGGATATCTGAAAAGTGCGCCTTGGCCGTGTAGGAACGCCTGAAATGGCCACACACCTTTCTGGCCTGCTTCAGGACGTCCTATAAGCCTGGATACTTATGGACAAAGCGTTGTACGATCAGATTACACACATGTGCCATGCACAGCACATGCGTCAACTTGCCCAAATTCAATGCCGCCAACAAATTTCTTCCGTTGTCACAAACCACTTTGCCAATCTCTAGTTGGTGCGGAGTCAGCCATTGATCCACCTGTGCGTTCAGGGCGGACAGGAGTGCTGGCCCGTTGTGACTCTCTGCTTTGAGGCAAGTCAACCCCAAGACGGCATGACACTGCCATATCCGGGATGTGGAACAGTATCTGGGGAGCTGGGGGGGTGCCGTTGATGTGGAGCAAGACGCAGCAGCAGAAGAGGACTCAGCTGAGGAGGTTATGGAAGAGGATGGAGTAGGAGTAGAGGAGGTGGCAGCAGGCCTGCCTGCAAGTCGTGGCGGTGTCACCAACTCCTCTGCAGAGCCACGCATTCCATGCTTGGCAGGCGTCAGCAGGTTTGCCCAATGCGCAGTGTAGGTGATATACCTGCCCTAACCATGCTTTGCAGACCAGGTATCAGTGGTCAGATGGACCCTTGCCCCAACACTGTGTGACAGAGATGCCATTACTTCCTTTTGCACAATTGAGTACAGGTTGGGGATTGCCTTTTGGGCAAAGAAATTTAGGCCGGGTACCTTCCACTGCGGTATCCCAATCGCTAAAAACTTTTTGAACGCCTCAGACTCCACCAGCTTGTATGGTAAAAGCTGGCGGGCCAAGAGTTCAGACAAGCCAGCTGTCAGACGCCGGGCAAGGGGGTGACTTTGTGGCATTGGCTTCTTGCGCTCAAACATGCCCTTGACAGACACCTAACTGTGGGGAGATGAGCAGGAACAGCAAAAGGCGAGAGACGGAGTGGTGGAGAGTTGAGAGGGGGCAAGGAGGACAGCAGTGGTTGATGTGGATGAAGATGCTGGACCAGGAGGAGGATGGCGGCTTTGAGTTTGTGTGCTGCTTGTACTCATGTGTTGATCCCATTGGCGTTTGTGATGTGACATCATGTGCCTTCGCAAAGCAGTTGTACCTAGGTGGGTGTTGGACTTCCCATGACTCAGTTTCTTTTGGCACAGGTTGCAAATGGCATCGCTGTTGTCAGAGGCAGACACACAAAAAAAATGCCACACTGCTGAGCTCGGCGGTGACGGCATTCTGGTGGTGGCAACAGCATGCGTTGATTGGCGTGCTGTCTGGCTGACCCCGGGTGCCGATGCATGCTGTCTGACTGTGCCACTAGCTCGTTGCGATGACCTCCCTCTACTTCCAACTCGTCTCCTCCTCCTCTCTGTCTCCCCATCTGAACTTTCCCCCTGTTCTTCTTCTCTTCTAGCAGGCACCCACGTGACATCCACGGACGCATCGTCATCATCATCACCCGCCTCACTTGTATATGACAACTGAACAAAAAGGAAGCAGCAGCGGGTACATCATCATCATCATCATCACATCGTACGTACATGTGTGTAATACTGCCTGACTGAGACATATCCCTGTTATCTACATTCTATGGCAATATTGGTTGCGCATCACTCATTTCTTCAAACTGATGTGTAAATAGCTCTTCTGACTGATCAATTGAATTGGCTGTGGTGCTAGTGTTGGTGGTGGCGGCGGCAGGCGGGTGAGTGGTAACTTGAGAGGTGCCTGAAGCTAAGCTGGAGGAGGATGGTGCGTCAATGTTCCAAGCGGAAGCTGTAAAAGATTGGGTGTCCTGTGTTAGCCAGTCAACTACGTCCTCTGAACTTTTCAAGTTCAGGGTAACTGGCCTCTGAACACAGGGCATTATTGTAGGGCCAAAGGGAATCACAGCACCACGACCACGACGGCCTCTGCGGGGTGTCCTGCCTCTGCCTGTCATTTTTTTTTAAATGTAGACTGTTGGTACCCCAACTAGACTGGATTGGTTGAACTTGGCACAGTACTTGTAAGCAGGACACACACTATGTGTAGCGGTCAAGCAAATGAACTTTGATTGACGGTCAGGCAAATGCACTTAGATTTAAGAAAATAAAAGTTTGGGTTTTTTAAATGTGGACTGTTGGTACCCCAACTAGACTGGATTGGTTCAACTTGGCACAGTACTTGTAAGCAGGACACACACTATGGGTAGCGATCAAGCAAATGAACTTTGATTGACGGTTATGCAAATGCACTTAGATTTAAGAAAATAAAAGTTTGGGTTTTTTAAATGTGGACTGTTGGTACCCCAACTAGACTGGATTGGTTGAACTTGGCACAGTGTATTTTAAAATTATGAGAAAAACATGATCTGTAAACTAAATAAAAATCATTTTAGGAGGTTGAGAGAAAAAGAAACCGGATGGGGGGATACCGAGCAGAGCATACCATCTACAGCCCACTGGGAGACAAACTCATCCATTCCCCCAGTGGACAAAGCCAGGTGGTACTCTGCCCGGATACGGGAGCGCACCAGCACCCGGAACATGGCCTCAGGTGACAAGGGAACCCCCCCTATCAAACACTGCTTCCTGGACTTATATATAGCCAATTTGCAGGTTGACGAGGAGGTCCCTGGCCTTATTGCTCCGGGACACTGGGCGCCCAAAAATAAAAATGTGAGGGGAGAAATGCAGCCAGAACTGCAGAAGGAGGCCTCTCAAGAGTGACAAGAGGGGCTGCAGTCTGGCGCAACTAAAATAAATATGATACACGGGCTCTCCCTTGCCACAGAATGGACAAGTGGAGGGAGAGTCCTTGAATTTAGCTAAGTACTCTCCCGTGCTCAGTGCACCATGGAGCACTCTCCAACTCAAGTCCCCGGTGGATCGTGGAACTAAATCAGAATAAAGTTCCCTCCACCGGGGCCTCTTGCCCTCGTCAGCTGGTAGGACCCGCCTCCAGATGGTATCGGGACGGGTCACGAGGGCAAGGAAGTGCACTGTATGGAGCACGAGAGAATATAAGCTCTTCCTCGGCATGCCGCGAAAGCATGCCGAGGGTATGTCCCTCAACTTTGAGAGGTTGGGGACAGGAGGAGCCTGAGGGGAAACACGGGGCTTGTGTCCAATGCAAACAGCCGGAGCAGGGGTGTTGAAAGGTGCATGTGGCACTCCGGCCTGCAAAGCCCCGCGAAGGAAGGTGCGCGAGTCGGGGGAGATGGCATCCCTAATCTCCTGGAGCAAGCGCCCTGAGACTTTGGGCGTCACATATCCCAAACGGAGCGCAAGCTCCTGGGGTGACACCCAATCAGAACGCCCGTATTCCAGGAGATCCCCGATTAGATCCCGGACCAGAAAGATACTATCAAAGATAGTCCGGCCCGGGATCGCATAGGACTGGTCAGGGTGAACCAATTCTGCCAGCACAGACCCAAGTCTAAGCGAGATGGCTTTAGCTACAATCTTGTAGTCCGTGCTGAGCAGAGAGACCGGTCGCCAGTTCTTAATAAGCCGGAGATCCCCCTTTTTGGGCAGCAGGGCAAGTACTGACCTGCGACAAGACAGGGGCATCTCCCCGGTCTCCAGGGCTTCCCCAAGGACCAGATGGAAATCAGGTCCCAGAGTCTCCCAGAAAAATTGAAAAAACTCTACAGTCAGTCCGTCCAGTCCTGGAGACTTCTCACAGGACATGGCACGGAGGGCTTCAGAGAGCTCTTGAAAAGATAGTGGTATATCAAGCCGCTCTCTTACACCCTCACTGACTGTGGGGAGCCCCTCCCATAGCACCCTGCAGGCGTCTGGAGAAATGGGATCCGGAGAGTAAAGATCTTTATAAAAGTTCCGGGCTCTATCCCGGATACTCTCTGGATCTGTAAGGGGGGCACCGTCTTCATCTAGAAGACAGGTGATGTGCCTACTGTTACCCCCCTTTTTCTCCAGTGAGTAGAAGAGGCGCGAGCCGCGGTCTAGATCTTTGAGTTGAAGTGCCAATAGGCGGCTCGTGGCTCTGTTGGCGTTAGCGCCACCGTCACAGACACACAGTTGTGGTCTGTGAACGGAGCCAGCCCAATGGCACAAGAACCGACTCGTGACATATAGTGACTAGATATATATAGTCTGTCGATCCGGGAGTGGGACACCAGACCGGCTCTCACCCTGACGTAGGTGAAACCGTCTGATGCCCCTGGCTTCTGCTCTCGCCAGATGTCCTCCAGGGAGAAGCGGGCGATGATCTCCCGCAGGGCTGACGCAGAAGGCGGGTACGGCTCTGGACTATTCCGGTCCAGAGCCTCGAGGGTGCAGTTGAAATCACCCCCGAGTACCAAACACTCATCTGCGTCAACCGTCTCCAAAAACTGGGACAGTCTGGCGAGGAACCTCACTCTCTCGGGCCCTCCAGCAGGGGCATATATATTAACTAGGTTAATGATGCTACCCTGCTCTCGGACCCGGAGGTGGATTAGACGGCCTGGGATAACAGCTTTCACAAGCAGCAGCTCTGGCTGAAAAGACTCTGAGAACAGGGTCACCACTCCACATGACGCCGATGTGAAGTGGCTGAAGAAGACCCTGCCTCTCCACTCCAGTTGCCACGAGGCCTCAGCCTCTGGAGTGGTGTGAGTTTCCTGCAGGAGGCTGACAGAGTACCCTCCCTGATATAAATAGGAGAGTACCTGGAACCTGCGGAAACTGTCTTGACAGCCATTGGTAATTAGCGTGCTGATGTGCAAAGCCATTACTGCGTGTCAGGAATTGTGCGTTCCTCAGATTTCCGGACGCGGAGATGCTCCGCAGTCCCAGAATTCTTGGCCCTAGTGCTGACCACTAGATATTGCTGGAGAGAGTGGAGAATAAACGACATATTCTTCCACCTCTCCAAGGCCAGCCGCACCTTCCTTTTCTTTTGTCCATGAAGGGTGCTCTGAAGGAATAGATCTATTTCCTTGACAGGGATAACCCCCCCAGAATCTGATGTTCCTTCTAGTGGGTCACCCCTGGGCTCCTCTTGGCTGAGGGCTTTTACTCCATCCTCCCCGGCTGGAGTCAGTTTCCTCAGCTTTATTCTCAGGGACCCCCTCTTAGATGATACAGAAGGAGTCCCTTTAGCACCCTTCAAGGTAAATAATGGACCCTTGGATTGCTGCTGCACCCCTGTAGCTTCAGGAGTGCATTCAGGGGTAGCTGGCTGGACAGCAGTGGCTGGCATGGCTTCCTTAATGGAAGCCTTGGAGGCTTTATATGCCTCCTCTGCCAGTTCCACCGCTGCTTGCTCAGCTTGGATGGCACCGATGTTAGGGTCAGTGGACGGCTGAGGAGGGTAGACAGGCTCTCCCATGATGTTAACAGGAAACCCTGTTTTATCACCCTCCCCCATTTCCACTTCCCCTTGTGCCACATCCCCCCTGACAGACAAATCCATGGGGTCCTGAATGGGGGTCATGCCTATATCCCCCCCCCCCCTCCAGTAGTGACTCGGCCTGGGGCTCTAACAAAGCCCGAGGTACGTCACTAGAGAGTGACACTGGAGGAGGAGACTGACTGGTGCCCTTGAAGCTCAGCACCTCAGGGACACTGACTACCCATTCAGCAGGGGCTTTATTGGGACCCCCCTCAAAGGCCAGAGGCAGAACCTGATCTTTCTTGTCTACCCCTGCCTCACTTGGGAGACCCTCTTGCCCCTGCTTTTCCTCCAGACCCTTTTCCACATTAACCCCTATAGGGTCTGGAGAGAGAGATGTGTGGTCTGGCACCGGCTGGCTGAGCTTAATAACCGGGCCAGACAATGTCACCGGATGAGGAGGAGATGTTTTGTTCCTCTTCTTGCTTTTAGAGGGAGGTGCTCCACTATAGAGCTCTTCCCACTTATCAGCAACCTCCCTGTTGGTTTTATGCTTCCTCTTCCTGGGGACGTCACTCCTGGAAGAGGAGCTGCCACTAGCTGCCTCCCCTGCAGAGGGCTTATTATCCCTCTGCTTACACTGTGCCCCCACACTAACTGATGTTATTATGGTGGGGGCAGATTGGGACTTGGGAGATGCAGCTGTGACACTGGGAGGACCGGTGACATTCTTCCCCTTTTTCCCCGTGTCTGCAGTCTTGCTAGAGACCACAGACACAGATGGCTTTTTTGGGGAAGAAGGGGGTTTGGAGGCCGTGGTGGTGGCTTGAGGAACGGCCTCCTTGCCTGAGCTCTGTGGGGGGAGCTATGACCCTTGAGGTCCACGCTGTTATGGGCTCAGCGGGGATGGGTGCTGTACTGACGGAGGTGCCATTTGCTGGGGCTGGGGCATGATGCTTTACATTAGGACAATCCCTACGTGTATGCCCCAACCCCTTGCAATGATAGCACTGCACATCCGTAGTGCTGTATAAAATCCTGTAGAGCACCCCCTCAAATGGAACCCCAAAAGACCCCTCTATGTTTTCTGCGCCCTGAGGCAGGCACATTTGTACCTGCCTCTTGAAAGAGAGCACATGACGAAGTGCTCTCTCTCTGCACCCCAGGGGAATTTTAATAAATGGTGTTTTTACTTCCCCTAGGGTTAGCAGGTGGGGGCGCAGGAGGGAGTCTGGTAGGAAGGGGGGCACATTAGAGAGTGTTACTTTTGTGCCCAACCCTTCCAGGGGTTCTATTGGGACATATAATCCCCCCACTGTGATGCCTCTCTGTATAAGTATGTGAGAAGCAGCCAGCGTACGGGTAAAGAAAACTGCTTTCCCGTACATTTTGCTGGCTGCTACTATAACAGAGGGGCTGATGACATTAGCTGCAGCACGCAGATAGATATCAATGCTGTAGACCCCAGACATCTGACATTTAACCCCATGCTTCCTGGTGATCTGCCCCTCAGCCCCAGCGGTGGTATTACTGGGGCCAGCAGAAACCACCTGTGACCAGGTATTAGCCACAGGGGTAGGTCTGCTGGCAGAACCACCAGGAGCTGGGGCTGCCTTATCTGCCTGGGGCCTATGCTGTGCAGTGCTGCAGCTAGGATTTTCAGGGGCCATTATTCCCCCTTTTGACCCCTGGGGCTTCTTAGTGGTCTTATCCCTCATGTTTAGACCCTTTTTTTTATTATTATTTGTTTTATTTATTTTTAGTTTTTGTTTTATGATTTTTTACTGTTTTCTTTTTTTAAAAATATAAAAGTTTGAAAAAGAAACAAAAAGACAAAACTAAGGGAAACAAAACTAAGGGAGAGAGAGAGATGATGTTTGGCAGTGGAAGGGTTAATGGTCTGTTGCAAGGTGTTGCTAATTGCAACAACACAGAGAACACAGAGGCTTTTTAACCCCTCTGTGTCTCTGTGTCAGATGTTAAAAAAAAAAAAAAGCCTTTTAAACAAAACTTCAAATTGTTTTCCCCCCCACTGCCTACAAAGATGTTACTTGTGTTCTCTCCCCCCAAAACATAAAACCCAACACCAAACAAATAAAACTTTAACAAAACCTGAAAAACTTAAAAAAAAAAAAGTCAAAGTAAAAAACGTTTAAGGAGTGAAGGTAAAGTGCTAAGGGAGGGGTGTGGCAAAGTATCCAGGAGACAGCTCACTCTCCTGGGATAGAGAGCTGAGCCTGACCCCCAGAAAACTAAAACTTAAATTAAACTAAGAAAAAAAACACAAAAACTCCCAAAAATGAACAACACCGTGCACAAAGTGCTTATTAACAGAAAGGTGTTAAAATAAAACTTGTATTTGAGGGACTAAGACCCTAAAAAGCCTTTTGTTTGGAGCTCAAGCATGCACACAACCTCTTGTCACAGTACTTGTAAGCAGGACACACACTATGGGTAGCGGTCAAGCAAATGAACTTTGATTGACGGTTATGCAAATGCACTTAGATTTAAGAAAATAAAAGTTTGGGTTTTTTAAAAGTAGACAACTAGTAAACAATATTATATTGTATGCGTTGTGCACACAGTATAAGCTGTGAGCCTGACACACACACTTACAAGCAGGGGCTAGCAGGGAGACAGGCAAATTAAGTTAGATTACACAGAAAAAAAACGAAGAAAAAAAAATGATGTTATAGCCCTAAAAAGGGCTTTTTGGGGTGCTGTGTTTACAGCAGAGATCTGATGAGTCCTTCAGCACTGCACTGGACACTGAATAAACTTGCCTAGCTATTGATTTCCCTATTTAATCAGCAGCACCTACACTCAGCCTCCTCTCAGTAAGACTGCAAGTTAGTTCTGATTCCAAAATGGCTGCTGTCCATGAGGTAGAAGGGTGTGGAAGGGAGTGTATGCTGCTGATTGGCTGGAATGTGTCTGCTGACTGTGACATGCAGGGTCAAAGTTTGCTCAATGATCAAGTATTGGGGGCGGGTCGAATCTCGCATATGTTCGCTGTTCGCCGCGAACATGTTATGTTCGCCGGGAACAATCCGCCGTCTAACTATTCGCGACATCTCTACATATGATTCCAGTGTTGCCACAAACAGTCTTAATATTTGATCAATGTGTGTGCTTGCATGTTCTGATAGGCTGTTTTTGCCAGAAACTATTGGACGTCCCGGGGGAGTTTTCAGGTTTTTATGGACCTTCGGCAATAAATAAAATGTGGGAATGGTAGGATGTTTGTTGAACAGATAATTGTACTCTTGTCTTGAGATGATATTATTCCAAAGGCCCTCCGTCAATATCACATTGAGTTCCTTTTTAAACACTGCTGTAGGGTCAGTTGTTAATCTTTGATATGTACTCCTATCGTTTAATAAACGTAAATTTTCTTGATGGTATTCAGTTTGTCGTAGGATGATCGTATTCCCTCCTTTGTCTGAGGGTTTAACTACTATCTGGTTGTTCTTTTGTACAGGGAGTGCAGAATTATTAGGCAAATGAGTATTTTGACCACATCATCCTCTTTATGCATGTTGTCTTACTCCAAGCTGTATAGGCTCGAAAGCCTACTACCAATTAAGCATATTAGGTGATGTGCATCTCTGTAATGAGAAGGGGTGTGGTCTAATGACATCAACACCCTATATCAGGTGTGCATAATTATTAGGCAACTTCCTTTCCTTTGGCAAAATGGGTCAAAAGAAGGACTTGACAGGCTCAGAAAAGTCAAAACTAGTGAGATATCTTGCAGAGGGATGCAGCACTCTTAAAATTGCAAAGCTTCTGAAGCGTGATCATCGAACAATCAAGCGTTTCATTCAAAATAGTCAACAGGGTCGCAAGAAGCGTGTGGAAAAACCAAGGCGCAAAATAACTGCCCATGAACTGAGAAAAGTCAAGCGTGCAGTTGCCACGATGCCACTTGCCACCAGTTTGGCCATATTTCAGAGCTGCAACATCACTGGAGTGTCCAAAAGCACAAGGTGTGCAATACTCAGAGACATGGCCAATGTAAGAAAGGCTGAAAGACGACCACCACTGAACAAGACACACAAGCTGAAACATCAAAACTGGGTCAAGAAATATCTCAAGACTGATTTTTCTAAGGTTTTATGGACTGATTAAATGAGAGTGAGTCTTGATGGGCCAGATGGATGGGCACGTGGCTGGATTGGTAAAGGGCAGAGAGCTCCAGTCCGACTCAGACGCCAGCAAGGTGGAGGTGGAGTACTGGTTTGGGCTGGTATCCTCAAAGATGAGCTTGTGGGGCCTTTTGGGTTGAGGATGGAGTCAAGATCAACTCCCAGTCCTACTGCCAGTTCCTGGAAGACACCTTCTTCAAGCAGTGGTACAGGAAGAAGTCTGCATCCTTCAAGAAAAACATGATTTTCATGCAGGACAATGCTCCATCACACGCGTCCAAGTACTCCACAGAGTGGCTGGCAAGAAAGGGTATAAAAGAAGAAAATCTAATGACATGGCCTCCTTGTTCACCTGATTTGAACCCCATTGAGAACCTGTGGTCCATCATCAAATGTGAGATTTACAAGGAGGGAAAACAGTACTCCTCTCTGAACAGTGTCTGGGAGGCTGTGGTTGCTGCTGCACACAATGTTGATGGTGAACAGATCAAAACACTGACAGAATCCATGGATGGCAGGCTTTTGAGTGTCCTTGCAAAGAAAGGTGGCTATATTGGTCACTGATTTGTTTTTGTTTTGTTTTTGAATGTCAGAAATGTATATTTGTGAATGTTGAGATGTTATATTGGTTTCACTGGTAAAAATAAATAATTGAAATGGGTATATATTTGTTTTTTGTTAAGTTGCCTAATAATTATGCACAGTAATAGTCACCTGCACACACAGATATCCCCCTAAAATAGCTAAAACTAAAAACAAACTAAAAACTACTTCCAAAAATATTCAGCTTTGATATTAATTAGTTTTTTGGGTTCATTGAGAACATGGTTGTTGTTCAATAATAAAATTAATCCTCAAAAATACAACTTGCCTAATAATTCTGCACTCCCTGTAGTTGGGTTAAGGATCGCAATTCCATGGCTGTCAAATTGGTTTCCTTTGTATAGTTATTTGCTAAAGTTTCCAAATCTTTTGTTACCAATTTAACGAATACTTGAACTTCAGGAGAGATACTGAAATTTGGTGTAAATCTGCTTTTGGGTTTGAGATTTGTATAAGGTCCTTCACCAGGGGAGGGTACATCATGATCTGCATCCCAATCAATCATCATCTCCCTTAGTGCTAATTCTTCAGATACACTCAGTTTCAAGGAATCTAATTCAGCATCAGTTGTCTTCTTATGATGTTTCAGGAGTACTAGTTTACGGGCAAAGAGATGGATATCTTTAACCCACTCAAAAAGATTGAAATTATTTGTGGGAGAAAAAGACAGTCCTCTGTTTAGTAACATAAAATCTCCTTCAGTTAATATCAAGTCAGAAAGGTTGATAACTTGATTGTTAATATTCGTATTACTTATTTGTATCTTGGTTGAGCTCTCTGATTGCGGTCCCGTAACCGTCTCTGTTCTGGATGTTGTTGGCGTGGATCTAAAAAAGTCGGGCTTGATGGTGTTGTAGAACCTTCGACCTTACGACCTCGATATTTTCTAGTACCTCTATTTACAAAGCAGTTACGACCCTCATCCAGGAATTCAGCATCTGAAGTGTCATATTCTGATGACGACTGTGGTTCCGCCTGCGTGGTTTTCTGTCGTTGTGAGTGACGGTACACCTGTTTATTAGTTAGATCTTTAGAATCTCTCATGTATTTGCGATGTTTGCGTTGTTTAAGTATATTCTTAAATTTATCTATCTCATTCTGGTGTTTTTGTTCATAATCTTTAAATCGGTCAACACTTCGAAATGTCTCAATGTCCACTAGGTGTAGTGCTAGTTCCACTTTGGTTGCCTCCAAAATCTTTTCTTCCTCAATAATAAGCTTCATGAGTTCTGCTGAGCATGTATTAAGAATCTTGTCCCATGATTCAATAAATGCCTCATTCCATAAATGGGAGGCCAAGCTTAAATTAACCCTCAAGCCCCTTGGGATGAGGTTGTTCTAAATAGTTCTGTAAGCTCTTAATTTCCCACCAGGCCCTTGTCTGGCTCTTATAAATTTTAGTGAGAGTGAAGAAGAACTTGTGAATATTCTTGGCCTCACTCATAGAGGTTAACTCTCCCTCTCCTCCTAAAGAGAAAACACCACCCACCTCACCTAACCACTTATTGGGGTCCATGTGCATGTGCAAAAAACCCTCCATTAACAGCAATTTAATAGAGATGTACGAAAGGGGGGTAACCCCTAGTAATAGATATCTCATCAGAAAAATAACAACAACTCTCTAAATGAAATAGAGTAAATAATAATATTATAAATATGAGTTCCCAGATGCACTAAATCTACTATGTCTATATCCAGTGCACTAAAGGAACGCCCAAGACTCTATTTAGAATTTTGTAGCAACCAATTACAGAAAAAACTAAAAATCTTTATTATAGAAAAAACAATGTGAACTTAGTGTATGTACAATTATGTGTGTTATAAAAGCTATACTAATAGGTATATAAAGTAGCAGGCTGGTTAGGGGGGGTAAAGGCTTTACAAATTGCCCCTTGGTAGTAATATAGATGCCCCACATTAAATGCAACTGTAAGCCGCCATCTGCCTTTTCAAATGGACAGGTGCTGGTTCAATTTATATTATTACATTTAATGTGGGGCATCTATATTACTACCAAGGGGCAATTTGTATAGCCTTTACCCCCCCCCCCCCTAACCAGCCTGCTACTTGATATACCTATTAGTATATCTTTTATAACACACATAATTGTAAATACACTAAGTTCACATTGTTTTTTCTAGAATAAAGATTTTTTGTTTTTTCTGTAATTGGTTGCTACAAAATTCTAAATAGAGTCTTGGGCGTTCCTTTAGTGCACTGGATATAGACATAGTAGATTCAGTGCATCTGGGAACTCATATTTATGATATTTTTTCTTTGTATCTTGATGCTCTTAAAACTTTTCAGGTCTTACACAGCTACAGGCTTTATAGTGTTGACATTTATATAGGCCATCTATTTTATGTAGCCAGCCTTCATCTCTTTTTGTTGGTTCAAAAAGGCTCCTTGTCAGCATTTGACTAATGGATCTGCCTTTCCTATATGTTACACTAGCTTGTGCTGAAATTTCTTTTTTGAGAACTTCGTCTTCTGTTAACAGGTACCAATGCTTGATGAGAATTTCTCTAATTTCAGCACGATTTCTTCCAAAAGTCATGATGCATCTTGTTTTTTCTTTTTCTGTTTCTTCTTCCTTTCCATTCTTTTTTGATATATATATAATAAACCTGCTCTTTTTTCACCTAAAGCTTGTTGATAAGCCACCTTTGATACTTTATTAGAATAGCCTCTTTCTTTAAATTGTTGTTTAAGCTCATCTGCTTGTTGTTTAAAGTCACAGTCTTCACTACAGTTTCTTCTCAATCTTAGGTACTGCCCTATTGGTATACTTCTCTTTTGAGAAACTGGATGTTGGCTTTGCCCATTTAGGAGCATATTTGATGCTGTCGGTTTAGGATATACTGTTGTTTTTATCACTCCTTCGATATTTTCCGATATCTTTAAATCCGAGAATACTATGCTTTCTTCAATAATTTCCTGTGTAAATCTCAGATTAAGACTGTTGTTATTGAGACAATCCAAAAAAGCCTTAAACTAGGACTTAGATCCATTCCATATAACAAAAATATCGTCGATAAATCTGAACCAGGTCAGTATCCTCTCTGTATGATTTTGATTTTCTTCTGAGAATACGACTGTCTCTTCCCAAAATCCAAGAAATAAGTTGGCATAATCAGGGGCACATGCCGTGCCCATGGCTGTGCCCCAATCTGCCTATACCACTTTGAATCAAAAACAAAATAATTCCCTGTGAGTACAAATTTTAGCATAGTCACCAGACTTCTACCCCTTTCTTCAGATATAGCATTTATTTTTAGAAAATGTTCTACAGCACTTATGCCTTGTTCATGAGGAATACTGCTGTAAAGTTGTTTGACGTTGATGCTCGCAAGTACTATCAAATTATCAAGATGCTTTAAAAGATCTTTTGTGTCTGTCAAGTACGAAGGTAAGTTTTTAACAATTCTTTTTAAATTAAGATCTATGAATTCACTGACCTTTTCTGTCAGATTTCCTTTCCCTGACACAATGGGTCTTCCAGGGGTTGGTTTTAATGCCTTGTGAATTTTCAGTAGGCTATAGAATGTAGCCGCTTTTGGATCTTCCAGGAGTAAATATTCCACATTTTTATTTGTGATGAGATTCTTACCTTTTGCTTCCACCAGTATACTGTAGAGTTCAACTTTGAACTCCTCAGTTGGATCTTTCGTCAGGATCTCATAAGTATTCTTATCCTTTAGGAGGCGAGTGCACATTTTGTGGTATATATCTTTATTCATCACCACCACATTACCTCCTTAATCTGCTGGTTTTATCTCAATATAGTTGTTTTTCATTAGCTTTAATAGGGCCTGGTTTTCTTCTTTGGTTAAGTTATCCAATCCCAATGTACCAGAATAATCTAATGACTCTCTAAATCCTTTGTTACGAGTCTCAGAAACATCTCTAAATTGATGTATTGCTTGAAATCTGGGGTGAATCTGTTTTTTTTTTTTTTATGCACTTTGATCCCCAGCAACTTATTAGAACATTCTCATCAGGAACTTAATTTAGTAAATCCATTTTATCATTAAATATATCGGCATCATCTGCAGATAGACTTATTCCATAGAAGTATTCCATTTGTTTCTTTCTTTTTTCATGATGATATTTCTTAAGGGCTAATTTTCGTATAAATAGATTTACATCCTTAATGTTATCAAATTTTCTACTGATGCTTGTGGGTACAAAAGTCAACCCTTTCTCCAGAACTTTAATATGGGCTGCTTGTAATTCAAAAGTTGATTGATTAATGACTGTTGAAGACTTCACTTCATCCATTCTTGGAGTTTAATTGGAAGGTTTTGAGCCTTGCACTTGTATAGCCTCAATAGGTTTTTGTTTTTGAATAATCTCTGTGTGTTTTTGTTTTTGGGTAGTTTTCATGTGCTTTTGTTGTTTCTTTTGATGATCAACTAGATCTAATGAATTTATTTTTGGTCCTTTACAATCTTTTTTACTTATATATTTTCTTTCCTCATTCCTTGCTAGTGATTGTTCTTTCTAAACCAATTACATTTTATGATCAAATAGTATACTTTTGGAATATCCTAGATATGCCTGGTGACTGGACACCTATCTTTACATAGAAAAGAGCTCTATGAATAAAACAAATAATAATAAACAAACTTTAATCAAAAAGATAAATAAAAAGGAAAAATTGCTGTTCATAAATCTAAAAATGAGTTAAGGATATCCTCATATATATTTAAAATCATAGGATGTCCAATGATTGTCATAAACTGTAAAAAAATATACAATAATACAAAAGGGACCTCAATGGATACTAAAAACCTGTACAACTGTGTTATCTGAGGGAGGGTTTACTTTATAGGTGCAGCAATAATCTGCTATACCTGTGGACTATTGCATAATGTTCAAAATACTACAGGTCCTCAGTCCCCCATTGCTGCTAAATTACACCAGCTGGGGAGCTCCTGTGCTTGGTAGCTCCTCACAGTCATTGAGGAAATAAAAAACGCATGTCCTATATACAATGTTATTTATGCTGTGCACATCATAAACAATAGAATATTAAACTGGTCCTAAAAGGACCTCCTACCGTCCTCCAGAGTAGACCACATTTGTGCAGGATGCCGCCTGACTGATATTCGGTTTCGCTGATGTGGCTTTGTCAAAGGCTCTTGCTATACTGACAATCAGTGTGTGCTTAGATTTTCCTGGGTGCCTTTTCTAGGTCCGCCCCCGTCTCTCATTGGTAGATGATTCTCCCATCTGTGACGTGGAACTATCAATGCTTAACATTCGTAGTTAAATAAATATATATATATGTATACATATATATGTATACATGTGTGTGTGTGTATATATAATATATATAAATATATATATATATAATTACATATATAGTTGTGAGCATACGAGTTGTTGCGAACGCTTGCGGGCTCGCCGAAGGCGCTCCTTGCCAGCAACTGAGGCCCTCGCAAACTTTACGTCGTAACGCAAACAACATACGAGACACGTTACCACCCATTACGACCTCGCAAAAATTGGCGGCAACCCGCGGACATGAAAAAATGAAAAACACAATAAATACACACAACACATACATAAAAATCTTACCTACAGCAAGAGGGGGCATCCAGGACCTCAAAAAATGAAGTTACACCTTAATTTAACTCAAAATAAAAGAGTTTAGACACTAAAAAATTCTCTAAGCAAGAGAAAAAATGGCCGCCGAACAAAACGAAAACGAGGCTACAGCACTCTAAACACGCAAAACACCACAAAACACCTACGGATATTAGGCTACAGACGCATACCACACATTAGCCGCCATTTTAGAACAATAACTAATACAATGCGGAAGTACACAGCTACGCTAACGGTGTGGTCTCGCGCACGCACACTATTACACTGCACACATTCATCAAGCTTACAAAGCAGCTCCACACCACTAATGCTCCAGCAACATCAAAACAGATTGTCAGCTCTTCAACAGAATGCTTCCTGCATATAATACTTCAAAATAGGTAAAGTATATTAATTTATTAATGTATTATTTATTTGATTATTATACACCAAACAGCATTAGCTCACTTACAATTTCATTGCCGTCATTTCGCTAGTATATATATATATATGTATGTATACATATACAGTGGATATACAAAGTCTACACACCCCTGTTAAAATGTCAGGTTTCTGTGCTGTAAAAAAATGAAACAAAGATAAACCATTTCAGTACTTTTTCCTCCTTTTAATGTGACCTATAAACTGTACAACTCAATTGAAAAACTGAAATCTTTTTGGTAGAGGGAAGAAAAAATATAAAAATAAAATAATATGGTTGCATAAGTATGCACACCCATAAACTAATACTTTGTCGAAGCACCTTTTGATTTTATTACAGCACTCAGTCTTTTTGGGTATGAGTCTATCAGCATGGCACATTTTGACTTGGCAAGATTTGCCCACTCTTCTTTGCAAAAACACTCCAAATCTGTCAGATTGCGAGGGCATCTCCTGTGCACATCCCTCTTCAGATCACCCCACAGATTTTCAATCGGATTCAGGTCTGGGCTCTGGCTGGGCCATTCCAAAACTTTAATCTTCTTCTGGTGAAGCAATTCCATTGTTGATTTGGATGGATGCTTTGGGTCGTTGTCATGCTGAAAGATGAAGTTCCTCTTCATGTTCAGCTTTCTAGCAGAAGCCTGAAGGTTTTGTGCCAATATTGACTGGTATTTGGAATTGTTCATAATTCCCTCTATCTTCCCGAAGGCCCCCTTTCCAGCTGAAGAAAAACCACCCCAAAGCATGATGCTGCCACCACCATGCTTCACTGTGGGTATGGTATTCTTTTGGTGATGTGCAGTATTGTTTTTGCGCCAAACATATCTTTTGGAATTATGGCCAAAAAGTTCACCCTTGGTTTCATCAGACCATAACACCTTTTCCCACATGCTTTTGGGAGACTTTAGATGTGTTTTTGCAAAATGTAGCCTGGCTTGGATGTTTTTCTTCATAAGAAAAGGCTTTGTCTTGCCACTCTACCCCATAGCCCAGACATATGAAGAATACGGGAGATTGTTGTCACATGTACCACACAGCCAGTACTTGCCAGATATTCCTGCAGCTCCTTTAATGTTGCTGTAGGCCTCTTGGTAGCCTCCCAGACCAGTTTTCTTCTCGTCTTTTCATCAATTTTTGAGCAAGCTCCAGTTCTTGGTAATGTCACTGTTGTGCCATATTATCTCCACTTGATGACTGTCTTCACTGTGTTCCATGGTATATCTAATGCCTTGGAAATTATTTTGTATCCTTCTCCTGACTGATACCTTTTAACAATGAGATCCCTCTGATGCTTTGGAAGCTCTCTGTGGACAATGGCTTTTGCGGTGGGATGCGACCAAGACAATTTCAGGAAAGACCAACTAGAGCAGCTGAACTTTATTTGGGGTTAATCAGAGGCACTTTAAATGATGGCAGGTGTATGTGGACTCCTATTTAACATGATTTGCAATGTGCTTGCTTAATTCTAACACCGCTACATCCCCATTTATAAGAGGGTGTGTAGACTTATGCAACCACATTATTTTTCTTTTTTTTCTTCCCTCCACCTAAAAGATTTCAGTTTTTCAATTGAATTGTATAGTTTATAGGTCACATTAAAGGTGGAGAAAGTTCTGAAATGATTTACCTTTGTCTCATTTTTTTACAGCACAGAAACCTGACATTTTAACAGGGGTGTGTAGACTTTTTATATCCACTGTATATATGTGTATCTATCTCTATATAAAATTACATGCTACATCTTCTAAATGGTCACTTATTTTTAAATATATGACTACAATGGGTGGAATCAAGTTGCATTTCAAAACCACCCTTTTTCTAATATCTACAAATTGTTGGTAATTCCATGAGAGAAATATCTGAAGCTAATTCATGAAAAACATTAACTCCACACACATGAAACTGGTCCCAACCAAACTGCATCAGTCACACTCCAGGGAATCATAAATATTTTTGGAGTTGCTGTGCGCATGCAGAGTTATCTCCAGATCAGATTTGGCAAGGATTACAGTGTCCCAGCACTCCCATTCAGTTGTACTGAATTGTCTTTATTTCACATAAAAATGGTGGAACCTGCTTTGAATTTGTTTTTAGTAAATGCTTGCTTCGAGATGGTGTTGTACTCCCTTTATAGGGCTACTGCACAATATCTATATCTATATGCGATTCAACTGAACTAGAAGTATAGTTAAGCAGGAAAAAAAGTCTGAACTAGTTTGAGGAAAGAACAAAATAAAAAAATGCATGTTTTTAGGATGCAATCATGAAGAGGGCTTTACATCACTTGCAGTTAAAGGTCCTGAACCATTTCCCCTGCTCCTATTAATTACTTGCAAAGCTCTTGTTCCTTCACTTTTTGTTTAATCTCCTTAGATTGCAAACTCTCAAATTTACAATCTTATAATGCTTTGAGCAGGAATGTAAATACAGAACAGGGTCTTCCACTTTTTATTTTTAAACCTGGTTTAGAAAAATACATAAAGCTTCTGCACTAGTGAGCATGAAGGGGTGCAGTGTAAATGTTATCCAATTAAACAAAAAACTCAGAACTTCTGCCTATTTCACACACACTTATTAGGATGTGCTATTTTAGGATTCCTTTACTCTGTCTTCAGAATTTACAAATATGTTTTATATCCATGACTTACACGGCTGATGATATTGATAGTTGTCTCTTGAACTACAGTGTTCATTTAACTCCTGAGTAAGCAGATATAGCCGGTGACACTAGACTGTGCCCAGACTGACAAGTGAATTCCCAAATGGCAATCCATGATTTCTTCTAGGACTGCAGGATACAAGCAATTCTAGTTTGATAAAAAAATTGGACGCTCAGGAAGGACATCCTCACAGTTTTAGCCACTTTATTCCAAAAATTAAAAACAAAACAAAAAGATGGCAGCAGCTACATTAATACCACAATGTTGATAACAGGAAATTTACAACATGACTGCAAGGCTATTGAAAAAAATCAGAAAAAAAAAAAAAGGTAGAAAATATATTTAACCGAATATGAGAAAACAGCAACAAGCTTGACTGACAGCATTAACATCCTTAGCTCTCTAAAGTATAAGAGGTTTAGAGAATTGACAGCCTAGAACTGCATAGGTCACGATGGGTAACAGTATAACGTAATAAAGATTCCAAGTGCCATCTCACAGATAGATCTAGCTCAGCGAAACCATTGTAAAAAACAAAATTGAAATTAATCATTTTAACACAGCATAGTATGTGCAGATAAATACAACACACTATGGAGTTTCACATTTTTTGCCTGCCCACATTACTTTGTTTATATAGAGTGGGGAAATAGTATAAACTACAATCTGAACAAGCAGCAAATCTATCAGTTAACCCTTTCACTGACAGAAAAACAAGCAATGGATTGCTGGGGCCTCTACTAGTGAAAGGGTTAAGTTACAAGCTATAATATCAGCAATCTGAAATATGGTAACTGGCACCAATTAAAGCACAGAATTGATTAAAGAAGAGAACTGGCAAGAATTATTTCGGGATACGAGACATGGATTTGCTGATATTACCATTGTTAACTTCTCCTAAACCAACTACCAAAACTAAAATAGTGCTGCTCTGAATTAGTTATGAACGAGGCGCAGGGGCTCTGCATTCCTCCCAGAGTCGTGCAGGAATGGTGACAAGTACGGGTACAGCTTCTCCGTAAAGGTGGCATTGAAAGTGTAAATGGCCGTCATATCATCACCATTGTAAAACGACACCTGGCCTCCTTCATAATCTACATACACACCAATTTTCTTAGGTCGTGATGCCAAAACAAGGGATTTGGATGGAGATTCTAGGGCCTTGTAGGCATTGCCATTCCTCAGCCAGATTGCCCAATAACCATTTTTGGGGTTGAGCTTAATCTTGCCCTTGCGATTGCTGGACTCGCTGGCCATGCCCACATCCCAAGCAGTCTTCTCTCCTACTTCCACCTCCCAGTAGTGGCGCCCTGAATCAAAACCATGTGATCCCAGCACAAGGATACACTGGCTGAAGCGTTTGGGGTTGTCAGGCAATGGAAGCTTGGCGTCTCCATATTTGACGCTGGTCAGACCATCGGACAACAGCAAGTTGGGATGAGCAGTGCTTGGGTCCAGCATCATTGGAGACAGATCTGAGGGCCAAAACAAACGTGATTAGCTGGACAATACAAAGGCAGAGGTTAAAGTAAAAGGGATGCAGATAGGTACCATTTTATACATTTTAAATATAGGTCTAGTAACATTAGACAGATCCTAAAAAGAGCAATGTGTAAAGTTTCAGCTTTTTATCAGGAGCAAATAACCTCAATGATATAGATAAGCCTTTTAAAGATGGACAGAATCTAGGAGGCTCTCTTGGCTTCACAAAAGACCGCCTGGATCTCCCCATTTAAGAAGCCGATACGGAGTGGTAGCCAGTACCAGTAGACAGATAATGTAATGCCATACACATACGTGTAAATGGATTGTATATGCTTTGGTAATTTGTATTGAAATGTTGCGACCGAGTTTGCTTACAAATTCACCTTAGAGGAATTTTTGAAGGGCAGAACACATTATTTGGCACCTGTGAAATGCAAGTATATGTGGTGGAAAATACTTACATGGGACAACAAAGGATTTCATTTCCTTCCAAACAATGTACTGGATGGGTCCCTTAAAGGTTCCCTGACACAGATCCTTAGAAAGCAGAGTGTTACCAGAGGAGATTGCTTCTCTCTGCTGTTCCTGACATCTATAAAAAAATATAAAATATATATTAGGAAGACTTAAACGTACTTTGATTAGTTTTCCATTAAAGTTTCAACCATGGTTTCAGTAATGTCCCTGTTATCTTAGGTTTCAGTTTCCAAATAAAAAGTTAAAAAGGAGCATCAATTCAGCTATTTTAGAAATCAGAATGATGGTACTATTTCAGCACATGCTGATTTTCCCATGGCTTAAAGGACTGCATCTTCTAAAGTAGTGGTTCAAGCATTAGAACAAAAAATGGGAGGAAATCCGATCTCCACAGGAGGTATCCTGTTTGACAACTACTATTCTTGTTTAACAACATAATGCAACTGCTTAAATATTATACTTACTTTTCAATGAAGGATTTAATGTCCTGAAAAAAAAAAAAAAAGGAAGAGTTTAGTACAGGAATTAGATACTTGTACTGAATGCTCATGCTCAAAAACACAGCCAAATCACACTCTGTATTCACAGTATAAAAATGTACCTCAAAACGACCTAAATCGAGGAACTCGCTAAGGCAGCTGCCCTTACCGTGAGGAAGGATATGGCATCCTTATCATTCACCCTGTCTTCAGCCAGAGTGATGGTTTGCTTGATGTCATCTCTGTTCTCTTGCATTTTCACCAGGTTTTGCTCCATTTCCTGCAGCAAGACCTGGCCCTGATCCTTCAGCTGCTGAAGCAGTTTTTCCTCACGCTCCTTTAAGAAGTTGTGCATCTTCTCAAACTCAGCAATTATGTGCTGCTTGTACTCGGCCATGTTGGTCTTAAAAACAAAGCCAGTTTAAGAGATTAGAACATAACCGGGCTGGTTTTACACACCTTTATATAGTGGACCATTTTATTAATTAGCAGTGTTTCTGTTGATAGTGCATTAGCCAGGATATAAAAGCCTTTCAGTTTCATTATGACCGTAAGCTCTGGCTTCTCAGGACACTGAATAGGTCACTCACCTTGTGCTGCTCCACCTTCTCATTCTGCTGGCCAGTAAGCTGCTCAATCACTTTCAGGGAAGCTCCCAGGGGGGCCGCAATGGCATTGAGTTCTTCCTGTTCAGAGAAAGGATTACAAGGTGTTAATGACAGCTCAGTGTAGATGTTTAATACTTCTGTAGATGTCAGATAAGGTTTTGTGCAGAAAAAAAAAAAAAAAGAAACTGTAAGCGCGAAAAGACGTGGCACCTAAATTTTTTAGATTTTAAATATATTCCAGAAGAATTTACTTTTCATGACCTCTAATAACTGTCAGGGTTCATTATAGCTGGTGTTACACTTTCTGTCCATTTTTTTTAAATTAAATACAAACAATTAAAATCTGACTCACCTTGTACACTCCTACTGCATCCAAGATGGGCAGGAAGTTGTGGCTGGCATGCTTCAGAGAGTCACGGCAGATGACACAACCAAGGGTGCCATCATCCTTGCAGTACAGCTTAAGTCGTTCATCATGCTCTGGACAGTTCTCCAAGGGTCGGGCCCTCTTCTCTACTGGTGTCGCTGGAGTCGAGGCGGTCTTCTTGACTAGATTGGCCAGCGCTCTGTTAGTCGTGTACTTATGTTCAGAGATGGACTCTTTACACTCTGGGCATGAGATTGCATCCTGGCCGTCCCATGCCTTATCAATGCAGTTTCGGCAGAAGTTGTGACCACACTCCACCATCACAGGATCCTTGAAGAGCTCAAGGCACACTGGACACGTAAGCTCTTCAGCAAAGTCTCCACCAGGGCCCACAAGAGCAGCTTTTGGTCCAGCTTCATGAACCTCAACTTTGGCTTTCTATGGGGACCAAGAGAAAATAAATTAGTGGTTTAATAGTTTCTCCACATTGGATGGAGAACTAAGCAAAATCACCAGCAATGAATGGGAACAAAAAGATAATAAACCCAAATACCAAGTCAGATGTATATCATGGAGTGTCTAGAATACATAGAACAGCTTTTTGTAGAAAGACCCCATCGAGTGCACCCGAGCAGTATCCAAAACATTCTCGAAACGAAAATACCAGCAGTAAGCCTGCGTTATATTGCATTGTCTTCGGCAGCTTTCATGCCTTACCTGCTGAGGTGAGTAACACCTAAAAATAAAATGCCTCAAATATAGTGAAAGAAAAAGTAAATGTTATATGGGGTGTCTGGAAGCCATTAAGGAAAGCATTTTATACATACACACTTCAATTGTGGAAGACTAAATGCTTTGATGCAACAATATTGCATAACATGATTTTACAAGGTATTAAGATACTGTAAAAATGCAAGTTTTAGGTAATTATATTTGCACATTAATCCAGAGGATGCACGATATCTATAAGATGTGGGTGGGTTGTAGTCACACAAAACGCCTTCTTCAGATGGTGGCAACCAACACCTGCAGATCAGACATAACATTTACATGCACAGAAAAACAGCCTGGACACAGAAGGCTCTGGACTTGCAATGGAAAAAAAAAAAGGATTCTGAAATAATTAGATTGTAGCATGGCCATAAATCCTCCATAGTATCCGCGCTGAATAGTGACTCTCCTGTAAGATAATTTTGCAGGATAATGCTTTAAATCCCCCACCATCTTGGATACAATTTCATAGCTACCATGCTATGGGAATAATTGCCCACTGACTCCTGATGTAGACCAGTATTTATTTGCATAGCAATATTAAAAAGGTTATCGTTATCACTAAATTGTTATTATGAAACAGAAACCTATAACCAAGTGAACATAAATCTGATGCACGATCCTTACAATAGCTTGATATGAAAATCTTGTATGGTTCATTTACGACCGAAGGCGAACAAAGCAGTGTAATCAAATACACTTTTAGCCTGCTTTACACTTATGGTATTAGATGCCCAGTTGCACGGTCTTAATTGTAGCAAGGAACTCTGAAAATAGGTATCCTGGGGCAGAACTGTGCCCTTTTAAAAAGTGCCAATTCAAGAGATCAATGTTTTAAATGTCCCTGTAAAGCACAACATAACAGCTTGTCTAAATACCGTGGATTGCTGTAGGCCTGAACACACAGAAAGCGGCAGTTTGCTCCTTGAATGCTTAGTTTCAGCTGCCTGTTTTCTGCCCCCTATCTGTACAGAAAAAGACTGCAGCACTCTAATTTTTTCAGAGAAACAGCAACTCATGGTATTTTCAAGTTTTCCCTTCCCCCTTATGCTTAGAGAAAAAGGTTAGATAAAATTTAAATTACACAGTTTTTCTCCAGGGTAACCAGAAATCACATTCTCCAGCACAAAAGTGCAACTGGGCATTACTGCTTATAAATGTATTGCCCAAGTAAGCAAGTTCTTAGAATGTGAAACTGCCTAATGCATGTGGTTGACAGATGGCCTCTTCTACGTTTTCAGGTACGAGTTAGAAGCCAGGTTACGGATTACATATAGAAATCAGCAATAAAATATTCAGAGCTCTGGCGTGAATATGTGCCACCTCCAATAGAACTGTAATAAGTTATGTCCGGTTTAATAACGGAGTGAAAAGAAAAAACGACCACAATTCTAATCTTTTAGATATGTGGGTTACGAATAAATTCTCCCGCCGGAATCCAAGGTCAGACAGTTTCGCAAACAAATAGAAGAATTTCTGATCTTTAAACATAACTAGATCTCTGCAGTCCGTGGAAAAGAACTGATCTTAAAAAAGAAAAAAAGTCTTCAGCTGCCAGTACAGTGGCAACTAAAATATGGTTAGCCTAGGGTACAAAAATACCCCATTAGCAACTTTACTTATGTTTTGTTTCCCACGACTAAGCAGGACATTTGAGAATTATGCACAGAAATGACCACATAAAAAAAAAAAAAACAGAGTTAAAAAAATAAACAAAAGAAGGCCGTTTGCGGAGAAGTTTGATGGAAATTTGTAAGGTAGTGTTAGGAAAAACTGCCAACAGTTTCAAATTGCAGCAGCCAGAAGGATGTTTAAGTTAAGGGATAAAGTCCAAGTAACAACAAACAGCAGCTGGTCTTGTGATGCTCCCCCATAAAAATTGCTAGAAGTAATTCAACTCACACTCAGCAGAAGAAACAACTGTTTACTCTGCTGAATGGCTGAGTTCAGACTGAACACCACATCATATAAAGCACTATTGCTGCAACCGGGGCGGAAAAGGAAGTGGTCAAAAAACAGAAATTGTTCTCTAGTGAAATACAGATTAACCATGGAACCTGTTGTGTTTGAGATGGGGCCAATCAGTGTGGGGAAAAACAGAATAGGAACTGCTCAGATTTATAAAGTGATTAAGACTGAAGACTTCCTGCAGAAATGAAGAGTTTCTGTCCAACATGGAAAATGAAATAACCCTACTGTACTGAAATTATAGTACTTCAAGGTGGATAACAAGTTTGAATAAGGATGGAGCTAGAACAGACTGAATAGAAAGGCGCAAAGAACTCATGGCCAAGGATAGAAAAAACAAAGAACTGAATGACCAAGGAACAGAACTAGAGTAAAGAAAATGTATGGCTGAGAAACCGTAGAGGAAAAAAAAAGGGGGGCAGATCGATCTAGTGCATTTGTTTGAACGTAATCGGCAGGGGAGCGCCACACAATTATGATTATCTTTTCACGCGTCGGCCAACCGGAGAGCTGAAATCTGCAAACCCTTCAACATACATTGCGCGGAGTGAACATGACTAACTGAACCATTTTACCTTTGGTTCGGGTTCTGGCTCCTCAAGTTTCCTTTTCTGTGGGGTCTTGGGCTCCTCCTGTTCAGTACTATCTGTCATTTCCTGGTCAGTGCCGTTTGCATCAGCTGCTTCTTCTTCTTCTTCTTTCACGGGTTTGGACAACACCAATCGCGTTTTGTCCACCCATTCGTTTTGCCGGCGGGTCACTGCAGAAAAAGTGAGCTTACAACATTTTCAAAGCAAACCAAAACAAGTTTAAAAAAAGGCTATAGAAGACAAGGTAGCTCAAACCAGAGCTCCTACTTACCATTTTTGGCTGTCCAAGGATGCTACATGTGTGGGAAGGCACAATGTAACACAAAGTGGCAAGAGCACAGAGTGAGGTCTATTGTCAAGTTAATGTACAAGTTATAAATCTTCCTACATTAACAGAATTTTGACAAACCGCTATACATTTATTCTGAAGTACTCCATCAAATACAGTAGTCCTATCCAACCATCAACAGTGGAACAAAAAACGAGGGATCAATTTTCCAATGCATTGATTGGGTTTGCAGGAAAAACACAAAATACCCACAAGCCAAATCAAATTTTGCATTTTGAGCCCAATATATTAAACTGCTAGAAAAAAAAAAAATGTAGCGGTGTGTTTGTTTATGAAGGGAGAATAGAAAATGATCCAGGAAATGATAACTTACATTCATATCAGAAAAGTACAGTAAATCTACAAGCTGGCCAACCGTAACACTAAATGAATGTTTGGGCAAGTCTCCTGACAGTACCAGTTCTAACCCATTGTCATTTTCAGAATGTGTGGGCATACGGAAGGACTGGCAGACACAAGCATCTTTATGAAGCGTTTCACTGCATGATCTGTTCTGGCAAACAACCAACCAGTGAAAGCATTTGCCTAGCTCATTCTCTGTTAGAGACTGGTGCTCCACAGACCTCTTTCAGGAATAAGTATAAATACATTAACAAGAGTCTCTGCGCAAGCCCATTCTTTAAGAGCCAAGAAACCCAAGTAGCAGGATGAGGTTTGAGTCTAACTGAGGAATCAAGAGGTTGTGAATACTGGCACAGAAAAATTTTTGTGTTGAATGTTTGTACCATGCCAGTGGCAGAAAAGTGACTTTATCCACCCAATCAAGGAGGGGAAAAACATTCTATGCAGTAATCAAACCAAATATGCTACAGAAGCAAGATAGACCTACAGAAGGGCTCTTTAACAGAAACGTAGTTTAGAGGTCTTCATGCTCCCTTTGTTATGGAGACATAACTTCACATCATTTTCATGCGAACATTTAGAAAGCAGAGTCTAAAGTAACACTCAGAACGACAACAAATAATCTATAAAGTCTTTATGCATCCTACAAACAAGTGTAGTAGTGAATGGGATAGAGGGATGAGGTACTCACAAACAAAGCTGCGGGTTCACGTACAAATGTGACATTTGAGAGCCAAGACAAACAGGTTCAAACACAATTCATTACCAGCTTACGAACACCTCAAATATACCCAAAAGCTCCCATTTCAGAAGATTTAAGTCAGTCTTTAGGTCCATATTCTACTGCAGATTGAACAAAATATATATAAAAAAAAACTTAGCTTTTTCTCTTCAAAATTTTGTAGACTTTTGGTGAGAAAAATCTAAAGTTATTCATCTGCACAAGAATTACCCCGTCAAATCTCCACCTGATTGCAACACATCTTTTAAGCTGCTTCAGCAATATGAACATGGAAGAAATTAACAAGGATTGCCCAGTCACACAACCTGTTCCAAATTCAGTTTGTGTGGGTAAATGTTCTACATTTAAAATCACTGGTAATACAATTGGGTTGTTGAGAATCCTACTTTTGTAGTTTACCACATTTTGTGCTCTTAAATGACCACTTCTTTCACTTTATCCCCCATATGTCATGCTACAGTACTGCGTGCACAGGGAGCATGGAAGAGAGTACTGTGTAGTGGGAATCTGATTTACACTTCACAGGAGTATTGAACACTTTCCCTCAATACTCATGTGGGTAAGATGTATGAATAGGCAAACAGCACTCTCTCCCCAGTGCAAGTAGTACAATAGCATGGATGATATAGAGAAAGAAAGTTTAAATGGGTTTAAAAAGGAAAACATTATGATAAACTAAAAATGTAGGAATGTAGAATATACAAGGGTGTTTAGTCTTCATGTGCAGTTAGACATGATCCTGTTGATACAAAAATGAATTAAAATGCACATAATATTTCTGTCTTTAACATGACCACAAAAACAAAAAACTGTGACCAAACATTTCAGTCAGATTACAGGCTCAGAAGGTTGATATAGTGAATAGGATAGAGATATTGCACCAGGATCTTCACAACTTACAGCCCTTGTAATGAACGTAATACTCCTCCTTCCCAGCACTCTTGTTCATTCTGGTCTTCACGACCTCAGCATCATCTGTGATAAAAAAAAAAAAAAAAAAAAGAAGATCACTTACATGCTGCACAGAGGGCGGCAAAACCTTGAAAACAACATACCGTACTAAAAGCTTATAATATGGCTCATGGTAACGGGTTAAAGTCGGGTGCCATGGGAGTCAGCATAAGGGGTGGAAGAAAGGAGAAATCCCAGGGGGGTACCCGGGCTCATAACCAACCCTATATTTTTACATTATCTAACCCCTTTTCTGCCATGCCAAATGACCGCAGGGAGGAAGGTAGCTTGTCTGGTTAAGGGAGGACTTGAGGACCTTATGGGAGACTGTGGACTTCACCATCACATGCTGTACACTGATGATTTGCAGCTACCATGAACCCCCCCCCCCCCCCGTTAAAGGCTGCTGGTATAATAGTGACGATTTTTTCATAGAATATTCAATTTTTCTGTATTTCACATGGGCTATGGAATATGACTCCTACGTTTGGCATTATGCATCCCATACACTGTGAAATACCTCTATACTATATATTGTATTCCACATGTTCTTGTCCCTTTGTTCTGTTATATACATTATATCCTGTCGCTTCGCCCTCGTTCATCTAACTCACTTCCAAGGAGGTACCTTGCTATCTACAATAAATGTTTTTTATTGTAGATGAATGCCTCAAATAAATTGTGGAGTCCCCTCCCCCACCATCAGATTATACCCGCTGGGGACCCTGACCACAAATCAGCATATTGGGCCACACATTGCTGTTGGGGTGAAAGTGTCCTTTTAAAATTAGCGTGTGTCTTATTTGGCTGAAGGTGATGGGTATGGCTTACAAAAGGATACAGTGCCTGCTTCTTTGTGCTTGTTAAAGCATTTCATGGGTACGTTTTCTACAATAAGTCTGTTATAAAGACAAATAAAATTTTGAATTTGATGTGACTTGTTTGCTTTCTTATCTGAGGTGCAGACTGGTAAGGAAGATTACACATCGTTATAAACTAAGTACTATTTGCATGCATCACAGTGAGGACTTGGAGAAGATCTGGCAGTTTAGGAAGGCATTTTGTGATCACGGTGGTCATTTGGGGATTATGGCAGCCATTTTGATTTGCGGTTTTGTCTTTACTGTTTGGCCCAGAAATGGATGTCATTTCAATTCCCCTCATATCCCACCCCATTTGCTCCTCTCACACTCACGCAGGATCCCTCCATATCCCCCATCCATAACAGATAACATCCCCCCCCCATGCCTCTCTCATACTCACGCAGGATCCCTCCATATCCCCCATCCATAACAGATAACATCCCCCCCCCCCCATGCCTCTCTCACACTCACGCAGGATCCCTCCATATCCCCCATCCATAACAGATAACATCCCCCCCCATGCCTCTCTCATACTCACGCAGGATCCCTCCATATCCCCCATCCATAACAGATAACATCCCCCCCCCATGCCTCTCTCATACTCACGCAGGATCCCTCCATATCCCCCATCCATAACAGATAACATCCCCCCCCCCATGCCTCTCTCATACTCACGCAGGATCCCTCCATATCCCCCATCCATAACAGATAACATCCCCCCCCCCCCCATGCCTCTCTCACACTCACGCAGGATCCCTCCATATCCCCCATCCATAACAGATAACATCCCCCCCCATGCCTCTCTCATACTCACGCAGGATCCCTCCATATCCCCCATCCATAACAGATAACATCCCCCCCCCCATGCCTCTCTCATACTCACGCAGGGTCCCTCCATACCCCTCCCCCGTTCTCCCCTCATACTCACGCAGGGACCCGTCCGCCCTCTTGCACTGGTAGGTGCTCCCGATAGTCACGGCCTCCACCTCCTCAGACTCATCCTCGTTTGCCTCCTCTCCTTCCTCCTCGTTGTCCTCGTCCTCCTCCTCTCCCATGGCTGACTCCTCGGGGTTGCTGTCGCCCTCCTCCCCGGTCATGACTTCGTTCTTGTCGGACTCGGTGGCTGAGGACTGAGCGACAGAGGCCATTGTGGGGAAAAATATAGAAGGTGTGGAGTCACAGGAACACTACCGGTGACTGTGCTGTGGTATTATAGCACAGAGTAGATGCCGGGGGGACAAAATGGAGAACCAAACTGCGCCTCACGTAGAGAAGTGACCGAAAGAGGGAAGTGCGCACGCGCATAAGTGACAAGGCGGGGCGTCTCTGAGCTGCGACTCCTGCTATTGGTGGCCTTGAATGTCATCGCTGTATGTGGGCAGGGCGTCTTCGAGCGGTGACTCGTGCTATTGGTGGACAGTTTTACGTCATGAAGCCAGTATTTCCCCTCCCCTCCCCCATCACCACGCGCTGCTGCCATTGTTCAGACTTAGCCGCATTTCGCGCGCGTGGCATTGTGGGTAACAGTTATTCAAACAATATGGAGCCGGAACTGGCCCGCCCACTAACGGTTATAATTCATTTTCTTTTTAATACAAAGAAGAGAATAAGGGTCGGTATTCTCAAGCATATACAATAAAGCACCCTGGAGCAGCTTTTTCAAACATTTGGCACCTATATGTGGGCCAACCAGTACTGGCATCACAAAATGGAGTCCAAAGACAGAAAATGGTTCCCATGGTTACAAAATACTGTTCTTAATCCTAAATTGACCCTGTCATGACTGGCTTTTGGGGGCCAGGTGGCACTACCCTGAACCCCCAAGCAAGGGCTTGTATGGCCCAAGAGCGAACTGCCACAGCCCCTGAACTCGACGTGTATTTTGTTATGACCATAATAACAGGTGTAATGTTAGGCCTCAGGCTCTGGTCTGGTACCCCGGACCCCGAAAGAGCATGGCCTGTGAGTATTCAGGCCTAATCATAATTGTTTATATAATGTTTAGTGTTCAGGTTAGGTTAAGACAGGACACTGTTATGCCAAGTCCTTTTAAAAACTACCATTGTATCTAGTAATGGTTAGAGTAGTGATCTGATTTAGTGGGATGATTTGGGCCATTGTATAAAGTTTAAAGTTTTTGCTCTCAGAAGTAGGCCCCAGGACCTAATGCTTAAGTCACAGGTTACAGGACAAAGATAGTTTATTGCGATATTTGTTCTGTCAGAGAGGGCACTAAGAGTTAGATATGGGTTAATACATTAAGCAGAAACTTCTAGTAATAATATAGAATAGGGAAAAATATTTGATATGTGTGTCTCATTAATCCTGTTTATATCACACTAGGCTTCAATACAATTTGAAGCCTGGCAATGCTTTTTGCCACACAATGCGAGCCTCTCCCCCCTCTAACTTGCCAAAGGCGCTCATCGTGGGCCTCCCCCTATACTTTATAGGCTTCGCCGCTCACTGCAGGCGCCTTCCAACCCACAACTTCGGGCCTTGCAATGAGTGCCTTCGCCGCTCATTACGAGCCTCTCCCTACTCTGTTTTGCCCCTCTTCCTCCCCTGTGTCTGTTTCACCCTCTCTCCCTCCCCTGTTTTTTTCCCCTTATCTTTCTCCCCTGTGTCTCTTTCCCCCATCTCCCTCCCCTGTGTCTTTCTCCCCCCTCTCCCTCCTATGTGATCCTGTTTCCATTTATGGGTATGAAAATTGAAAATTTTCCCCAAGCCCGAAATGGGTTTCCAAGTTACAGGCTTGAAAAAAAATTACAGCGTTACTGCCACTATTTTTTTCTCTCGCTTAGCCGTTTTGAGACCGTCAAAAATCGCCAATTACATAGCATATTTACTCGCAACCTCACTTACAGGCTCCCTGCTCTCCTCCTGTGCTGTGTGTGAGGTAATTTGTTAATTAACTTGTGTCTTTTGGCAGCCTCCCAACGGCTTTTAACATTGCGTGATGACAACTCACAGTTACCACAACTATTATATGTTATATGATACAAAACAACAAAGTCAGAGGTGCTCATCAGAGAACGAACCAACCTTTATAGGTGAGTTCTATAGCCATGATAAGCCACTCTGAGAGCAACCTCTTTTAGCTCACTTGTGCCCTTCACAGGGAGAAATATCCTGTAGTATATCAGTCTGGTGCCACTCAAAAGAGTGACCCAGCCCCGAAATACCAGGCAATTCTACCCTGAACAGGAGAAACAGCAAACCCCAGACGCGGTTCGGCCTTTATGGGCCTCGTCAGTGAGGTGCAGCTGAACTCCCTAAGGCACAGTGAGCAAGGGGCCACGCCTGGAGTCCCCTATTACCCTTAGGGAGACTAAACCCTAAAGGTAATTTGCATATACAAAACAACAAAGTCAGAGGTGCTCATCAGAGAACAAACCAACCTTAATAGGTTAGTTCTATAGTTATGATAAGCCACTCTGAGAGCAACCTCTTTTAGCTCACTTGTGCCCTTCACAGGGAGAAATATCCTGTAGTATATCAGTCTGGTGCCACTCAAAAGAGTGACCCAGCCCCGAAATACCAGGCAATTCTACCCTGAACAGGAGAAACAGCAAACCCCAGATGCGTTTCGGCCTTTATGGGCCTCGTCAGTGAGGTGCAGCTGAACTCCCTAAGGCACAGTGAGCAAGGGGTCCACGTCTGGAGTCCCCTATTACCCTTAGGGAGACTAAACCCTAAAGGTAATTTGCATATACAAAACAACAAAGTCAGAGGTGCTCATCAGAGAACGAACCAACCTTAATAGGTTAGTTCTATAGCCATGATAAGCCACTCTGAGAGCAACCTCTTTTAGCTCACTTGTGCCCTTCACAGGGAGAAATATCCTGTAGTATATCAGTCTGGTGCCACTCAAAAGAGTGACCCAGCCCCAAAATACCAGGCAATTCTGCCCTGAACAGGAGAAACAGCAAACACCAGACGCGTTTTGGCCTTTATGGGCCTCGTCAGTGAGGTGCAGCTGCTTCTCCTGTTCAGGGTAGAATTGCCTGATATTTCGGGCTGGCTCTCAGAGTGGCTTATCATGGCTATAGAACTAACCTATTAAGGTTGGTTCGTTCTCTGTTGAGCACCTCTGACTTTGTTGTTCTAGATATAGATATATACAGCTTACTAGGGGCCCAGTGCAATCTATCTTTGGGCCCCATAAATGCTTCCTCTGTCCTCTCTTCTATCCCCCATACTCCCCTTCCCTGTCCCCCTTACCTCCCCCCTGCCCCACAGATACTCCCTCTGTCCCACCCTTCTATCCCACATACCTCCCTTCTGTCCCCCTTACCTCCCCCTGCCCCAAAATGCTCCCTCTGTCCCCCTTCTATCTCCTATACCCCCTCTCTGTCCCCCCCTTCTATCCGCCATACACCCCTCTCTGTCCCCCTTAACTCCTCCCTGCCCCACAGGTGCTCCCTCTGTCCCCCCTTTGCACTCTACCTGCTGATTCATTGGTGGTTCAGCTGAGAAATAGAAACTGATTTAGAATGTGATCATGTCATCTGTAACTGTCATGTTGAGAGGCAGTTATTAAAGTATGCTCTGCTTGTTGATACATAAAAAATGTGTATCTGTTATGAAGTGTTCACCACAATAAATTGCAGTTCCAGCACCACTTGTTCAGATGAAGTATCCCGTATGCGGATCCTGTGTGCTCCCATTTTTAAATGCTGCATCCAAGGAAGAGGATTTTAGAGACATCTGCTGACTTGGCGAAGGGATCAAAAGAACCTGAAAGATCTGCTAGGTAGGTTTGGCCATAACAGCCTTATCAAGCCCAACTGAAGAAAGCAGATCGTAACAATTGGTTGTAGAGGTGGGACCTCAGCAGCAGGATGGCTACCTACGAGAACAAGGTGTCCAGATGGTTTCAGACGTGGAGAGCTATTATGACTTAGGATCGAACTATGGATCAGTTGGCAGCTCTCCAGGCACAGATCAGGCAGGAAGTATACCCGAAGAGAAGAGAGGTGAATCTTTGCCTCTCTCCAGTGCCTTTGGAGGTCCAGAGCTCAGTAGCAGACCAACTAGAGGTCCAGGTGAAAAGGGAGCTGATTTGCAAGACAGTTCTATTACTATTTATATTAGCACTTGATAAGAGCACTTTAGATATATGTACATAGATAATTTATATAAGCATTCATCATTGTATTAAAATCAATATTATCCATATTAAGCCTACATTGAATTCGTAAAATAGGATAACATTTTGGACGGTTGAAAATATCTGTTGTTATTAAATATTGTATATATTTTTATTCTTAAATAAAAGCTATGTTTTTAAAATAATTTATATATATAAATAATATTACTCTCCAGACATGGTTTTCTTTAGGTTTGTTATTTCCATAGCAATTTTGAGTGTCTTTTCTCTTTCCTGATAAGATAATTCTTTACACTTGCCAATGGGAGGGTCCTTGATGTTGATACATCAATAGATTCAGCATTTTATTAAGTACGTATAATTGTGGACCACCCACCATAGGTACCGACTATATAAATTCCAATTTGTATGTTGCAGCAAGACAGTTCAGCAGAAACCTGGAGCCAGGGTTGCATTTGGAGGCGTATCCACTGAGGAAACCATGGGCCTCATTCAACTGAGGCATTTGGAAGATCCGGGCTCGGAAATGGAACCCATAACTTAATCTGCTATTCAACTGGTGTCTTCTTGCAGGCTCCAATTGTGTAACAGGCTCCGGGCTGCGATTCCTTGCGATGGTGTGAATCAGAAGTTAATGCCCCTCCAACCCTTTGATCTTTCACAGCCACAAGAGTTTGGAACGCTAAAATCACAAATCGATATGCAATTGCTCCGATTCCCCCTCGCTAACCACCTCGCCAAGCCTGAAAATGGCAAAAGTCAGTCCACAAGTTACTGGTATCAAGGAGGACTCGCAAAGGGCTTATTGACATGTCCTTAGCACTTTAAAAGAAAATAAAAGATCAATACTGTACTTTTATTAAAAGTGAAAGTGATGTTAGGTCTCAGAATTAATAGCACAACATTCTCAAGCTCGCAAATCGGCAATATGAAATACTTGATTTTATGTTTAATTTCCGTGTTCTGTCGATCCGGGCAATCAATGTGTTAATACATAAAATGGAACTCGCATGTAATAGAAGATCATATTTATTGATTTTTCAATATTGCATTATATCTGGAATGTGGGTCCGATTGTAACTCCTTATTCAAGCCCGTAGGACTTCAATGAAAAATGGAGATTGGATTTCAAAGTCCTACGGGCTTCAACCACGAGTCACGATCGGACCCACATTCCATTGGCTGTTTCTAACCGGGAGTTGCGGCCTTGCCTCATTGATTATGTTCAAGCTCGCAAATGCTACTTTCGATAGCAGGGTTTCCGAATTTCGCTATCGGCCTATAGCTTGAGACATTGAGCAATTGATCAGCACCATAACTTGCAAACATTGCAGGCCTGCAGACATACTACCTATACCTACATAACTTGCTCCTCCTAATTGAATGAGGCCCCATGTTTTTTTGGCAGCTTGGAGGAGTTGCAGAGATCTATAGGCGATTTGCCCAGTGTGACCAGACCAGCTCATTGAGTGCCTGCTCCAGGAGAAAAGAAGCCAGATCACAAGGATGATGGGGCGGTGGCCACAGAATTGGATCTGGCAGCATCTCTTATAAGTAAATGAATGGCAATCTTGTGGCTCCAGCATTGAGATGACCTATCACAATGGCTGGAGGATCTGGTGTAGGAAGAGTTCTTTGTGGAAGAGCAGTATGATGGCGGGATGGCACCAGCTATTGCATTACAACGGCCTACCTACGACAGGCTGGAGTTAATGGAAAGACTCCAGGAGGTACTGCAGTGTGATTCAGCATGTGGTATTGGGCCTTCTGAAAGGGGAGTGACCCTGTATAATTAGTGCTGCCAAGAATTGGGACTAGAACCAGGGTCCAAGGAGGCTGCACCAGTCTACTTATTATGTTTGGTCTTTTAGTATGTTTTTCCGGCACTGGATAACCTCTTCCACATATATGGGACTTGACACATGAATAAGCAAAAGTTATCAGAGACCACCTTGGGGGTGGCAGATGATATGATTTTCACTAGCAAGAAATTGACTACTGCTAGCAGGTGGTCAGAAAACAGGAAAGATCCCACAAACTTATGGTTTTCTATATAAGTGTATAGTAAACTTTTGATTGGGATAAAGCAAGAGGAAATGATGAGTAGTCACTGGGTCATTGGGGAGCGCACATAGGTATCAATGGGTCTAGGGCCCCCTTAAAAACTAAATATGACCCTGATATGAGGTATAATTATATTGTTTCCAATATTCTGGATACAAGCCAGATTTTGTTATATATCAAACAGACAGTGGATCTAGTCTGTTACATAGAGCAGTTGGGTCAATGCTGTATACCCCTCCCACATTCCTGTCACAGTCTATGTTTTCTTAAGGAGGATTACTATAGTTACCACCATACTGGGTTGGAGATAAGAATAGTAGACCTGGGGGGGGGGGGGGGGGGAGGTGGCATTCGTATCCAATTTTCCCACAGGAATCAAAGGGCATTGAATCTAGTAATGCATACAGCTGACCCCGCAATGCCTAATAAATACCCATTTGTGTATCACTTTGGTGAAGCCAAATACAGAAGGAGATAGTATAAGTATCACAGGGGCAGCAATGTGCTGTGTTGTATTAGATGTGTTCTGTTTCATACATGTAAAAGCACAACTACGCAAACAGTGCAGCCCCTGTGATAGCTTAGTAAATAAACCCCAGATATATTATTGTAACATATTTTACTGAGTGTTTATGTTGATACAAATTAAACAATACAATTGATTTAGCCTGTATAAAGAATTTGGACCTCTCCTGTTTTATGCTACCACACGTGCATGCGGTCGCGTGCACGGCACTGGAAGGCTCCTGTTGCCGGGTGCGCTTGCGTCCCAACGTACTACCTAAGCCCCTTACCCCCTACACCCCTTGGGGGCCCTAACGCTAACCTCCTAACCCTCTTAGCCTAACCCCCTAAAACTAAGCCCCTAACCGTCCACATCCCTTCCCAACCCTAACCGTAACCCTGTAAAGCTAACCCGAATACCCCTAACCTCCTTTTGCCGGGTACACTCGCATCCCAATGTACTCCCTAAGCCTCTATCCCCTACACCCCTTGCCAGCCCTAACCCTCTCCCTCTACGCCAGGTACCGGGCCTAACCCTATACCTAACCCCCTAATCCTAACCCCCTACACACCTTGCCAGCCCTAACCCTAACCCCCTACACCCCTTGCCGGCCCTAATCCTAACCCCCTACACCACTTCCCGGCCCTAAACCTAACCCACTAACCCTAAACCCCTAATCCCCTACACCCCTTGGCGGCCCTAACCTCCTAACCCTCTTAGCCTAACCCCCTAAAACGTCCCTAAGCCCCTAACCCTCCACACCCCTTCCCATTCCTAACCCATAACCACGTAAACCTAACCCGAATACCCCTAACCTCCTGTTGCCGGGTGCACTCGTGTCCCAATGTACTCCCTAAGCCCCTATACCCTACACCCCTTGCCAGCCCTAACCCTATCCCTCTACGCCAGGTACCGGGCCTAACCCGAAACCTAACCCCCTAATCCTAACCCCCTACACACCTTGTCAGCCCTAACCCCCTACCCCCCTTTCCGGCCCTAATCCTAACCCCCTACACTATTTCCCGGCCCTAAACCTAACCCACTAACCCTAAGCCCCTACACCCCTTGGCGCCCCTAACCTCCTAACCCTCCTAGCCTAAACCCCTAAAACGTCCCTAAGCCCCTAACCCTCTACACCCCTTTCCGACTCTAACCGTAAACCTGTAAACCCCCGTGTCTCTTCACCCCTCTCCCTTCTCTGTGTCTGTTCCCACCTCCCCTGTTTCTCTTCCCCTCTTCTCCCCCTGTGTCTCTTCCCCTCCCCGTCCCCTGTGTCTGTTCCCCCCTCCCCTGTGTCTCTTCCCCCTCTCTCCATCCCCTGTCTCTTCCAAGCCACCTCTCCCTCCCCTGTGACTGTTCTCCCCTCCCCTGTGTCATTGCGAGTCTCTACCCTGTCTACTTCCTCCCTTGTGTCTCATTTCCCCACTCCTCTCCCGCCTTTGTGTCTCCTTTCCCCCTCTTCTGTGCCTCCTTTTCCCCCTCTCCCTCCTCTGTGTTTCTCCCATCTCCCTCCCGTCTCTTCCCCTCCCTGTGTTCCCCCTCCTGTGTCTCTCCCCCCCTCTTCCTCCCCTGTGTCTGTCCCCCCTCCCCTGTGTCTCCCCTCCCTGTGTCTCTTTCCCCCTCTCCCTCCCGTGTCTCTTCCCCCCCTCCCCTGTGTCTCTTCCCCCCTCTCCTGTGTCTCTTTTCAGCCCTTTCCCTCCCATGTCTCTATTTCCCCCTCTCTCTCTCCTCTTTCCCCCTTTCTCCTCCTCCCTTCCCCCATATCCTCCACTTCCCTTTCCGCTTATCCTCCTCCCTCCTTCACATCCTCCTCCCTCCATTCCCACATCGTCCCCCATTATCCTCCTCCTCCCTTTCCCCCTCTCCAATGACGTCCCTATCCCCTTTCCCCTCTCTTACTGTGATCAGATGACCTCCTGCTGCCCTCTCTCCCCTTAAGTGCGTCTTCTGGCTGTGTCCGACCGGTATATGCTAATGACGTGATGTCATTAGCATATGCTGGTCGGACACAGCCAGGAGACGCGCTGCAGGGGGCAGAGCACCAGGAGCTCATGGGATCACAGTAAGAGAGGGGGTAGGGAGGTCATTGAGAGAGAGGGGGGGGGGGGATGGAGAGGGGGAAAGGGAGGAGGAGGATAAGGAGGGAAGAGACACAGTGGGCCTCGCGATGAGCGCCTACAGCGCTCATTGCAGCTGGGGGTGATGCGAGCTCTGGGGCCCCCATCAGGGAGGTAGGAACCTTTGGGAGGAGGTTTAGCTTTGGGGAGGAGGAAGGGGGCCCTGCAATGAGCAACAGCGCAACCAACATCCAAGCGTTCCCCACACTGACAACTATATATGTAAACCGAAAAGTGTCTGTGAGGTGGAAGCTACCATTACATATAAACTGAGGGGTGCGCATGGAATTGGGAATGATCATTTTGAATGAAATAGGAGTCCACAGGATTGAGACTGTATACTACTCCTATTGCATTAACAATCCTCTCATTGGGCTGCTGGTATTCACTTATAACAATCTGTCTTTATTAATTATAGTCTGGATACAGATATGCTATCACAAGAGTAAATGTATTATTAAGGGAAATAAATGGCAATAACTTCAGAATGTTGTTAATATTATATATATATATATATATATATATATATATATATATATATATATATACACACACACACAAATATAAACAGTGCAAATTGTGCACTGTAATTTTCATTTTCTGCCATCTCTCATACATTTTGCCCCCAACAAATATGGCCGACAGCCGCCTGTTTCCAAGTATGACATCACTTCCTGTCACTTGGCGCTCTCCTTGTGACGTGTTTCCCGCCGTTGTTCGCGGCCTGTTATCAGTTCTGGTTTTGTTCGTTTTTTCGTCGATATCCCGCTGGGCTGTATCTGTTATTGTACCCGGGGCGGGTCCGCACTGCAGGGAGCCTCACATAGCGGGGTGCAGGTTTGTGACGCAGTAAGAGCGCGCGGGAGAGCGGGTCACGTGACTGAGCAGGTAAATATCAGGATTAAAACATGATGACAGGGCTTGGAGCCTGAGGGGGGTGTTGTACTGAGCTTGGAGCCTAAGCGGGGGAGCTTTGTACCGAGCATGGACCCTCTTATTTGCCTCCACCCTCCTTTTGTTATGGTTCCTGGACATATAACTAGTGAGTTAAAGGGACACCAAGGACAATGATTTCCAGTAATAACGGGAACAATGTTTAAAAACATGTAAATATATTTCATCAGTTCTATGATATTAAACTATAGCATTTTGTTATAAATTTGCATTGAAAATTACTATGTTTTGCCTGTCAGTCAGCCCTTCCTTTTCCCTTTGTTCTAGAGTGTAATCATTGCATGTACTCAGACTCATTGAACTAAATGGTAATTGACGTGCAGGAAATCTCCTTCAGCCCAAAAGCGATTGTTAGAATAAATCTGGTGCAAAAATTGATCAATAGTTGCAATTCGCAATGATTACGTTCATTTGTTTAGCCTGAAAAAAATATGATGACGCCACGTCCCCTTAAATCCTCTTGTTCTCTGTGTTCATCAGTTTCAAGTAATGTATAATTAAACATTCAGTCCTTGGAGTGAAGCCTGATGACCTGAGGGAGGTTTACAGCCACTTCCTGTTTACAGCCACTTCCTGTTTACAGCCACTTCCTGTTTAGAAAGATTATACTTTGCCTTCTCACAATTTAAAGGTAGGACTGACAGTGCTCAATCTAAAGGACATTTACCTCACTAAGAGCACAAGATTATATGTTAAAATGATCTATTTTTCTAAATACACTTATAACAGATACAAATTCTAAGGTTTGAAATCTTTGTTTACATACAAAGTGTATCCTGCCCACACTCTGTTGCATGAGTAATAACAGATGGCCGAGTGCAGCGTGTACTGTGTGCGGCTCTATGGGGGATGGCTGTGATTGATAGCACAGCACCCGTGGACTCGGGTTACACTGCACTGACCAGTTAACCCATAGCTGACCTGTCTAGGTGAGTCCAGTATTTAGTGTCTGCACAGATAGGTGTGGTAAGGGTTACATTTTTGTTTGTTAGGATCATTACAAGGAGCTGCATTGAGCACCTACCAGAGCACACACACACACACACACACACATTAGTCTGCATTGCGCAAATTCCAGAGAGGCAAGAGAGCAGAAACCTTAATTTTCTACTTGTACAGGAAAATGGAACCTGTTCCATTGACTTGAATGGGTGGACACACCCCTGATACCTGATTGGTTACAGTAATGCAGCAGGCTGTGGGCAGTCTATTACACACATAAACACAGATTTTATTTTATTTGATTCCTCAGTGAAAAATGCCACATGATACCTTCACAGTGATGTGGTCCAAATTGTGCTGAATAAAGTGCCTCTTAAAAGGACCACTGTAGTTTGAGAACAACTTCACATGTTTGTGACATGTTTAACTAATATAGCACCATTACTAGCTATATAATCCATGAGCTTAAGAGCATTGTTATAAACAATTTAGTAGACTCTGTTTGTGTCTTGGAAAAAAAACAACTTTAATATGTACAGCTTAAAGCAGGGGAGCAGGGGTAGTCATTTATTGGGAGTTCTGGCTTCTAAAATATGTGTTATTGGCTCCTAAATATAAGTTTTAGAAATTTGTGTTCAACCCTGGTTTAGAAGATAGAAGAGGGATATGGTAGAAACCTTCATATATGTCACTGGATTCACTGCAGTCTAGGAGGGACGTATCTTCCAGAAAAATAAAGAAATGCAAGATTAATAATAGAAATATGTATAATTAGTGTTACAGAAGAACCAGATAACCATTACATATATTCCTTCCATGTTTTTGGCAGCTCCTGTCGATCATCATGGAAGATTCTGCCTCAGAAGATCCCAAGTCGGTGGCCTCCTTAATGGGCGAAAACCAGCAAGAGACCCCTCCATCGCAGGATGACGAGCTGGAGCAGAACACAATCAAGGAGGAGGAGGATGACGATGATGATGAAGATACTGGATCTGGAGGGGAGACTGGACCTTCTAGAAGAGGAAGAGACCCCGAAGTGACCGTGGAAATTGGGGAGACCTACCTGTGCCGGAGAGCAGACAACACCTGGCGTGAGATACCACATTCAGAATATTATCTAATAATATAGTGCGGATAGAGTCTTTGACATAGGGTCTGATGTACAAATTATCTTCACTGCATTTTTATTCAAATCCTGTTTTCTATTATTAATCAGGAATTATTGTTGTATGAGCACAATGTGGGTTTAATAATCTCTAAATCAGTAGGTCATAGGGTTTTTGTACTGAAATACTCCATACAAGAGATTCTCAGAGGTGCCAAATAAGAGGATTTTTGATATTGAGTGGACTTTTGGCGTGGGGGTTTCTCTCTGTGTTGCTCATCCCTCTCTCTCTTACACAGATTCTGCTGAAGTGATCCAGTCCAGGCTAAACGAGCAGGAGGGCCGGGAGGAATTTTATGTACATTATGTGGGCTGTGAGTCAATCTGCCATTTCCTTAATAATTGGACAATCCCACTTCTTCCACCAATGACAGTACATTACCATGAAGTCTTTCTTTTCTTCATTATTTTAAAATGATGCATGCTGTGGAAGGGAGGGTCTAATAACAAACAGAGCTTTCCCAGTTGTATAAATGGGAATACCACAGATACAATTAATTGTTAAAACTAGTGTCATTATACTAGCTGAGCTTCCCTCTGGGTTAGTATCCCTGTGATATAGAGCATTCGATTTATGTCCTGTATAGATAATTTATGCTTAAAGGACCCCTGTGAAAGCTATGGACATTAAACATTTTTTGAGAAAATAGGAATTTTTAAAAACTATAGAAATCCCTTTCACTGGCTTACAAGCAGACTCCTTGCTTCAGGAAATGCAACTAGAACAATTAGAACAAAAAACTATCTTTATGACTTGATTTTGTCAATTCGTTTGTTGCAATAGTCTGACGGATAGTTCTGTGCGTGTTCCTCCTTATGTTCCTTCTTCTCTTTCACCCCATAGTTAACCGGCGCCTGGATGAGTGGGTGGACAAGAACCGCCTGGCTCTTACCAAGACTGTGAAGGACGCTGTGCAGAAGAATACTGACCAGTACCTGAATGAGCTCTCCGAGCAACCCGAGAGGAAGATCACCCGAAATCAGAAGAGGAAACACGATGAGATCAACCATGTGCAAAAGGCAAGGCGCTTGTAGGTAGTGCAGGTACATACCTGACTAAGGATGTGTGCGTGCACTTATCTGCTTTGGGGTCTATCTTTTTATTGTGTGCACAGGTCCGCCGCTGCAGTGCGGCCTCCAAATGCGAAATGGCGCTGCCGATATGTGAGAGAAGTTCTATGCTTATAGTGTTAGCCTAACCCTTGAACTAACCTCAACCCTAACAGTTTACCTAAGCCTTGACTCTATGATATGGCACTGGAATATTGGCAGCGCCATCTAGCATTGCATGCTGCTTGTGCTGCTCTACCATAAGAGTATAGGTCTCTGCTTAGTATTGTCAGTGTATCTATGTGTGGGTTTGCAATGCATCAGACCCAACTGCCAGTGAAAGGGTTAAATATATTCTGTAGTAGAGGCTCAGAAAGTAAATTCAATTGGTGATAGTAAAATTTAGTTCCCCCCCCCCCTAAAAAAGAGAAAAAAATATTTTAAAACCTTTATTCATTCATCTCCTCTGGATATTGCATTTTCAGTGTCCCTGCCTGTTTTATTCTCCACCCTCTTGTGTCGTAATCTGCTGGTCTGTTTACTTGAGGGTAGCTGGCAGCACTGCTTTGCTCCAGAACTTTATAAATAAGGAGTTTTGGAAGCAAGTACTGATATACTGTTCGCACTGTACTGAATTAGAGCAGTGCTGCCCCCTCCTAAAATAAACAGCGCAGCAGATCATGACACCTCCTGAATATGGCCTTACCCCTAATGGTGAGCAAATGAACAGGAAAAAAAGTGAGCAAAGCATTTAAGACCTGTGTTGTGGGCAAATGTGGCTTGTATTTGTTTACTGTCATTAATTTAACTTGAATTCAGATTGAAAATAACTTGGGTTGTACACACCCTTAGCCACACTACATCACCCTATGGCACACTAACCCCCCACCCCCATGCACACAGTCGGGCGCATGCATGTATTGATGGGCTTTGGGTGTGACCTTTCTTTGTGTTTCGGCGCTATGTAGTTGTCTGTGTTTGAGGTAAAAAGTATAGTTACATTATTGGCCAATCTATATTTAATTCTGTTTCCTCTCCATCTTCCAGACGTACGCAGAGATGGATCCCACTACTGCTGCCCTGGAGAAAGAGCACGAAGCGGTGAGTTACACGCAATCTCTACTCCTTCTAGAACCTTCTTCCGGCTCTTCAGCTTTATGACATCATTAGTGCATTGTATCAAAGTTATAACATTCATTTATTTTATCAACTATAGCCTACAATACTCCATTGGAGAAGGAGAACTACAAATCACAGCACATTGTGGGGTGCAGGTGTTGCCTTTTTATTTATTGTAAATGTTAGATAATTTGGTTTGTGTATTCTGCTCAAATAACAAATAATCCACATATTACAATGATCAGCAGAGATTTAAAAATGGTGGAACTTGATGGACAGAAAGCCTTTTTTCTAACCTCAATCCCTATGTAACTATGTATTATGCTATTCCTGTCATTATTATTTATTAGATCTTACAGTTTCTCACAAACTTCACATTATTTTTTCTAAAACACCAGATCACAAAGGTCAAATACGTGGATAAGATCCACATTGGGAATTACGAGATAGACGCCTGGTACTTTTCTCCGTTTCCTGAGGATTATGGGAAACAACCGAAGCTGTGGGTGTGCGAGTATTGCCTGAAGTACATGAAGTTTGAGAAGAGCTATCGTTATCACTTGGTGAGAGAAGTACCCACCTCTATCTGTATCTGTTTGTCTTTATCCTTTCTGTCATAATGAAGGGGCTTGTGTACTTAACTGAAGCTGTGAGCTATAACATGTAGGGTCACCCAAGATGGGCAGGTCATAGCAGAGAGGTCAGACAAATCATGGTCCACTGGAGAAGGAGTTGCCAACCCAATGAAGATGTGCCGGGCAGGCTGTGATCCATAGGGTCACGGAGAGTCGGAGATGACGGAAAACTAAATATATGTATATGTGTATATATATATATATATATATATATATATATATATATATATATATATATATAATACATGAAACTCTGGAATATCATATGGAATAAAATAATTATAATAATAATAATAATAATTTAGTTGCTAGGAGAACAAAAAAATAAATGCTTCAGACCTGAATAGGCTGCTGTCGTGAATTTAAAATCTCATGTCTTAGGCGTAATAAAGGCGCCCATAAAATAAATGTATATGAATTGAAGATGATTAACCCTATAACAACATGTAGATAAAGGTCATTTTTTGATCTGCCTTTATCTTATCATTGAGTTAAGAGCAGTGGCAAGCAAGGGCTTGTGAACTGAGGTTTCTTATCTGATTTATGTTAAAACCAATTCCCACGCGGTTTAATGTAAACGTTTTTACACTATTAATCCTTTTTCATACAAAAAATGTTGGTAATGTTTAAATATAAGGTCTTATAAATGCATGCTGGGTTCTTTTTTGGACTAAAGTGGTGATTTTTAGGTCACATTTTTCATGTAGGGAAGAAGCTGATCTGTAATGGTCATTTATGGAAGAATTTGGGCATAAGCGGTTACCTTATTCTTGGCTTTATATAATAATTTCAGGGCTCTGTGCATTTTAGTCAGCGTAGCCCACTATAGTTATTAGCTTTATAATTTACTTAAAAGATATGGCAGGTGCCTGGATGTTACTAGGTATATAATATCCCTACAAATAGTCCCTGTATGGGTCTGCCCTCTGCAGTGTATGCAGACACAGACTCTGTAGGACAGGATGTGCAGCCCCTAATTGGTTTCTCCTCTGCAGCTCATGAATACAGTGCACTACAGGTTGTCCAGTGTCTTATAGCAACCAATCAGTGGCAAAATGCTGCTTGGCAGAGGTTACTGATTGGCTAATGTGAAACACTGCACTTCATAGTCTGTGTATTCATGAGCTACAGAGGGAAAACCCAAAAAGGTAGAAATTATATTATTTTAGTCTGTAAAAACAGAGCTTATAAGCATTTCTTAATAAAATAAATATATGAAAGTAACAGGATTCACAGGGATATTATATACCTAGTAACATCCAGCAACCTTCCCTTTAACTGAATAGATGTGATTCGTGGATATAGGGTTACATGAGCGTTTGTTACAGCCATTTGTTTATCTGTCATGTGAGTCACACTGTGTTCTGTTATAATATACCCATGGCAGGGTCTGTGTCAGTGGCGGCAGCCTCCAGGGAAGGAGATCTACAGGAAGAGCAACATCTCTGTGTATGAGGTGGACGGGAAGGACCACAAGATCTACTGCCAGAACCTCTGCCTCTTGGCCAAGCTCTTCCTGGACCACAAGACTCTGTACTTTGACGTGGAGCCTTTTGTATTTTACATCCTGACTGAGGTGGACAGGCAAGGAGCCCATATTGTGGGGTACTTCTCTAAGGTACCAGCCATGTCAGTGGGGCTTGTATGGGGAGAGATAAATAACATTAAGTACATATCTGTATGTGTGTGTGTGTGTGTATATATATATATGTATATAATTGTATGTATGTGTGTGTGTGTGTATATATATATATATATATATGTATGTGTGTGTGTATATATATATATATATATATATATATATATATATATATATATATATATATATATATATATATATAATTTCACCACAACAATCATTTATAATATGGTGGGCAAAAGAGCGATAGAAGCCTCCACCGTACAGTGGTACAGTAAATAAAAAGTACATCTGTGTTCACATTTGAACGTCTAAAACAAGTAAAAAAACCTGCTTCCAGGTCAGAATTCCGAGAAAAACAGTTATTACACTGCATTCTGGGAAGTTGAGCTGGGACATTCAAATGTGCCCACAAATGTCTTGTTCTGCAATCTGTAGCCACATGGCTTCCTTTAAGCTTATGCATGCTGTATTACACAGCTTTAATGCAAAGCCAAGGCTGGATTAAACACAAGCTGAGTATCCTATCCATGTACAGCTGTTTCAAGCTTACTGGCTATCATCAGCATGGAGCGGGATCTCAGCCTGTGTTGTGGACTTGATGAGTAGGTAGGTCACCACAAGAAGCCTCCACCATACAGTAAATACAAAATACATCTGTGTTTTATTTATATATATATACATATATATATATATATATATATATATATATATATATATATATATATTCACTGGGATATTATATACTAGTAACCTCCAGGAACCTTCCACATCCCTTTAAGAGATAGATGGTGAATTATCTCACATTTTATTTCTATGTTAATGTATTTTGTATCATACAGAATTATATACAGTCCTCGTGTCGGCGCTCTCCCTGCGCCACGTGACACTCCTAGGTGACTTGCAATGATTCTTTGGGATTCATTTTTCTAACGAAATAATGTAACATATAAATATTATAACTTGTTATAAAATACCCCAGCCCTCCCCCGACAAAGTTTAACCAGCCAGATATTTTTCTTTAAAGTGCATTTTTTTATTTTTTACATACATAATATGACCTTTTTCCCCATATAAACACCTTTTTAGAGAGAACTTTAATTTTTGCTGAATTTGCTAGTATTTAGGACGGACATACTCGTTGCTCTTCTTGTTGCTGCGTGAGGGAATAGATACTGCGCAGGATGTAGTGCGCCTCTCTGATCTTGAGCGGGAGAGACGGGCGTTGTCTGTTGAATTCGCTCTCCAATGAGGCAACTGCTTCTGCTACAGAATAAAAGAAAACGGTCACATAGAAGCCGCCATATATGGCAGAGTCTGCTACAGTTAATAAACTACTTTGATGGTCCTGGATGACACCTGATAGCGCTGTTAGATGTGTTGACATTTTCTCAGAATATATTTAAGTCACAATTCTACCAATACTATATGTGGATTTATAACTATATTTATTGGTGTGTGTTTAGTTGTTCTCTTCGTCCCGGTAATCGGCTCATTATTGTTGTGTAAGGGAGGCTCATCCTGTAATACAAATATAAGAACAAGCATTAGAACATGTTTGTGTGTCCTTTTATGGCGGTTCCTCGCTCCACACCCATCTGCCTAGAAAGTATCAGGCCAAGAGTTTCTCTAGTATCACTTTCACTAGCATAAGGGGTTAAATAGAGCAGCCATTTGTACTCACTCTATACAATTGTGCTACAAAAGGCCTATATGCTGTTTTAAAAGCTTAAAAAAACCCAGAAAATATATATTTTGTCAAAAGGAAAGTCCTAGTCTGAGCTTGGCATCAACTCTCTTCTGTGTTCCTGGATTTAGTATTGAGGTTAAATGGTGGGTGGGGCGATGTGGTTTATTGGATGTATCTGTGAGTAACGTCTTATAACTTGTTTGTGGTATTTTAGGAAAAGGAGTCTCCAGATGGAAATAATGTGGCGTGTATCCTGACGCTTCCTCCGTACCAGAGGCGAGGCTATGGAAAGTTTCTCATAGCATTCAGTGAGTCTCATCTTCCCAATTGTTCCCAATACCTAAAACACCTTAATTCCTGCACAAGTATCCCAGAGATCAAGTTATTGCACTGCACTCTGGGAAACTGGGCAGGACATGCAAATGAGGCCACAATGCATTTTCTTTCTTTCTTATATCCTTTTAGGCATATACTCACTATTACACCGCTTTAAGCATAGCATAGGATGGATTATGTACAAGCCAGGAGACCTACCCCCAGTCACTGTTTCCTTCTAATGGATCTCATCCACGTGGGGCTGGTTCCTGGTTTGTGCAGGAGATTTTGTGGGGAGGTAGTTTACCAAAACAGTTGTTTAACTTATGGTGGGCAAAGGAGAGCGTTTTTCAGTATGTTACAGGCTCTCTTTGACTGCAGGTTATGAGCTCTCCAAACTGGAGAACACAGTGGGGTCACCAGAGAAGCCCCTGTCTGACCTGGGCAAGCTGAGCTATCGGAGCTACTGGTCCTGGGTCCTACTGGAGATATTGAGAGACTTCAGAGGGACCCTCTCCATCAAGGACCTCAGGTGAGTGATGGGAGTAGGACAAGGGGTGTCTGCTCTCATCACCTTGTTTTGTATTAATGACCACTCATGTGCCCCCTCAGTCAGATGACCAGCATCACCCAGAATGACATCATTGGCACCCTGCAGTCCCTGAACATGGTGAAGTACTGGAAAGGGCAGCATGTGATCTGCGTCACCCCCAAACTGGTGGAGGAGCACCTCAAAAGTGCGCAGTACAAGAAACCTCCAATCACAGGTAAGTGCGTGCGTATAGACTGCCCTGGTCATCTATCGGTAACGGACTCGCACCAGAGAGCGTATGGTAGCGGAGCCCTGTTTGTGTATATGAGGTTAGAAGAGAGCGTTCCCTAGTAGGACCGGGGATACCGTGCACCACTGGCATAGTGCCCCCCAATGTGTGACCTCACATTCCAAAGGTTATCTATAGAGCCTGATTTCCAAATGGGAGACATTTTTTAATAGGGTCCATAGAGGACTTCTCACAAGCAACTTTATGGAATATGCTCACTAAAGATACTGTAACAGAATAACTCTGACTGGGATGTAGTATTAAATGTTTCAACACAAGTGTAAGGTTTTGCCAACATAAAAAAAAATGACTATATATATATATATATATATATATATATATATATATATATATATATATATATATATATATATATATATATATATATAAAATTTCAAACCGCATCACAGTCTGCATTGCAACCACCCCTTGGTGACTCCATAGGAAGCTCAGCTGTAGGTGTACAAGTTGTGTGAAAGTAAATTTAATACTGAATATTACTTTTCATTGAATAGGAGTTTTATTAAAGGTCCGTGCCCAAATAAACCTCTAGCTTCTGCTGTTATATATATATATATATATAGAAATATAGAAGGTTCATGGAGTATGAATGCATCGGATAGAGGAGAATCCGTAGTGTATGCAACCTTTTTATTTTATTTTTTGCTTGAAATTAAAATCCAAAATAAACATGAATAAACTTGCTCTAAATTTGGAAGTTTCTTCAGTTTTTTGCTAGTTGATTTTGAGAAGGAGCACCCTTGAAAAACCAAGCTAAATTAGCATAAAATTCATATTTTTTTTTGTTACCAATTGGAGGCAGCTACAACATTCTAGCAATGTCTGGGGATCAGGCTTTACAGCAAGGCATCATGGGATGTATAGTCTTTTTTGTTCCCATCACCCACCAGCAGCTCAAGCAAGGTTTCTATTGGTTAGGAACAGGTACCTATAGGCACTTGTGGGGGTGTGGAAACCATTTTTTTTTTGACTCCATGTATTGTGTGTTTCTGATATAAGCAGGTTGTCTGGGACCAGAGAAAATGGCGCACAGGGAAACTTCCAGATACCTTTCAAGACACGCATAGAGCAATTAAATATATCAGGGCCCGTTAATGACCACTTCATCAATCTTAATAAATGACCTTTATTCCAACAGTCGATTCTCTGAACTTGAAGTGGGCTCCCCCAAAACACAAACTGCTGAAGGTTTCCAAAAAATGACCCCACACCTGAGAGACCCCCATGACAGGGAGGGCACCGTGGCCCTCCCTCTGGAGCAGAGCGTTTGGAGTTGGTTCCTCTTCCAAGGAGATTTGCTTTTTCTTTTTAGAAATCCAGATTGCACATTAATAAGATGCTTTATTTTTCTGTTTAAAGAAGAAGACACCATCTTGCTATGAAACTGTTGTATTTTGGTTCTTGTGTTTGACCGGTTTGTAAGTGAAACACATTCACCTCTGACAGATAAAGAGCTTTCACTGGGCGAGAACGAAAGAGGACAAAACTGTTTATTGCAGGATACAAAATACAGAAATGTTTTACATACATATAATAAAATATTTTTTACGTAAGCAGATAGTATTTCATTTTAATCTCTAGTGCATCTGTGGGGCGGGGGAAAGAAATCATTTTATAGGGGTGGAGTGTAGAAGCTTTTTTTAAATTTTTTTTATTACAATATTTGTTATTCCCTAGGTGCATAACACCTAGGATCACAACATAATAAAGAATATATGGATAGGAAATAAAATGTTACTTTTTATTTCATTTGTTCAAAATAATAAAAACTGAACCAAGTAGCGCATAAAATCAACAATAAACGTGGGTAGTGCCTTTGCTCAATATTTAGATCGCCAATAGCTTACTTTATATTTTAATTGCTAGGTGGCTATGACTCTCGAAGAGTACCTCCTACCTGGAAAGTTGCCCTATTGGCATGCTCCAACTGGGTCCCTCGATTTCTAACTCGCTGTTTCTGATTAATCCAGTCTGAATAGTTGACCTAAGCAGCAGATCTTCAGAGCAAGGCACGCCACTGTAACTGGAGGATGCAAGACCCCGACGCTCGTTTTGCCAGTACAAGCTGACATCATCAGGCTAATATTTATTTTATGTGCTGCTTGGTTCAATTTTTTTATATTATTTTAAACAAATAAAATTAAGGTAACATTTTGTTTTTTATCATACCTTTTTATTTACAATACATTCAGTTGCAGACACAGGAGTGTTCACAGTGTTATATGGCTCCTGTAATTGCTCAGCCTTCATAACATTTAAGTCGTATTCATATAAATTTTCAATTTGTGATTTTAAAAAGTTGAGCTTTTTTGAGTGAATTAACACCGAAAGTACCTGTTTTCCCCAGCGCTGGTGGCCTTAGTCCTTCCTGACTTTACAAACCATAGCACAGTGTGCAGCAAATATCCTCACAGCTACCTCATTGCTGCACATTTTGCTACTTTTTAAAAGACGGGAGGAGCACTGGCACAAAGATGGTGACGGATTAAGCTACACATTTATACAGTATGTGTTGAGATGTCTCCTTCTGCCCTCTGCCTTTTGAATGAATAAAGGAGATAAATACGTTGAAATTCCAGAGGTCACTGATCATCATGTAGCAATTTAACATCGAGGTCCAATATGACCATAGCATGTGCCTCGCCTTATAATTAAAGCTCCAGTGAGTCCCAGATGGGTGGAGGGCAGGTGCGTCGATTTTGAGAAAATTAGCCTCTTGGTGTTGTGGGGTAGACTGGGTGAGCCATCCATGCTCTAGAGGTCAGTGAGAATATAGGCCGTGAGCCAGTACAGAGGAAGAGTGAAAATGGTCATTATAACAATGGAGGCTCCGTTGGGGTAAAAATTGCCGTCGGCACCAACACACCCACTATCGTTCTCCGTTGACTCTGGAGGATTCACAGTAAAGGTATTGAACTGAGCGTCAGGAACGATGCCCTTGATCCAGTCGGCATATACACTGACCATGATGTAGACTCCTGGACGGTTTGCTGCTCCACATTCATCTCCCCAGCTAATGACACCAGCCAGGTAGTATTGGTTATCCACGTAACAGGCGAGCGGACCACCGGAGTCACCCTGATGAAAGAAATGAGAAAAAATTACTTCTTTAGACAAAAAAAAACAACTAATCTAATCTTCAGCAAGAGTGGCCAATGGGCCAGCTGAAAAAAAACAGCAAAGTTCCCAGTTAGAGACATGAAAACGCTAAATAATAAAGCGTATTATAACCGGTTCATAAGAATTTTGAGTTTGTGTTAAAAATAACAACTTTAATGCGAAGTATAAATCATCCATGAAGGGCCTCCTCTCTATTTCTCCTTATCTGTGGGCCATTGGGTTACGGTTTCTGTAGGCTATGCCCTTGAAATCTAATACGCTTCTCATTACTCCTACTGAAAGCAATAACAATTGTAGCTGCCCCATTTCAATGCTGCATATAGAAACTTTTTGTGCTTTCAAAAGTCTCGTCCCACCCAATCAGAAATCAAAATAGTAGATCCAACAGAAGCATAATTCCATAGAAAATATAATAAACTGACATGTATTTTAATAAAAATTTTTTTTTACCTATTTAGGTGTAGTTTTCAAAGTAATTTATTTAGATATATAAGACCACAGTGACTGTTTAATGCTCCAATATCTACAACTCTGACTTAATGGGGCAAATGACATTTAAATTAAGTGAACAGTCAACTACTTTGTTCACCAACCCCAAGCAGTTTAAAAAACACTAATACACTTTTTTTTTTTCACTCCCATCCCAATCATTGCCCTAACTTGGAGAAATGGAGGATGCTGAGCAGATCAGTCATATCACTGTGTAACGTGCTCTGCAAACGGCTCTTTTTTGATTTAATACTTAAGTGAGATGTTTTTTTAATAGTTGGGTGAGTGCTTGTGTCCATTTTAATATTTGCACCTACCTGACAAGCATCGACAGTCCCTTGTGCTGACCCCGCACAGATCATGTCTTGCTGGATGGATGATAGAGTGTCCGAGGAGGGCTGGATGTGATACAAACAGTTACACGTCTGCCGGCTGATGAGCGCCACTTCTCCGGCCTGCATCGTTTTAGGGTTAGGGAGAGTCACTGTGGAGACAAAACACAGACTGAGATCAGACCAATACATGAGCCACAATACCAAACCTTATACATAACCTGGCGCGTCGCACTTCAGTGAGATTAAAAAGCTTGAGACATGCCCAGTAAATTCAACAATCCATTATTTATACAACGCGCCTTTTTCTTGCGACAAGAAGTTGGTGTCTTCAAGGAGTCCTAAAAATAATTTAACTTCCAAAGTTTTGCGATATCTGCATTTGTTGGTTCTTGATCTAGAGCCAATCAGATTAGTCAACAGAACATGTTGTATCTCCAATAAAGCACACTTGCAAAGTCGATACGTTACATACTTTTTAAATACAAAGTTAATCTTAGGAAGAACGCGTGCCTCGTAGTTTAAAAAAATTGCTCTTATTTCCTGTACAAACTGTTTTAATAACATCAGTGGCCACCTCAAAGTATATATTTGACTGTATCAGCAATGGCCAGTGGAGGGAGTACTTGATTTCTCCATTGAGCTCCATAATTCAAATGTTTCCGTGCCCTGAGCCGCCTTAATTCAAGTTTTTCAGGAAGAGGTCCTAAGTTTGTTGGAAATCCTTGGCATTCCTTAAAGCTTACCAAGCAGGAACAGAACAGTCTGCAGGTTTTATGAATAATACAGCATTGCTAACTGATTTAGTTCCAGTCTCCAAGACTCCGTTCATCATAGCTCCTGGAGAGGTCTAACATACACTGAGCATGAGAACATGAGTGATTATCCCTGTGACCGAGTTTGTACCAATGTGGATTATCATCAATAGATCTTGAAATCGCTTTCTTTACAGAACACAATATAATCACAACACAACTCCAGCATTTATATGTACCTACCTCCTCTGCGTATGTGGCCCCAACCAGTCACTATGCATTTATAGCCGGGTGGAAACTGTACACCAGAGGATGGCAATGAAATTGGTGCAACGGTAGCAGACGTGGTTACAGGGTTCGCCAGGTGAACAAGTGCCAGGTCCCCAGAGCTACTGTCTTCTGAATAATAGGGGTATTTCTTCACAACGTCCACAGATACCAGCTGAGAGTCTTCTAAACTATTCAGCTGGTTGACTCCTGCCTTGACTGCATAACCACTAGTTACATGGTCACTGGAAGAGAACAAAGATAGTGTGAGGCTGAATAGATGGAAGAGACAAAGCTAAGATACAATGTAGGATGGGCAAGCACCATTAAGAGGATGAAGATACTCTAAAAACAACACTTAGGTATTATTCTGCCTTAAACCAAATCATTCATGTGCACTCCTCCTTGTCCATTGGAAGCCTCTCCAATAGCACCAAGTACACCTGCATACAAACCAGAGCAGTGTTCTCAAACTATTTTCCGCAATGGAACCAAAACTGGTCTCAAACCCATTAACAGAACCCGTGGACTCCAAATGGCTCCCATTGAATCCCACACACTTTTCCTATGTATCCTCAAATGGCTTCCCACGAACCTAAACAGGACCCAAGACATCAAAATCCCTACCTAGAACACTATAATATCTTCCCAGTACCCCTCCATCATTATCACAAAGTTCTCACTCAAAATGGAAGCCCAAAGTCTGGAGAAGTCCACAAAGTTTGGGGGAGAGAGAAGAGGAAGTTTACAGAATGGTGGGGAGGAGGAGGGCGAGAATAGGAAGGTACAGAATGGGAAGGCTCAATGAGAGAAATGGAAATATTGCATAGGTGGATGTGAAGTGGTAGGCTAGAGTGTGAAGACTATGAGTTTGAGTGTCTCTATAGGGTGCGCGGAGAATGTGAGAGTGGGGCACTACAGAGAGAGAGGAGTTGTGTTAGTGGGAGGAGTGGAAGAGAAGTGATACAGAGTAGGGGAAGGAATGTGGGAGGGAGGAAGTTGCAAGTGGGGCTATGAGTGTGTGAGAGGAGTGTGGGGGAAAATGCCCCCACACTCCTTTGTAACCCCCACTCACGCTTCCACTTCCCATCCTTTAACCCTTTCTAATTTAATAGCAACGTAATTTGGCCAAATTTGAAGCACGCAGCCCTTACGTGCTACACGTTGGATTTATGAAGCTGGAATTTAATATAGCTCTAGATCAAATATATAGGCAAATATTATTTATTGGCACTAATTAATTTGTAGCCTCCGGTTGCAGAATATGTCTAAATTCCACGTTTTACTGACATCATGATGACGGTCTCATTTACTATTGGCTGTGTCTAAGAGGTAAATTACGGGCTTGTTTAAATATTGTCCGATCATATGATCACGACCCCTGAAATCCTACTAATGAGTTTTGGCTTAAGGAGATAAATTGCGATCTTGAGTCAATGGAATACATCTAATCATTTAGAGAAAAAAACAACAGCAGCAAAAATTACGGATTAGAGGGCTCCAGATTGTAAAGTCCCTCTCTTCCACACTTACCCCCACAGTGGAGCGTTAAAGGATAGGAAGAGGAAGAATGAGAGGGCACTACAGCGTAGGGGTAGGAGTTTGAGGAGGAGTTTAATAGAGAGAGGAAGGAGTGCACGTACGGTATAGCATTAAAATGGCGTATTTAAGTATCCTGTAACAATAATAATGAGAGTAGGGTGAGAGCGGCTGAAATGAGGGTGTACTCATGGACTCTCCTAGGGTGCGGGGATCACCCCTCACTCAATACTCACTCTGGGAAGCAGTGAGCTGCACTCAGGACATACTGTGCGCTGATCAGGGAGCCGCCACACACGGGATCATTATTGTAGGTGATGCTGACCTGCCACGGATACTGCCCTGGTGTGGTGTCCACGCCTCCCACTATACGACTGTGAACTGGAGAGCGAAATGGGATTACACACAGTAATTATATATATATATATATATATATATATATATATATATATATATATATATATATATATAGACATATACACACACAACTTTATTGAAACTCACCTTGACACGATGTAAAACGCACAACTGTAAGAAAGAAACAGAAAATAATCAGTATAAGGTCAGTGACAGGCCTGCCCTATTTACTTACACAGGAAAGGGTTAATCAATGATCTGAATGAGAGAATCTCACGTCCTGCCCCCCGCACCTCCACCATAGACACAAAATGGCTGCCCATCCCTCGATCCCAGATCCATCACATTCCCCACTAAATCCTGGCCTAGGCCGTCTAGTAATAAAGGGACGGCTTGCAAGCGGACCTTGATATCCCTACCATGCTGTCACCTCTCTCCCCACTGGAAACCCAAGTACCACCCCACCTGAATGTGGGTCAAACAGTTTGTGCTTCAGAAAACGAATGGGAAAATGATTTTATGGATCAATAACTTCTCTGTAATTATTTGTCCCCCAAAGGAAACCTCAGACATAAACAGTCAAAGGAGGTGGAACAACCATAGAATTGAGATTTAAAGAGCCAGCATGGATGTGCCTTACGGTACAAAAAGCTTCTTAAAGGGATCCTGACATATTTAGATCATGTACTGTAACTACAGTGTGATTCATATACATACAGTAGCTTATCTGTCATTCAGTTGTAATGTGGATTATCTCATCTCCAATAGAGTTGCAACATAGTGTGGCTACCCCCCAATTGGCTCTATCTACAGGACACAGACCTGCCCCCTCCAACTCTGCTCCTGGTCCTATCATCTGCAAGACACAGTCCCCCCTCCCCCTCTATGCCTGGCCATATCTTCAAGACACAGTGCTGCCCCCTCAGTTTCTGTGTCTGGCCCTATCATCTACAAGACACAGTGCTGCCCCCTCCTTTTCTGTGTCTGGCCCTATCATCTACAAGACACAGTGCTGCCCCCTCCTTTTCTGTGCCTGGTCCTATCATCTACAAGACACAACGCTACCCCCTCCCTCTCTGTGTCTGGCCCTTTCATCTACAAGACACAGTGCTGCCCCCTCCTTTTCTGTGTCTGGCCCTATCATCTACAAGACACAGTGCTGCCCCCTCCTTTTCTGTGCCTGGTCCTATCATCTACAAGACACAGTGCTGCCCCCTCCTTTTCTGTGCCTGGTCCTATCATCTACAAGACACAGCCCTACCCCCTCCCTCTCTGCGTCTGGCTCTTTCATCTACAAGACACAGCGCTACCCCCTCGCACTCTGCGTCTGGCTCTTTTATCTACAAGACACAACGCTACCCCCTCCCTCTCTGCGTCTGGCCCTTTCATCTACAAGACACAGTGCTGCCCCCTCCCACTCTGCGTCTGGCCCTTTCATCTACAAGACACAGCGCTGCCCCCTCCCACTCTGCGTCTGGCTCTATCATCTACAAGACACAGTGCTGCCCCCTCCCACTCTGTGTCTGGCTCTATCATCTACAAGACACAGTGCTGCCCCCTCCTTTTCTGTGCCTGGTCCTATCATCTACAAGACACAGCGTTGCCCCCTCCCACTCTGTGTCTGGCCCTATCTACAAGACACAGCGCTGCCCCCTACCACTCTGTTTCTGGCCCTATCTACAAGACACAGCGCTGCCCCCTCCCACTCTGCGTCTGGCCCTATCTACAAGACACAGCACTGTCACGTGCCCCACTGTTTCTGGTCCTATAATCTACAAGACACGCCACTGCCCCATCCCTCTCTGTTCCTGGTCCTATAGTCTACAAGACACGCCACTGCCCCGTCCCCTTAGGTTCCTGGTCCTATAATCTACAAGACAACACTGCCTCCCCCCCCCCCCCCATGCCTGGTCCTATTATTTACAAGAAGCAGCCTGCCCCCTCCTCACTTAGTGAATTAGCACCTGAGCTTGTATTAATACTGACAGAGTCTCATTGAGTCAGATGACTGGGGGGTAATTAACCTCTTCAGAGTATTACAGAGTATGAACACGTGGGAGAAGAACGTGAAAATTATTATTTCAGATGATTTAACAGTAGACAAACAGTGCAACAAAACCACAGGAAAAGCCAGTGGAAGTGGTAGGTCAAAAACAGCTAAGCATGCTGGGAAAAGCCCAAGGCTATCCTGAGGGTTAAATAAACTTTTTATAGCTAAATTACTCAGTATTTATTTAACTTAGGGGTTATATCCAGGCCAGCTGCACTGACTCTCAGGTCCTGAAAGGACCATAACATACTATAAATACGTATATATTCTCTTTAGGGCAATACTAAAAAAATGTTTTTCATTGGGCAGGATAGATGGGCCTTTTGGTTCCCATCTATTGTCAAATCTATGTATTGCTATTGTTTACAACAAGCATATTTAAGCATAAATTATCTATCCAGGACCTCGCTCTAAGTCACCTTATGTAGGACCGTTGCTTATCTATCACATTGGGGATTGGGAGTACACCAATTAATCAACAAATTCCCCTATTTCTCACTCTTGAATAGATAATAACATTTAGGAGAGCACATCCACTCAGTCTCCAAGCCAGCAGGAAGTATGGAAAATAAAAACATGGCCCAAACAGTGTCCGCTCTAATAAAGACTTTTACAAGAACTTGCTAATTGTACTAATCACATCAAAATAATTATTTTTCATGCAAGCAAGTTTTGTAAAGTATAAAAAATCTTGTGTCTCAAATCTTGTGTCTCTAGGTAGATATAATAGGCAGACAAGTTTGGTACCATGCATACCATCTGCATTGCGTGACCAGTCTATGAATATGCAGAATCACGCGGCTGATGCCCTTGAGATGTGTCGCTTTGCTTCAGTGGGCAGTGATTAACCCTTTCACCTGCGGAGGTGACAGAACAACTACAAATGAAAACAGGCAACATGTTTTAGAAACATAAATACATTGGAAACCAATAGGGAAGAGAAAAGAGCGGAGTAAGACCTGCTGGGGTAGTAAATAAATAAAATATTTCACACAATGTACGTGATAAGCTCAGTTGTATAATAGATCCAATGAAACACCCCATAAAGAAGGTTGGAGCTCCCTGAGGAAGTCCTATTGGAACAAAACACGCTGGGTTTTAAAACTCTTATGTGGCGTTTTATTATACATCTTGACTCCATTAGAATAGGAGCAAAGGCCTGGGTCTAATATAGTGTTGTACCAGACTAAGACTACATTGGAAAATAAGGATTCTGATGGGCCTTTAATTAATGGACTGCATCTTGTAGATCTTCCTACACATAATATAATCATTGAAGCTTTTTTTATAGCTTAATTAATAGTGTTTACATGACTCAGGCTCTTTTAGTTGCTTTAGGGGTTATATCCAGGTCAGCTGCACTGTCTCTCAGGTCCTGAAAGGACCATAACATACAATCTCATTCTAAATACTTATATATTTCATTTTTTTAGTTAGTATATTTGTCTGGCGAAACCAAAGGGAAAAAAAGTTGTTTGTTTGATTGTTTTGTGCACAAGCGGTTGTAGGGAGCTTGTGATTTTTTTGTCCTGGCATATCCTGGACTCTTACAATCTGTGAGGCCTGCAGTTGAATGTATAACTATATTAAAAAAAACTTATAAAATAGATAAATATTCAACAATTTTAAAAATATATTTCTCATTTTGTTTGATTGTCTAGAGCAGCTCTGGTGAATTCCAGGTCTTCTTTAACCCTTTCACTGACAGCGAAGGGGTTAATCCAAATTGCCCGTTTTGCTGTGCTGCAAAACAGGACTAAATCCTCACTGTGATTTTTTTGTCAGTTCTTTTATTTACTAAAATTATATCCACTTGTAAGGTAGACTCTCAACAGAACTGAATAGAGCTATTATCTGCATTCAAGGTGTCTCTCTACCTCTTGCCCTGATCTGTCACAAGAAACAAAATGGTAGAAAGCTTTGGAATCTATTGTATGTTCATTAGGTTGTATCTTACTGTGCCTTTTAATGAAGAACTAGATCAGGGGTGTCCAAACTCGGTCCTGTGTGTATGTCAATCAGCCTGACTCCACCCCCTTAGTCTTTGCTTTTATCTGTCTGCTTGGTTATGATTGCTAATTGTTGTTAATGAATCCCTGGGGATCTACAAGTGCCCAAAATAAAAACAGAGAAATGAATCATCTCATTTGCAGATGTGAAGACCCCAGTGAGTAACAATTATTACATTCTAGCACAAAGATAAAAACAAGGGCCGAGTAGGAGGATCAGAAAGGCTGATTGACAGAAAAACATACAAATTCAATAAAGTTTACTGTAAATATATTAGTCTATATTAGTCAGTTAATAAAGTATTTAGCTGTAGTTTTAAATTAGAGGGATTTACCGTCCCCCAAATTAGACTTTCCCTGCATTTAATTTCTGGTCTGCCCTTAGGGACAAGTAGTCTGATCTGGTTCAGAAGATTTCTCCCTAGTAATGGCAGAAACGACTAATAACACAACACACTGCACCCTATCAGCCTTATTAAATTGTGATTTGGCCAATTGAATAGGGCTCTATATAAGCACAGAGCATATTTTTTTACAGAAGTTTTTAGTTAGTGAAGACCTTGCTTTTGGATAGAAGATCACTAACTAAAAACTTCTGTAACAAAATATGCTCTGTGATTATATAGAGCCCTATTCAATTGGCCAAATCGTAATTTAATAAGGCTGTTTGTGTCTGCCTCTCACTTTAGTTTTAAATTATATAATATTTGGAACTTTCACTGTGTCCCTACAAATATAATTTATTTGCACACAAAAAACAACTTTCTCACTGGAAAAAACCTGCTGTTTAAAAGACATTATAAAATCTTATCTGTTTATAAAAACAGACTTAAGTGTCAAATATCCACCTCTTGCATTCCTGTAATATAAGTAACACATACCAGAAACTGATTCAGAGCAAAAAACTAAGTGAACAAGTGTTGAGTGTGAGAAATGATGTCAGTGCGACCAGTGATGTTGAAATGATGTCAGTGCGACCAGTGATGTTGAAATGATGCCAGTGCGACCAGTGATGTCAATGAGACCAGTGTTGAAATGATGCCAGTGCGACCAGTGATGTCAATGAGACCAGTGATGTTGAAATGATGCCAGAGCCACCAGTGATGTCAATGAGACCAGTGATGTTGGAATGATGTCAGTGCGACCAGTGATGTTGAAATGATGCCAGTGCGACCAGTGATGTCAATGAGACCAGTGATGTTGAAATGATGCCAGTGCGACCAGTGATGTTGAAATGATGTCAATGAGAACAGTGATGTTGAAATGATGCCAGGGCCACCAGTGATGTCAATGAGACCAGTGATGTTGAAAAGATGTCAGTGCGACCAGTGATGTTGAAATGATGCCAGTGCGACCAGTGATGTCAATGAGACCAGTGATGTTGAAATGATGTCAGTGTGACCAGTGATGTCAATGAGACCAGTGATGTTGAAATTATGTCAGTGCGACCAGTAATGTCAATGAGACCAGTGATGTTGAAATGATGTCAGTGAGACCAGTGATGTTGAAATGATGCCAGTGCCACCAGTGATGTCAGTGCGACCAGTGATGTTGAAATGATGCCAGTGCGACCAGTGATGTCAATGAGACCAGTGATGTTGAAATTATGTCAGTGTGACCAGTGATGTCAGTGAGACCAGTGATGTTGAAATGATGCCAGTGCCACCAGTGATGTCAGTGCGACCAGTGATGTTGAAATGATGCCAGTGCGACCAGTGATGTCAATGAGACCAGTGATGTTGAAATGATGTCAGTGCGACCAGTGATGTCAATGAGACCAGTGATGTTGAAATGATGTCAATGAGACCAGTGATGTTGAAATTATGCCAGTGAGACCAGTGATGTCCTTGCGACCTATGACATCAGTACAACCAGTGATATTGAAATGATGTCAGTGCGACCAGTGATGTAATTGCGACTAGTGATGTCATTGTGCCCAGTAATATTGTAATTATGCCAGTGCGACCACTGATATTAAAATTGTCATTGTGACCAGTGATATTGTAATGATGTCAGTGCACCCAGTGATGCCATTGCGACCAGTGCTATTGAAATGATGTCAGTGCGACCAGTGATGTAATTGTGACTAGTGATGTCATTGTGCCCAGTAATATTGTAATTATGCCAGTGCGACCACTGATATTAAAATTGTCATTGTGACCAGTGATATTGTAATGATGTCAGTGCACCCAGTGATGCCATTGCGACCAGTGCTATTGAAATTGTCATTGCGACCAGAGAGACTGTAATGATGTCAGTGTGCCCAGTGATATCATTGTGACCAGAGAGACTGTAATGATGTCAGTGTGCCCAGTGATGTCATTGTGACCAGAGAGACTGTAATGATGTCAGTGTGCCCAGTGATATCATTGCGACCAGAGAGATTGTAATTATGTCAGTGTACCCAGTAATATTGTAATGTCATTACACAGTATTATGGTGTTCCAATGATCTGATTGGTTGAAGATAAGTGCTCAGCCAATCAGGGCACATATATTATTTAAACTTTAAGCGCACTCCCTTAACTCATTGTTTGCCAGAGGTACAGATGAAACAACAGAACACAATGTCTTGCTGCCATTCCTGTGATGATTAGCTCCTTACTCAGGTATTTGCACAACAGGTCACAGTCCAGGCCAAGCCCAGCAGCGTGAGACATATATGAGAGTAACAAGTATGTAACCTGTGTGTATAATAACAATAGGAAACATCAGCAAGGAGGACCAGTCCATGCAAATAATGATCCCAAATACAGCAAAACCTGCACACAGTCAGAGCTCAGTGTGAAGGTTATCAGGGCAGGCTAAGGCAGAGCTGGGTATCTATCACATGTAGGGAGCCCCAAACATACATTATCAGGACAGGCTCAGGCAGAGCTGGGTGTCTATCATATGTAGGGAGCCCCAAACATACATTATCAGGACAGGCTCAGGCAGAGCTGGGTGTCTATCATATGTAGGGAGCCCCAAACATACATTATCAGGACAGGCTCAGGCAGATCTGGGTGTTTATCATATGTAGGGAGCCCCAAACATACATTATCAGGACAGGCTCAGGCAGATCTGGGTGTTTATCATATGTAGGGAGCCCCAAACATACATTATCAGGACAGGCTCAGGCGGAGCTGGGTGTCTATCACATGAAGGGAGACCCAAACATACATTATCAGGACAGGCTCAGGCAGAGCTGGGTGTCTATCATATGTAGGGAGCCCCAAACATACATTATCAGGGCAGGCTCAGGCAGAGCTGGGTGTCTATCACACGTAGAGAGACCCAAACATACATTATCAGGGCAGGCTCAGGCAGAGCTGTGTGTCTATCACATGTAGGGAGCCCCGAACATACATAATCAGGGCAGGCTCAGGCAGAGCTGGGTGTCTATCACATGTAGAGAGACCCAAACATACATTATCAGGACAGGCTCAGGCAGAGCTGGGTGTCTATCACATGTAGAGAGACCCAAACATACATTATAAGGACAGGCTCAGGCAGAGCTGGGTGTCTATCACATGTAGAGAGACCCAAACATACATTATAAGGACAGGCTCAGGCAGAGCTGGGTGTCTATCACATGTAGAGAGACCCAAACATACATTATCAGGACAGGCTCAGGCAGAGCTGGGTGTCTATCACATGTAGGGAGACCCAAACATACATTATCAGGACAGGCTCAGGCAGAGCTGGGTGTCTATCACATGTAGAGAGACCCAAACATACATTATCAGGACAGGCTCAGGCAGAGCTGGGTGTCTATCACATGTAGGGAGACCCAAACATACATTATCAGGACAGGCTCAGGCAGAGCTGGGTGTCTATCACATGTAGAGAGACCCAAACATACATTATCAGGACAGGCTCAGGCAGAGCTGGGTGTCTATCACATGTAGAGAGACCCAAACATACATTATAAGGACAGGCTCAGGCAGAGCTGGGTGTCTATCACATGTAGAGAGACCCAAACATACATTATCAGGACAGGCTCAGGCAGAGCTGGGTGTCTATCACATGAAGGGAGACCCAAACATACATTATCAGGGCAGGCTCAGGCAGAGCTGTGTGTCTATCATATGTAGGGAGACCCAAACATACATTATCAGGACAGGCTCAGGCAGAGCTGGGTGTCTATCACATGTAGAGAGACCCAAACATACATTATAAGGACAGGCTCAGGCAGAGCTGGGTGTCTATCACATGTAGAGAGACCCAAACATACATTATCAGGACAGGCTCAGGCAGAGCTGGGTGTCTATCACATGTAGAGAGACCCAAACATACATTATCAGGGCAGGCTCAGGCAGAGCTGTGTGTCTATCACATGTAGAGAGACCCAAACATACATTATCAGGACAGGCTCAGGCAGAGCTGGGTGTCTATCACATGTAGAGAGACCCAAACATACATTATAAGGACAGGCTCAGGCAGAGCTGGGTGTCTATCACATGTAGAGAGACCCAAACATACATTATCAGGACAGGCTCAGGCAGAGCTGGGTGTCTATCACATGTAGGGAGACCCAAACATACATTATCAGGACAGGCTCAGGCAGAGCTGGGTGTCTATCACATGTAGAGAGACCCAAACATACATTATCAGGACAGGCTCAGGCAGAGCTGGGTGTCTATCACATGTAGAGAGACCCAAACATACATTATCAGGACAACATAGAGAAGAAGAGGAGACAACCAAGGAGAGAGAGAAGAGAAGACAACACAGAGGGGGAGAAGACAACACAGAGGGAGAGAAGACAACATGGTGAGAGAGAATTGAAGACAACACGGAGAGAGAGAAAATTGAAGACAACACGGAGAGAGAGAAGACAACACGGAGAGAGAGAAGACAACACGGAGAGAGAGAAGACAACACGGAGAGAGAGAAGACAACACGGAGAGAGAGAAGACAACACGGAGAGAGAGAAGACAACACGGAGAGAGAGAAGACAACACGGAGAGAGAGAGAAGACAACACGGAGAGAGAGAGAAGACAACACGGAGAGAGAGAAGACAACACGGAGAGAGAGAAGACAACACGGAGAGAGAGAAGACAACACAGAGAGAGAGAGAAGACAACACGGAGAGAGAGAGAAGACAACACGGAGAGAGAGAAGACAACACGGAGAGAGAGAGAAGACAACACGGAGGGAGAGAAGACAACACAGAGGGAGAGAAGACAACACGGAGAGAGAGAAGACAACACGGAGAGAGAGAAGACAACACAATCATTATCATACACAGACAAATCTATATATTATATGTAAATGCTCTATACTAGTTACACAGAACTCACATATAGCCCATGTAAAATATATCACCCTAACCCTATGTTATCCTGTACTGTGAGGTTATGGAGGTCCCACAATTTCCCGGCATTATCAGGCTGGTATACACCAGAGCTTCTCAGCACTTCTAGCCTCTGTGACTATTATTATATATCCATCTGGACAAGCTCTTGTGCCAACTGAGAGACAATCATGTGAGATAAACACGTTATGAGACTGCCGGAAATACCCTCATTTCAATTACCTAACACTTCCATACGTTTTGTAATTATTGTCATTATCATCCAACATATTCTGTGGCGCCGTCCTGGGGGTTAGTACAAACAAATACACAATAGTAACACATGGCAATAACAACCAATTGTAGTTAATAAATACTACTAATAATACAATAGCCCCTCTGCGACTTACCCCCCAGCAGGATGAGGCCCAGCCAGCTCAGGTGTAGCTCCGCCATGTCTCAGGTGTGTAATGTCCGTGTCCCCAGCAGGTGTATGAGTCTCACTGCCAGAGTTTCACCTGAAACACACTCACCTAACCTGCTCCTCCGAGGTCCGCCCTCCACCCGCCCTCCTTACCTGCCACATCCTCCTCTGGTTTCTTCTGCATTATGTTCCTTTTCTTACAAATGACTTCAATCCTTATTTATTGTCTCGGTTTATATATTTAGTGAATTGTTAGAAAAAAACAAACAAAATATCTATTTATCTCTCCATAGAAAACTAACACAGCCCTCAGCAGCCCCGCACAGCTTAGTGGGTCGTGCCCTTGGAATATATATATGGTATTTGTAGTTTTAAGTAGCCGTGATAGTCCAGCGATTTAGACAATTATTAGACAAGCGTTCAAGTACAACCCACTCTCATCTCTTCTCCCCTCTTTCTCTCCCTCTGTCTCTTCTCTCTCTCCAGTCTTTCCCTGTCTCTCCTCTATCTTAATTCTCTCCTCTCATATCTTCTCTCTCCCCCCCCCCCACTCTCTCCCATCTCTCTCTCTCCCCTCTCCCCCTATCTCCTCTCTGTCTTTCCCCTTCCTCTCTCTCGCCCCCTCTCTCTCTGCTCTCCCTCTCTCTCCACTTTCTCACCCCCTCTCCACTCTCTGTCTCTCTCTCCCCTCCCCCTCTCCATTCCTCTTTCTCTCTCCCCTTCTTTCTCACCTCTCTCTTCCCCGCTCTCTCTCTCCCCTTCACTCCCTTCTCCTCTCTGTCTCTCCCTTCCCTCCCCCCTCTCCATTCCTCTTTCTCTCTCCCCCTCTTTCTCACCTCTCTCTTCCCCGCTCTCTCTCTCCCCTTCACTCCCTTCTCCTCTCTGTCTCTCCCTTCCCTCCCCCCTCTCCATTCCTCTTTCTCTCTCCCCCTCTTTCTCACCTCTCTCTTCCCCGCTCTCTCTCTCCCCTTCACTCCCTTCTCCTCTCTGTCTCTCCCTTCCCTCCCCCCTCTCCATTCCTCTCTCTCTCCCCCCTTCTCTATACTCTCTCTTTTCCCATCTCTCTCCCCTTCCTCTCCCACCTTTCTCCTCTCATTGTCTCTCTCTCCTCTTTTTTGCCCTCTCTGTCTCTCTTTCTCTTCCCTTCCGCCTCCCCTTCCTCTCTCTCACCCCTCTCTTTTGCCCTTCTCCCCTCTCTCTCCCTCTCCTTGCGCTGGTGGAGATGAGCGCCGTAAGTGCTCATCCCTACAACCCCCTCCGACTTTCAAACCGCAAATGCGGACCATCTCGAAGCGAGGGGCCACATTTGCGGAGGTGGAGGCTCTACGGCGCCTCACAACCGGTTACAAATGACCACACAACCGAGACACATAAACGCAATGACTAACTATGGACTTACACAAAAATATACGAGCCGCGGGACTTAGAAAAAATCCATTACGGACTCGCAAAAATACATCCTGAATGGACAACCCGCGCACAGCGCCAAACATAAAAACACAAAAGTACACACAAAAAAATAAAAACCTTACCCACACCAAGGGGGGACACCCAGGACCTCTGCAGCCTAAACCTCGAATTCTGCCAAATTTACAAAGTTTAGCCACTCAAAAATCCCCTTAGCAAGAGAAAAAATGGCCGCCGGAAAAAACGAGGCTACACGACCCCTAAAGCCGCTAAATACCATAAAGCAAATACGGCTTTTACAAAAACCTGTACGACCTACAACATACACCATTAGCAAGGACGCTAAATCATACAAACCCGCGTACCACATACACATTCACCGCCATTTTACACTAACTTACACAATGCGGAACGCCAACGCTGCTCATAGCACACAAAGCCTTGCAATAAGCGCAAAAAGCAGATCGGAGCCGACCAAACGATAACAGCAAAAGCGCCTATCAGAAAAAAAATACAACCAACAGCCTCGCAATAAGCGCCAAAGGCACTCAGCGCGAGGCTCGCAATGAGCGCCGAAGGATCCTCGGACCACCCAAAAAATGTATATCTGTGCCAAACAGCATTACCTGCCTTACAAGTTTATTGCCCCGTCATTTTTGACGGGCAAGTCGCTAGTACTCCATAAATGCCATAATATATATGAATACAGGGATGGACAAAATATCTAGGAGCCAGACAACTGTTTCTAGGAGCCTGGAAGGAAGCCCTTCATAGACATATATAATACATTGAAAAATATTTAGCAGCTAGAATTATACATTTTAGGAGCCCTTGTGTAACATTTTGCTATTAGTGTTGTAATTATATATATTTATTTCTATTCTTTTATTTATTTCATAATCATATATTATTATCCTTTTTTTTGCACCTTTTACTTTATATTTACATTTATTTATTTTACAACTAATTCTTTTGTAAAAATAAAACTACACTTGGTAATGGGAAAAAGGGAAATAAATGCAGCCTTGAAATAATGACCTATTATATGCAATTAGTATTTACTGTTGCTTTGTTTGTTTAGCTGGTTTCTCACAAGGGAGGAGTGTTGTAGACTGATGGGATCAGAGTAAATCCTACAGAAAGCTCCTGTACTAAGGATTGTAACTGAGTCCTTCTCTGGTTATTTTATTGTCTTTTTTCTAGAAAAACGTTTATAAAATGATTATGTGTATTTCTGATAATCTTAATATGTGGCCCCGGGATTCCTTTAAAGGGCCACATTAGTCCTATATGTTCGATCTTTTCCTTTCTGCTTTATTTGTATCCTGGAGATATACCTTGTTTATTTTCTTTATCTGTCTCATTCTTTCTCTCTTTCTTCCCCCCTTTCTCACCTCCCTCCCCCTCCCGGTTTATTATTAACTCGAGAAGTCTCAGGATTTCCACTCACTGCTCTTTACTGCTACTCAATTATTTCAGGGAATGTGCAGATAGATATTTATTACTGTTTGTCTAATGACCTCGGCACAGAGACCACCTCCAGAGGGGAGGATGAGGAAGGAAACCCCACAGAAATCAGAAGGTCTGGCATTTCAATCTAGTTGCCCTATGCTGTCTACCCAGTGCCCGCCATACAAGTCCATAGTGCCTTCTAGTTAATTCTCCAGTAGCAGTCCAAATCATCCACTGGCCATCTTATGTAAGTTGGATTCATGTAGTGGCCATATTATGCCAGTCTGATTCACTCACTGGCCATCTAATGACAGTCTGATTCTTCCAGTGGCCATCTAATAGCAGACCAATTCATCCACTCGCCCACTAAGGGCAGTCCGATTCATCCAGTGGCCACTTAATAGCAGTCTGATTCACCCACTGGCCATCTAATGGCAGTCTGATTCTTCCAGTGACCATCTAATAACGGTCCGATTCATCCACTTGCCCTCTAATGGCAGTCCGATTCATCCAGTTGGCCGTATTATGCCAGTCTGATTCACGCACTGGCCATCTAATGGCAGTGGGATTCTTCCAGTGACCATCTAATAACAGTCCGATTCATCCACTTGCCCTCTAATGGCAGTCCGATTCATCCAGTTGGCCGTATTATGCCAGTCTGATTCACCCACTGGCCATCTAATGGCAGTGGGATTCTTCCAGTGACCATCTAATAACAGTCCGATTCATCCACTTGCCCTCTAATGGCAGTCCGATTCATCCAGTGGCCATTTTATGCCAGTCTGATTCACCCACTGGCCATCTAATGGCAGTCCGATTCATCCAGTGGCCACTTAATAGCAGTCTGATTCTTCCAGTGGCCATCTAATAGCAGTCCAATTCATCCACTCGCCCACTAAGGGCAGTCCGATTCATCCAGTGGCCACTTAATAGCAGTCTGATTCATCCACTGGCAATCTAAAGTCTGATTTTTCCAGTGACCATCTAATAACAGTCCAATTCATCCACTCACCCTCTAATGGCAATCCGATCCATCCAGTGGCCATCTTGTTCCAGTCTGATTCATCCAGTGGCCCTGACTGATCCCGAACTTAAACAATTTGCAGAGAGGTAGGTAGTTGATGACGTAGAGCACCATCTATTATTTTATATATATATCCCTCACACTCATTGGTACTGTAAGGTATTTATATCCTCATTAAAAAGCACTTTTATTTATTGAGTAATGATTGTGTTCAATGAAGATGATCCCAATGGCAGCCCCAGTCATTGGCCGGTATTATTACTCAATGAGGGACAATGGTGGTATTATTACTCACTGGACTGCAGTCCCCACTTATTTCAATTATCTTTTTTTCAGTGGATGCCAGCTTTCGTCACCAAGTCTAACTCAATGGATGCCAATCTTACCCAATGGTTTTACAGTTTTACATACCCGATACCAGTCCCACCCAGTTCAAGCTATTTGTTACTAATTAGAAGGCATTCTTAGATGACAATATCACCAAACAGAAGCCATTGTTGCTCAGTACACCCAGTGGATGGAGATATCACCCATCGAGAGGCATTGTTTTTCACTGGTTGCCAGTCTCACTAACTGGAAAGCATTGTTACTCAATAGATGCCAGTCCCACTCATCGAAATCCATTCTTACACAATCATTAGGAGGCGTTTATACTGACTTCATGCAAGTTCCACTCATTGGAAGTCATTGCTACTCACTTAATCACTCATCAAGATTATTATTATTACTACTTTATGAATTATTATTTATAAAACATTCACATATAGAGTTTAACAGGTTTACAGAATATGATAAAATAATACATACTGGTACAGAATAATTTAAGGGTTCTTCTCTTGTGAGAACTTTCAAGTTGGTGTAGAGGGAGTTGGAGACAAATGGAAGATGGGTCGAAGCTTACAATCTATGTTGGTGTAGAGTGAGGGGTCTTGGCAAGTTGGGTGGAGTATTATTATCCTGTTCAGCAAGTATTACCAAATGACTTTCAATGAGATTCTTATGGTGGAGGTCCCATATCAGTGCCCGGTCTACCTATTGCCAGGTATTATTTTACTCAGTGCATGGTATCTTATTACAAGATATTCTTACTCACAGCATCTGCTCATTTCAATTAAACTACTAATTCTACTCATGCTACTCATTGGAAGGTATTACTACTCACACTGCATTGTAGCGTGATTTGTTGGAAGGTATTGCTACCCATTTCATTTTAGTACTACCCATTGGAAGGCATTACTACCCATTGCATTGTAGTACTACTCATCAAAAGGCATCCTATTTCCTGGATTGTAGTAGTACTCATTGGAAGCTATAGTTGCTCACTGCATTGTAGTACTACCCATTGGAAGGCATTACTACCCATTTCATTGTAGTACTACCCATTGGAAGGCATTACTACCCATTGCATTGTAGTACTTACTCATCAAAAGGCATCCTATTTCCTGGATTGTAGTAGTACTCATTGGAAGCTATAGTTGCTCACTGCATTGTAGCACTACTCATTGGAAGGCATTACCACTCACTGCAATGATTGTAGTACTACTTGTTTGAAGGAATTGCTACCAATTGCCTTGTACTACTACCCATTGGAAGGCACTACTACCCATTGCATTGTAGTACTACCCATTGGAAGGCATCCTTACGTCCTGGATTGTAGTACTACCCATTGGAAGGCATCCTTACGTCCTGGATTGTAGTACTACCCATAGGAAGGCATCCTTACATCCTGGATTGTAGTACTACCCATAGGAAGGCATCCTTACATCCTGGATTTTAGTACTACCCATTGGAAGGCATCCTTACGTCCTGGATTGCAGTACTACCCATTGGAAGGCATTACTACCCATTTCATTGTTGTGCTACTCATTGGAAGGCATCCTTACGTCCTGGATTGTAGTACTACCCATTGGAAGGCATTACTACCCATTTCATTGTTGTGCTACTCATTGGAAGGCATCCTTACTTCCTGGATTGTAGTTATACTCATTGGAAGGTAATACCACTCACATTGTAGTAGTACCCATTGGAAGGCATCCTTACGTCCTGGATTGTAGTTATACTCATTGGAAGGTAATACTACTCACGTTGTAGTAGTACCCATTGGAAGGCATCCTTACTTCCTGGATTGTAGTACTACCCATTGGAAGGCATTACTACCCATTGGAAGGCATTACTACCCATTGCATTGTAGTACTACCCATTGGAAGGCATTACTACCCATTGCATTGTTGTGCTACCCATTGGAAGGCATCCTTACTTCCTGGATTGTAGTTATACTCATTGGAAGGTAATACTACTCACATTGTAGTAGTACCCATTGGAAGGCATCCTTACTTCCTGGATGTTAGTATTACTCATTGGAATTCTTCCTTAGTCACTGGGTTACAATCCCGATAATTTGAAGGATTCCTTACTCATTGTACAAAACCTACTTGTTCCAGTAGGTACTAGACAGTGTATCAGATTGTATATGTTTCTGTAGATAAAGGAAACATCTAAAGACATCTTATAAGCTGCTTGTAGCCAATGTGTAAGACTGAACCAGTAGTAGATAGTAGCACATTATGAGAAATGCTGATCTTGCAGTATTGGAACAATTTGTAAGAGCGGTTACAGGTCTATAAGGAAGATTAAGACTTTAATGTGAGCTCATAAAACACAAGTCATACAAAGAAAACAACCAATAAACAAGCGCCATTTATTACTCGCCCCTTGTCAATCTCACTGTGACATTTTATTGTAGGATTTTATTGTTTTTTTCCTGTCTTCTGTAATAAATTAAAATTATTATGTGATGTGTTTATTGCTCTGTAAGTTCCTCTTATTATTTTCACCCTGGGTAATTGTGGGTCTCAGGCAATGAGCAGTAATATGGCCGTATGAATCCTGTCCATCAGCCAATCAGACAGCGTACAGCTGTATGCAATCTACACACACAAGTATTTCTTGCCATTTTTAGAAAGATATTTTCTTAATTCAATTATTTGAGTCTAAGAACATTCTTATACTGAGAACATTCCTAATTATGTACCTCCATAATATTGTTGTGAAGGGTGCATGTATGAGGGGCACCTGCAGGACCACGGCCGGCAATGTACTTTGCATTTTCCTGCTCCCGAGCATGTGCATGGGAAAAGGGGTAGGTGTCAAAATCAAAAAAGTTCAA